>JARIHP010000077.1:0-249673 GCA_029282125.1 Mycena amicta
GCGGGTTCTTCTAACCGCAGTATCCTCTGCTGATAATCGTGTGGTAGTCACCCATTTGGCAGCGTTTATCCGCCTCGAGTGCCCGCATGGCGTTCTCCGCCGCTTCACAGGCATGGCGGATGTTGCCGCGGAGCGAATCCTGAAGATACATGAAGGCGCCGCCCCAGCTATGGCCCCAGTACCCGACGGCACATTTCGAAAATCTCGCCTGCCGGGACCGCCGTTGGCAGCGGCCATGCTTGAAGAGGTGCTTGCCCATGTCAAAAGTTGCTTTAAGCATGGCGTACGCTGTCCGCGTGCTCCCAGAGGACCTCTACCTGGGGAAGAGCAGCAGCCTCCTCAATGCGACCACCATCCGATTGCGAAGGTGTACATCTGTCGCATTTGCTTCAATCCCAAGTCCCACCCAGTAATGTAAGTTCTCCGTCTCTTTCGGCGCCAACGACTCACTTTCTGCCAGTTTCAAATCCTGTTCTCACTCCGTTTGCTACGTCTGCGCTCGCCTCGCCTTCAACGACAGCTTCGAATGCCCAATCTGCGGTGCAATACAGTACGAGCCACCGCTCCCCGCGGTCAAAGAGCAGGAGGCTATCGAGCAGGCGATTCTCCCTCAGGTGGATTGGATGGTAGTGAGGTACAAATGGTACGGCGTCCGTTTCCCTCAAGCGCCGTAGAGGTTCCGCGTCGTAGAGGTTCCGACGATGAATGGGGGCGACAGTCATGTGTAGCGTCGTATAGTCGCGTCGCCCATGTTATCTATTGACACTGTCGCATTCCAGTAGTTGAATTCAATTTTGTGCCTCAATGTCTTGCGAAGGTGTTCTTGCGAATGTGGCAAACTGAAGTTATCTCGGGTATCTCGGCCGAGGTCGGTTGCCCATATATGGTATCCAGTGAAGTGTCGGGCTATCGTATTGTTCATGTTATAGCCGCCCCTCTTTACTTTACACCCTGATATTTTGGAAGTGGGGATATATATAGCGCCCGAGTCGAGCTATACAAAATCTGGGACAAAAGCGTGAATTGAGTTTTGAGGTCAACGACAGTCAAGATTGACACTCATGATCCAACAACATCCTGCCTCTTACTCTCATCACCACACCATGGCTCCACGCAAGCATCACACCCGAAGAGGAACGACAGGCTGCTCGTCGTGCTACCAGGTTCAGATACGACCACAGTCAACGGTACGCATGGCAAAGTCTCCATGAATGGTTCCTTTCGCTGACTAGCGAGCGGCCTATACACAGTGGTCGTGCAGTACGTCGTCAACGGATACGCAGCACACGACGCATTGCCAAGACACACATCTCTCGCCTGCGGCTTCCTGATCTGGTCGAGGACTGGGCTTGCGCTGACCTACGAAACAACTACGAGGTCTTTGAGGCTGCACACACGGCAGCGGACGACTTTGACGAATCTGAGTTCACTCATTGGCTTGAGCGCCCGCCTTTCAACGCGTCGGCCATTGCACTGGCTGAAGATCCCGCGGACTACGACCAGTTCTCCAACTGGTATGTCAGTTGTGCGGTCGATGGGTGCCTACTGCGGCGGGAACAAGAACGGGAAGCGCTCCTCAAAGAGGACTTGGCTAACATCGGTAGGAAGAAGATGGTGGACCAGCTCCGCGACCAAGTGCGGGCCTTATTAGCCCGCGAGTGGGTGGACATACGTGCGATAGAGAGTGTATACGCTCCTGGGACGAGGGAGCACACAATGTACGAGCGTCATGTCATATTCCTCGCCAGACGCATTTACAGGATGTACTATCTCAAATGCATATAATCTGTTCTCGTCAATGTGGCTCTGGACCGACTCGAAATATTACGCGAGAGGATCAGCGCAGTCACATCTCCAGCTCTTGTCTCCTGCGCTCATCTTCCCAGCCATGCCGCTTCCTCATCCCGCATTCCTCACTCGATTTTTTTCGAGTCTGCCCACCCGCGACGACGCCATTCGCTTGCAAGACCTCCAGCGTGACCCTCAACTGCCTTATGGTCGAATTCGGTCGATCGTGGACTCACTCAACGAGAGGCACTGCCAGATTATGCTGCTGGGCCGTGTTGTCGGCGTTGTCGAGCAGTCGGATGAACGGGTAAGTGTCTCGCTCAGCCTCTGACACTGTGCTCATGTGTGTAGTATATAATTCTTGAAGGGGTACCCGGAGCCCTGCTCGACGACTTCAAAGAGCTTGTCTGGGCTCTGGAGCGACTGCAGGGGAGAACCAGCGAGGTAAGCACGCTCCTCGGGTCACGCATGAAACTCATACGATGCAGCACGTCAAGTCCGCCGACAGCTGGACGCGTTCGCCGGGCGACGGATGGCACAGCGGCTTGATCTACGTGCACATTACGAGCACGACTCGCATGGCGAGCATTTCACGCTCCACTCCACTCTCGACTGACCTACGTTTTGATTGATGCAGACCACACACGCTTGGGAGCGCGAGGAGCCCTGGCTCATCACGCCAACGCTGCTCGAGCCGGCGATGTCCGACACCAAGGTCATTGACCCCATCGAATTCAGGGCTGTGGTCTTCTGTGTCGCTAACCTACTGCACATCGATCGCACTGTACGCGGCGAGACTCCCAAGGTGTTGGCCGCGGTAAGCTGCCTGCTCGCTATGTATGTGTCATTACTCATAAAGTCCCAGCAATGGGTCGTTAAATGCCGCTTCCTGTCGCGACTGCACAGTCCTATGGAGGGTGCGGAGGGCCAGAACACCGATATGGCATTCTTCTTGAATCGCGGCGCGCTTCCGGGTGGGCGTCGCCTCGACGCGTCGGAGGAGCTGCCAGTGCGCGAGGATGCAGATCTGCCGTAGACTACCAAGTGTCTATAGGTCCAAAATCGACTTTGCTTTTTTTATTTGCCCTCGTTTTTTTTTCGAGAGATAAATGCTTCAGTAATAAATAAAAGATACATTGAGATCTACGAGGAGGAGGACAAATCGTTCTCTGCGGCAAGGCTGGAGACATCCAACTCCGCAAACGAGTCGAGCAGGGCCAGCTCTGACGCTGCGGCTGCATCTGCAGCTGCACGATCCTCCGCCGCCTCCCGGCTACCATCCCTATCGAATGGGGGAAACTGCGCATGGGCCGCGCGTACGCGGATCTTGGAAGAGGTGGACGTTGGCAGGGTCCCTCGGCAAGTTAGAGGCCCATCTGGTACAGATGGAGCTAAGTTATCATCTGAACGTTCCGAAGTAGGAAACACACCTGTGCACAATGAGGGAAACGACCGAGAGCTCCGATTGGGTGATATCCTCAATCACACGGTCGATATTCAGCGCACTCTTCGGCTGCCACCTGATGCTTGACGACTACCATGGTTCCCTGAGGCACTGGAGACTTGTAAGGAAGAAGGCGATCAATCGCCCGGTTGCGCATGGACAAAACCTCCGTCCAGGATACCGCTCAGGGTAGTCGGCGGCGACGTGATGGAAATGGGGGCACTCCAGCAGGACCGTGAAGATCGAGTCGGGAAGATGCGGGTGCCAGAAGGCAGGCTTCGGGCACGCATCGCAGGCGCAGGGGTGGCAAACGAAGAGGTCTGTGATCGACCGGACGGCGGACCCCCCGTAGGGTCGGGGATACGGTGTCTAGAGCCACCGGGTGACGGCTGGGGGGGAACCAGGGGAAAAGCGCGATGTGCACCTCTGTGGAAACCGGAGATGCGCCGCGAGGGATGAGATAGGCGGGCTACACGAAACAGGAAATAAATCAGCAATTATCGCATGGCGGCAACGAGGAAAATGTGCATACGCGATTAACCGGCGGCTCCCGCTCGGACGACGTAGATCCTTCGTCGCTGCTGCTGCCAGAGCTCTCTCTCTCTCTCTCCCAGTACTCGGAGGTGGTCGTGGACGCGGAGCCCTTGTTGGCTTGGAGGGACATGGTGGGATGGAAGGAGACGAAGACGAGCTCGTTGTGATATCGCGATGCGTTTTATCGGATCTCATATTCCCCGAAAGGATGCCTGTGTGATTGAGCGTGAAACCCACTAAGCGATTGCTTAGAAGCTTATGCTGAGGCCAGTTGATCCAAGCGAAGCGCCAGCTTGAAGAAATCTCTAATAAGGGAGTGTTTGCTCTACCAGCCCATCCCCCAACTTTCCAACTTAAGCGTGAGTTTGCAAACGCGCAGATGACACCGACTGAACTTTTCGCGCCAGATGAGCAGCACACCCAGCATTGCACCCTCGCCTTCCAGCCACAGCCGTCGCGCCAGCGTTGAAGACGTTCCCGATGTTGACGAGTGGGTCGCGTTTGACGCGTTTCGAAGGTCTCGGGCTGATGCATTTCGCAGTCCTCAAGTTCCTCTTGCTCGCGCAGAGTCAGACAAGACGGCGCCTGGGGTGGAGGCTACAGGGTCAGTCATTGCTTGCTCGTTTCCAAGTCTGGTGCAAGATACTTACGAGGGTCGCAGCGTCAAGGTTTCCAAGTCCAAGGCGAACAAAAAAGCTGTCCCGCTCGACATCCCTGACGGCGTCGAGGTCGAGATGGGTCAACACAACTGGGCCAAGGGACTCGTCGAGGACCAGATTCTTGCTCCCGGCGAAGCCGCTTACGCCGAGGCCATCCGCTCTGGGAATCGCGCTGCTGTTCGCGCGTTCATCCAGACGAAAACCAACCAGTTCATCTGCCAGGTCGGTTGGCGTACAGCAATGAAAGCTCGTCCGATAGGCCCGCTGCCTCACTGGGACGAGACGGTTGTGTTGCCTGAAGAGCCGGGTTTGTCCGAGGCGGAGGAGAAGGTCAAAGCGTGGATTATCGAGCAGATGCGTGAGGTCAGTGGTTTATTTAACTGCAGCGTACAGCATTATTGATTGACATTTTCTTTCTTTCTCTGCCAGCGCATCGAGCGTTACTACTCGTATCGTTACGAAACAACCCGCTGTGTGTGTGCTTGGCGAACTAACTACAAAACCAAACTTGTGAAAACCGAATAACACTATATCCAAAACCTCTATACTCTGAATAAGACTTGTAATAGTCAAACTCGTCGTAAATCGGTGTAAGGGAGTGAAACCGAATAAACACAAATCCAATCAAATAGCTAATAGACACTAGCGAGTTCAGAACCCTGGGTACAGGGCCTTTGGTGGGGGTGCAGGGTAGGTAGTTCGAGAGTTTGTAACGCGCACGTAAGACGTACTATCGACGAGCCTTGATGGGGCGGCCAAATACGATGTCCTAGTTCCTTAATTGGTATTCTTCCAAGTTCTTGTTCTTCTGTCTTCCTTATTCTGTCCTGGTTCCTAAATCCTAAATCACTAATCACTATTCTTGTCAAACACTTTGATATCTTGATGTCCGAATAACACTTTGCTCAGTTCACACAATCCAAATCCGATTTAAAGTTGTAGCCTTTGCAGTTTGTAGCTTAGCTAAACCCCAGATCACGGCCTCAATAGGTGGGCGATTCCGTGGCTACAGTGTACCAAAATCCTACTTATATACCCTTGTCTGTGTCATATCTGAGTAGTAAATATTATGATGGATCGTCCCTCGAGTCATATTCGTACGCAGATCCCTGATCCGAATTGTGATTGTCGTTATTCGGTTATGATGTTTCTTCAGTTATCCGATTAGCGGCTCTGCCCTTGGTACCAGTGGATAGCCCTCGTCCGTAGCTTTCCGTGCATATGCGATTCGTCCCAAAACGTCCAGTAGTTCCGAAGTTATTGCCTTCACTTGTTTTCCGGATAAGGTCACCAGGATCATTTTGTAGTCACTTGGGTTCTTGTAATCTTCGGCATCCGACGGCTTGTCCCTCTTGGCTCTGATTCGGGTTTCCTTGGTCCGATTAGGTCCGGTCCGTGTCTCCCCGCCATCTCATCACAAGTCCGAATAGCAAACAGTTATTCCGAGACTGCCAGGTCTTATTCGGTGTTTATCCCTTTGAGTGTTTTGCACCGGATTGGATAGGTCCAGGCTTGTGGGCTCTGCTGGTATGTGTGGACAGTGAACTTGGAATGCGCCGCGGGTCGTCAACCCCATTGCAGACCTTATTCACTGTTGCAGATATCTCCCAACTAGCTATTCGGGCTCATACTAGTTCTATGATGTGCGCACCGAATAAGCGCGAAAAGGTTGCCCTTCCACGCCTACTCCGTAAAGCGGCTTATCACCGCGGCAAGAGCGTCAAGGCCAGCAATGCGGACGACCCATACTCTGTGTTGTTCACCGAGCTGGCTGGCATCGTTCCTGTCAAGAAATGCCTGCAGGGATATCAGCAGTACATGAAGGAGTCCTACGCTGCGGAGATCGCCCCAGTTGTCAATAGCCGCTGGCTCGACGAACGCGACAAAGCCCCCGATGCCAAAGCCCCTCCCGCGCACTACCGAGCCAAAATCGCCTGCGAACTCTTCAACGATTTGGACAAGACCACCCAGGCAGCGATCAAGGGACGCGCTAAGTTGACGGCGCAACGTGAGCGGGAGGAGTACGCTGAAAGGCTTCGCTCTTGGCCAGATCGTACTCCCGAGTGTGTGCAGCGGTGAGTTAACTCATTCGGGAGCAGTTCTCATACTGACGAGGATTATCTAGCGCGATCGACAACTTGCCCAGTGTCATGCACCGCATTATGCAGGGCATCGCGGACGCAACCGGGATGCAGTTCTTCCTCATCGGCGGCGGTCCGACACCGCGCTATGGCGGAGAGATCCGGACAATCCAGTGCGTCGTCTTTTCATCTGCTACACCAGGGTCTGACTCTCCTTCGTCAGCATGTCCATCGGACAAAACCGTGCGCCCGTACCGACTTCGTTCCCTCTATGGAAACGCGCACACTTTAACCAGGAGATCTTGGGCTCGTTCAAGGAGTATCTCGCCACGGCCTACAGTGCGTGCTTTTTTTCTCTTTACGTCTGTGATTAATATTGTGTTAATCGTGTATTGGGTAGCTCCCGCTCAACGTATGGCCATGGCTCTGCCTGACGATGACGACGCGGATTTCGTACTCGACAACCCAGACCTGCTGTCCATGACCGATACGGCAGACGCGTCCGCTCCCGCACCGTCCTCCACAAACGCTACGTCATCCTCCGCCGCTGCATCGTCCTCCAAGACACCGGCCGCATCGTCCTCCAAGAAAGTGGCCGTGTCTGACGATGACATGGACGACTCTGACGTAGACAAGGATGACGAGGAGGCGGACCGGAACCGTCGTCTCGACTATGCGAAGATGCGCAACGAGAACATCGCTCGCAACAAGGCCCTCCTCGCCGCGCTGGATCTTAGCCATGCCAAAGAGCAGCTGGGCGAGAAGCCTGCGCCAAAGCCGCGCAAGCGTCGTCAACAAAATCCAACAACCACCCAGCCCGTTCGTCGCTCACAGCGACATAGCGGGCCTACGGACGCCATGGATGTCATCACCCCAGCGGTCGAGACCGACGTCGAAATGGAAGTCGTCGCCCCTGCCGTTACAGTCGTCGCGCCCGTCGTCACCACCGGCAGCGACACCGAAATGGACGTCATCCCTTCCACCGTGGCGTCTACCGACTCCGATCCATCCTCCGCTTCCCCCAATGCCAACGAGGACGCCAGCGAGCACATGGAGGGTCGACGTCGGGCCCGTACCGCTATCTGCCATCCCCGAATGCCCGGCTGACGCAGCCGAATGGCTTCGGGGCGTGTATCCCGAGTTCACAGGCACAAACCTCGGGCCGCGCTTCAACACCGTCATCACGGAGTTCTTCGATCTGCAGAGGTCCTTCGGATGGGGTGAACGGTACCGGCAGCCTCCCGACCGAGTATCGCCCGAAACAGGTTTACCACTGGGTCAAGAACCGACGCATCGCAAAGCCGGCGTATTGTGCCGTCGGCAATACCGTCACCTACGGTAACCATTGGTGGAAGTGGTGGGCGAACATGCAGCCAGATTGGCGCGGCTCGGTGGATGGGACGCCGGGCGATGGAGAGGTCCATGGGTCCTGGGATGGCTTGTACGTGTCCGGGGTGAATGGGATGCTCAACGTGGTCGCGAGCCTTTACTGGTGGGGACGCGAAGAGAAGGTTCTTGGTGACGAGCCCTCGATGGAGTGGATTCAGGCTACAGAGGATGTCGCGTGGGTTCTCAAATGTGTTCATGCGGATGTCGAGGTGGATAAATTGGGGTAGAGATGGGCCGTTTTTTTCTGTCTTCGCTTCGTTGTTCCCTCCCATGAAAGCCTTTGTTACATTCTTTTGGACTTTACTTATACTTTTTCTTACTTCATTGGACTTCGTTACATTGTGTTGCTCATAGTGTAATGAATTTATGACTTCAAAAAAAAATTACATCGTAAGCAACTTGTGAGCGAAGGGATTTGTGACTTGAAAAAATCTGACTTTGTAAGCTAACTCTGTGAGCGAAGGGACTTGTGAAATTTTCTGCGAGTGTCATATGTCCGACTAAAAATCTGACGGAACCGGAATGAATGCAAGTAATATGAAAAGAGGGTGTATTCGAGGTCAAGATGAATGAAAGAGAATAGACTGTGCGAATGGAACGAGGAGGGGGGTAGGTGTACAATGATGATAGGTAGAGAGGCATCTCGAGTCGCGAGCAGGAACGGTCCCAGGCGGTATAGTGCGTTGGGGATAGATAGAGGTGATAGATATTCGGATGTGGGATTAGGACCGCGCTGAAGGCGGGATAGGGTGGTAAAAAGGGGGCCCGGAGCCTGCGGCACAACGTTGAGGAAGGAGCCCAAAGAACGTTGGAGGGCATGGACGTACTATATCACGATGTACTATTCACTGCGGCATGAAGGGCTCAGGCAGCGCCAACGGCGGGTGCGGTGCGAACCGAAGGGAAGGAAGAAGTGGAGCCATTGGGGCTCAAAAAGACTGAGACCGTGCGAAGGGCTGGATGATAGACCATCGATGGGCGAATAGGCCAGGAAGCGCCGACAGCGGGCGCGGTGGGTGGCGGGAGGAAGGAAAGGGTGGTGTCACGTCGGTCACATCAACGATGCGGAATAGATCGGAGACGGTTCGGAAAGCCCGGAGGAATATCCCGATTGGGACATGATCATTCAGAATAAACACAGGTCAACAAATCAACGGGCATATCCCAATTGGGATGGGACCGTGCAGAATAAACAACTATCAACAAATCAATGGGCTACCATCAATAATACCCGCCAGCAATCAATAATTATGCCCAACAAATAAGAACCCGATTGGGAATGTCCCCATAAGGCAAAGACCCGCCTGGACCCGCCCCCTACAGGCCCACCAACAGCTGGGAAGCTGTACCTAAGCTATAGCTTGCCCTACTCTGCTGCTAAAGATTTACTCAAGCAGTCCACTAGCAACAGCTTAGGTATTTAGGCTGTATATTACCACTACGGCTCGTCTCAGGATTCATAATCACTGTGGACGACTTGCCGATTTCGTGGAGTTCAAAGCAGCAAGGAGTTGTGGCGCTCTCGTCCTGTGAGGCCGAGTATCCTGCTTCCACACACTGTGCATGGGACTTTTTTTTTTTTTTTTTTGGTGGTACGTGCCCCCCGAAGGGGGCAAGCAAGGGACAACTGCTGCTGAAGCAGCTTCCCAGAGCACGTAAATCCAGGGGCCTAAGCCCCCTAGGGAACTACACTATACTACCTAAGCTATATACCGCAAGGAGATGCATGTTACGCACTACGCCAAGGTTAGCGTGCGTGTGGGGCTCGCGCCGTATCTTATCCGGCCTCGTCCAAGGACGGTGATCCTAAGGATCTCATTGGCGCCATACCCACTAAAACCCCGTCTTGACGAATCCAATCGTCTGGTAGCTGTGTCTCATCTGCGAGAGTGTCTCTCCACGTGTCGAGGACTAAACGAGGGTGGATTGAATGGATTTTACCGAAGCGTCGTCGGTTTGTGAGGCTCTTGTCCATCTCGAGTCTCTCATTTATGATGGCCAGCCATCTATTATGTATTTTAGCCTCGTGTTTGGGTACACCATCATCCTGGATTACAACCTCACATCTGATTTTCCATATCAGGAAGACTGATTCAGATAGCAGGATTTTGTAGAGTCGGGAGGATCCCTTGAGTTCCTTGCCATTAGCGTCCCTGAAGACTGCTAGGCCTGCCCCTAGGACGCCGCCGAGGGATGGCTCATGCCAAGGCAAACTCTTCTTTTCCCATAAGGTTTTGGCTAGTCGTCAGATTTCTTTACGGCCTGGTCGTTCACACTCAATAAGGATGTGCTGTAATGATTCAGTATCTCCACAGTGTGAGCATTTTGCGTGATCCTCCATCGTAGGGATATTTTTCCAGTACTTCCCGATTCGGTGAGCACCATGTATACTTTTCCAGAAGAAATTTCTGGCTTTCCGGGAGAGGTCTTTGGTGCGGATTGAGCTCCATATACTTCCATTTGTCGGTAGAGTGCCGAAGTTTGCCTTGGAAGAGGACTGGATTAACTTCAGGTTTTCCACTGTTTGTTTACGATCCTTTGCAGTTTTTCTTGCACGGATATGTTTATAAAGTACGGACTGGGTCATCTCAGAGAGTTTTGCACCTCGCAGGGAGGTGTGTGTCGGTGCCTCAAGCTGGAGGTTGCTTTCAGATGGGGTGGTAGAGGCCTGAAGTGCGAGATTGTGCGCCCGCTTAGTCTGTCTGGAGGTGGACCAGAGTAGGAAGCTTACACGCTCCTTTCGCTGGCGTAGATGGCCTATAAGGTACTGGAGGATGTGACCCGAGGGTGAGCTGATCCATCCCAGGTCTTCCCATCCCGTGGCTTTCAAGCAGAAGCTTTTAAGTGCCGATCCATCTTGCAGCTCAATATCTATCTGAGCTGTAGGTGGTGCCATCCTTAGGCACAGTATTGTGGCTATCAGTTCAGATACATCCTCTGTCTGGGGTAGTTCATTTGGAACTATAAAGGATAGCTCACT
The DNA here is from genome assembly GCA_029282125.1 of Mycena amicta. Taxonomy (NCBI): domain Eukaryota; kingdom Fungi; phylum Basidiomycota; class Agaricomycetes; order Agaricales; family Mycenaceae; genus Mycena; species Mycena amicta. The sequence goes on from JARIHP010000077.1 coordinate 10,876, forward strand.
GTCGCCAGACACAATTCCCACTTTTGCACTGGCCTCAGCAGAGCCTGCATTTATCACTTCGCTTGATATTGAAAAACGGATTGTATGAGCATCCTCGAGTTCAGGTAATTGCACAGGATCGTCGGCTTCCAGTTTGGCGAGATGTGGTCTTGTAAAGATCCTGAATCCTTCAGCAAGGTCTTTTATTGTTGGACGATCAGTGAATGTGATTACGCCCCCGTTATCAGGTGGGAGAATGTCGGGAGCAAGCTCATCTTCATTTCCCAATGCATTTCTCAGATCCCATTTTGGGAGAATTGAGTCCATCTTCATTTTGGCAGCTTTCATGCATTTATGTGGGTCCTGGCAGCCACGATCCCGGTCTCCATAACATGCATGGCAGTTGCATTCTTTGTGCGGTTCGTGCTGTTTGTAACTGAGTCTCCATGCTAGATTATTTGCCTTCTCCATGGTGTGGGCATAGTGTACTTGCCGCAGACATCTTGACGTGGCTGCATTGTTTATTCTGTGTTTTGCTGGGTTCTCGGCAAAGTGATGCCACATGGGGAGTTGCTCCATAATAGCTTTGCTCGGATTGAAGGTATCAAATTTAAGTCCATACTTCTGAGCAGTTGAGATCATAGCCTTTAGTTAGGGGGACAGTTTCGACTTGTTCGGGGCTCATGATTGGAGAAACATGTTCATGATGCTCTCCGGTTCAATGTTGTCTGATATCTTGGCATGCCTTGCGAGTCTGACATCTGCGACGTAACACCACAAGGGTCTACTGTCATCATTTATTTTTAGATAGCTTTTAAGCCTAAGTAGATGTAGCGCTTCATTCCGCGCTTCAAGGTCAAACATCTTCTTCCCTCCTGCCTCAATTGGGGCAAGAAGGGTGTCTCGATCGACCGGTGAGGTTTTAGCTCCATCCCATACAAATTCGCGCTGCATCTTTATTAACAGTTTTTCCATGAATTTTGTCATTAGATTCATCTGTGTCTGATACTGTGTCAGGGAGCCAATAGAGATCTGTATGAAGTGACGGCGCATCTCCAGAGTGGGATTAATCTTGCCGTACTTTACCAGGGCAGATTCAACTTTCTCTACCATAGGTGTCTCAATGGAGTTTGACGGAACTTTATTGCCAATCCTTGCCCCCAGGATTCTGGCAGATTCTCCATCCTTGACTGTCCTCGCACCTTCAGGGAAGGCTTCATCTTGCTCATTTAGTTTGCGTGATTCAACTACTTTGTTCCTATATTCCTCACTGCCTATAGGAATTATTTCTGTTTTGGATTCGTTAAATTTAGCGCTGGAGGCATCACACCAGGAGTCCAGTATTATTTTTAGCTCTCTCCATGAGTCATGTTCTGAGAGATACACTGTAGTGTCGTCCGCAAATAATGTCAATATAAGCCTGTCTACATAGCCCGGTATAGTGAAGCCTTTAAGATCTGATCGTTGTAGCAATTCTGCAAGTGGCTCTATTGCTAGATTAAAAAGAAGGCATGAAAGAGGGTCGCCTTGTCTGACGCCTCGAGTTATGGGGAACGGAGTACTCATGACTCCGTTTATAGCCACTTGGGTCTGTGCTGATTCATACAGAGACTTAACAATGTTGGTGAAGTGGTCTGGAATTCCATAGTGGGATAGTACCTTCCAGAGGTATCTGTGCGAAGTTTTGTCATAGGCCTTTTCCTGATCCAAAGCGAGGATCACTCCATTTTCAAGTTCTTCCTCAGCATATTCAACCATTTCGGTGGCCAGGAAGATGTGGTCTGAAATGCTTCGTCCTTTCATGAAACCGGCCTGGTCCTTATTTATGATATATGGGACATGTTGTGCGAGTCTCTCCAAGAGGACCTTTGTGAACAATTTGTAGTCTGTTTAAGGACCGTAATGGGCCTGTAGTTTGCAATATCTGTGATGTCCTTCTTTTTGTAAATTGGGCACATCCAGCCATCCGCGAAACCACTTCGGGGGTGCATGCCATTTTCTCCAATGTTGTTGAAAACTTTTGTCAGGAGCGCAACTATATCTACTGCCGGGGGACTTTGTTCGTCTTGCGCTTTTTCCTCATCTGTCTTTTTTGACTCTCGTATGAAAATCTCATCCAGTTTGCTCCAAAATTCCGTTGGAATCCCATCTAGGCCGGCTGCTTTGCCCTTTGCAGATTTCTTGAGTGCTAGGCAAACATCCTCCTCCTCAAGAGGTTTGCTGAGTTCGTTAATTGTGTAGGATTGTGGTGGGGTATTTATTTCCCGGAGAACGTGGGCAATATCTTCCTCTTTTTTAGTCGGGTCAAGCTCAGTAGTATCAAACTGCAGTTCATTATGGTAGTCACGGGCAAGTTCTGCCATTTTGTCCGATCTGGTCGCTTCACATCTATCGTCTTTATCGGTTCGCCTCAGAAAGCTAAATGTGTCTCGTGGTAATGACTCCTTTGTCATCTGTGCACAGGACATTCTCTGGTTACGAAACCTATTCGACGAGCTCGGGTTTACCCAAACGAGACCTACGAGCATACACTGCGACAACATGGGCACCGTCGCCTGTACTCATGACCCGCATGCCCATTCGAAAATGAAACACATTGCCATACACGACTGCGTTATGAAAGGTCTCATCGGCGTCAACCATATCTCGGGACAAGATAATGTTGCCGACCTGTTTACCAAGCCCCTGCATCGAACCCTACACACACGATGGATCAAGATGCTTCGACTGGACGCCAGTCAAGGGGGGGTGTTAGAATCTGACAAGGCGTCTCAGCCTTAAGCCCAGTTTATCTCATATCTTATCTTTGATCTAACGACTCATGTAACCTGGAGACAGGAGAGCCCCTTAACGGTTCTCTCTGTCTACCAGAACAAATATATTGTAACCTTGATACAAACACAAGTGAGTCTTCCGAACCACTGGCATATGCATGAACGACTTGGTTCTTATTCTATGGAGGAGATGCCTTGCAGTTGCCTTCACGAGCGAGCCTCGAGATTTTAGAGAGCAACGGAGTGGACGATAGCAGCCAGGGTTTCACCGTGGATAACTTCGGTGAGTTGTTAATGCTTCAGTCAAGATTGATATCGATCCGGTGGACGCTGCTGCGATCCTCGAAGCCGATAGACGGCTTCGAGCAAGAGGAGGCATGAGGCGCTAGTGGTTTTGCCCAAGGGGGGTTCAACTGTCGAATTTTGGACACATAGGTGGTTTGGGGTGTAAAATCGGCCCGGGAATCCATTTTTGAAGGTTTTAGACCCGTACGACCAACGGTTGTTGAGATATGGGTCAGGCATCAGACGCTCTGATTGGGTTTTGCCGCGGAAACAGCTGAAAAGCGAGCACAGTTGCGGGTGTGGGTGGGGGGCGACCCAGTAGGAGGTTGCGGGGCTTGTATAATTCATTGATAAGGAATAGTCCAACTTGAATGTATTTTATTTACTATAAATTCTCTGCAATATCTCGTCGAATACACCATCAACGGCAAGATTCGCATCAAAATCGGCGCGATGCCTTTGAATCCCACCACCAGGCCGCGGTCCCACAGATTTGGCAGAAAGTTGTGGGATTGGGCACCAATCAGTGGGATTCCCCGAGTCCCACTCCCACAACTCTCGTACATACTCACGAATTGAATAAAATACTACAGTATTCGTACGTCTGGACGACTGCTGGATGAGATTGCGGAAAAGTAGCCTTGCCCTAACCGTCCTCGATTACGTGGTTCACCGGGCAGCGCTGCGGCCGCTATTTCGTTTCACGAACCTTACCTTCGTATTCCTGGAAACCTGCGTTGGCTTCGACATCGATGACGAAGTTATGTGGGATCTGGCCGCTGCTTGGCCAAACCTTGAGGAACTTTCCTTGAGATCCGGCTCTCCGCGAGCACAGGTCCCTTCGAGGGCCACGTTAGATGCACTACTAGTACGTGCACTAGCCAAATATTGCCCGCACCTGCATGCGCTTTTGCTCCCCGTTGATGCTACGGAGGTGCCTTCTGTGGTCATATTATCGCCCCAACAGACGCTGGAGACTCAGGCTCTGAACCTTTGCATATCGCGCATCGGCGACTCGGAGGCCGGCGCTGTCGCCGAGTACCTGATGATCTTATTTCCAAACTTGAGCATCCTCGAAACGGACGACTACGAACTTGAGGAGGAGGATGAGGAGCCAGAAGATGAGGTTGAGCGTGCTGAACGAGAACGGATTTCCAAGTGGTCGGAGGTCAAGGCGTTGTTCTCGCCTAGCAGAGGAGAGGCGACAATTTGCCGCTCAAACGGCTTGTGTTCGAGCAGCAAAATGTGTTTTAACAAAGAAATGCAGCCTTTAGCTGTATATAACCCATCAATACGCACAGGTACAGTTACTCCTCCACGACCTGCCCTGCCAGAAACTGCTCTTCTCGACGCGTAGAAACAAAGATGGGGATAAGTCCTCCATCCAACGTTCGTAGTGCACTTTTACCATATCTTCTCCTTCACGCTCCATCTCGTATCCGTTTGCTTCGTCCAAACGCTCTGAAATGCGCGATCTTGGAGCCGGGGTATATTTGCAGATTATCGAAGAGCTCGATGGCGGGCTGCTCTTCTATGCTCGACTCGTCGTCGTTTCCCGGGGGAATGCGAATCAGCGACTGCGCTTGACGGGCACTAAATGGATCATTCGTTCATCATGCATGAAACTGGAGAGGGTCGCCACGCACAGGTCAGTCGCACGCGTCCTCGAGCACGCAGCGACAAACACGCCCTCTCGACGCAGACGCCTCATAATCCCGCCTACATCGCCGTAGAACGCGACCTCGGTTCCGTGTCGGTCGACGACCGTGTTCGTCTTTGTGCGTCGCAGTGGGCCCGTAGCAGTATCGATCCAGAGGTCCCAAAGAGTATAGCTTCAACTGGTGAGCGGAGAAGGAGGTGCATGCAGAGCAAACGCACTCGAGGTCGAATGCGACGAGCTTGGGCAGTCGGGACTCGGAGTCGGCGGACATGGTGGCAGGAAGTAAAAAGCTGTTCTAGTCATCAGATTTCTACGTCTGCCGGTAGCGCTGGTGTCGACGCTTGTCGTTGAGAGGAGGTTTGGGCGCTGTGTTGACTCTTGAGGCAGGTAATGTTGATATGGCTCTTGAGATGACCCTTTACTTGCTGTTATCTGGCTGTGGACGGTCGAGACAAGGGTGGCCATGGACGGGCGGAAGAAAGATGCGACCATGTCACGCCGCGGCGGTCACACCTCTTGTTACTCTTCTCTGAGGTCGTTTGCCTGCAAGCTGGAAACGAGCGTTTAAACGTTTACCGGTACCTCCCTACTGGCCTTGAAAGTACCCGACTCTGCAATGCTGGCATATCGTATAGCCTTGAAAGCACTACAGCGGGCAGTCCGCTCGGAAACCTTGCAACTCCCAGGCGCCGCACAACTTGAAGCGTTTACCTCCGTAATAGTCCATACACTGGGCACGCTCGGGAACACTGCAGTACGCCGTAGGTCGTCGGAAGGCCGATACTGACTCGGACGCGCAGGTTCGTCTCGATTCAACTGCGGATGCTGGCATACTGTACGAGCGTTAAAACCCAGCCAGGGAAGAGCACGACCGAAACACCAATTCGATGTACTTCAAGCCAATCCTCTACTCGTCTCTTTTCATTGCAGCAGGCAGCGCCAAGATCGTGGACAGTGCACTCTTTGGGTACATTGACAATATCCTCGACGGAGCGAATATCGCGGGGATGTCTATGGCGATAATATCGCCCGATGGGCAAGTCGAGTATGCGAACTGGGGCCGTCGGACAGAGGCGGGCGAGCCAGTAACTTCTGATGTGAGTCTTTTGGCCTCACTTATCTCGATTATGCACTGAGCACTTTTCGCAACAGACAACCTTCAATCTCGGCTCGTGCTCAAAGCAGTTCCTCTCTGCGTCTCTCGGAATCCTCATGCAAGACTTTGCGAACGGGAAGAACACAACGGCGCTCCCGAGCGGTATAACACAGTTCAATTGGAGCACGAAGATGAAGGATTTGTTGCCGGGAGAATGGGAGATGGACAACGAGTGGGCGACAGATAAGGCTGATCTGAAGGACCTGCTCTCTCATCGTACGGGACTTCCCACGTACGCAGGGTCCTTTTTTATATGCGTGTCGAATCTCATCTCTCGACCCAGTCATGACGGATGTTATTCTCCGGACGATACCCCAGCTGATGTCGTGGCGAAATTCAAGAACCTGCGAACGGCGTATGAGATGCGCCAGTTCTGGGAGTACAACAATCAGGTGGGGCCATTGTCCCTATCTATATTCGCAGTGGATTGACAGCGCATTCAGATGTACATTGCAGGTGCCTACGTCGTCTCAAAGTACTCGGGCATGGCATACCGCGACTTTGTCGAGGAGCGCGTCTTCAAGCCGCTCAAGATGACCTCGTCAACTATGCATCCCGACGTGGCGAATGCTACTGGGCGATTCTCACAAACTTGGAGCCCGCTCGATGCACGTCGCATTCCGTTCTTCATTTCGGAACACAGCGCCGACCTCATGGCCGGTGCGGGGGGTGTCATATCCAACGTTGAGGGCCTTGTATGCCACTCACTCATTCACGGAATAACACTCACGCACGCTCATGCAGGTGATCTGGACCAAGACAAGCTCGGCAACCAGACCATCGTCCCGCAGTCGGCGTTCGACCTGGCGACGTCCGCAATAGTAATTTCTAACCCTGTGGGGGATAACATTACATCCATCGTTGGCTATGGACTCGGCTGGTTGCGTAACGCTTATCGCGGGCACGAGGTCCGTATCTTTCACCGTCCCTTCCTCCTCGCAAATGCTGACAAAGGTACAGTGGCTTTGGCACGACGGTCGCGCCCCGGGCGTAGCCTCTCGCATCGACATCTATCCATACGACGGATTCGCCACTATCATGCTGTGCAACACCGCCGTGGTGAACTCGGGCACGGCTGACGGTATCGCACGCACAGTCGCCGACCGAATCTTGCAGCTCCCGCCCATCGACCACCGCGTGCCTCCCGGAGTGTTTGTGGCCGTCCCCCCACCACCACCAAATCCCCCGTCGACGGAGAATCTGGCGGGGACGTACTCCAATGCTGGGTATGGGAACTTTACACTGTGCAGTCCAACTCAGACGAACAACACATCGCCTTCAAGTTCATGTAAAGCGGTGATCGAGGACTTCCGCCTCGTCGACGCTGCAGCCGGGCGACCCGCCTCACAAGCGGAGTCCCAGCTCGTCGCTGCGTGGCCGCGCTTCTGGGCATCCCATCTGCGAGTGTCGCCCGTTGAGGATGCTAGTGCCAGTGATTCGTACGCGTTCCAGATGACGAATCTGTATGCGCATGGTTTCGGGAAGAATTCGACGGCGTTCGAGGCCCCGAACCTGGGTTGGCTAGCGCGATTTGTCCTGGGAGACGATGGCAAGGCGGTGGGGATGGGGTTGTTTGGCGTTGCGGTGTTGCCGACGATAAGGGAGGTGAATGTTAATGGGAGCGTGAAGGATACGGCGGACGTTTGGTTCGATAGAGTTGGTTAGGAATTATTATTGAGATTACATACCATAGATTTAGATCGCTTTGCCAAATATTTATGATATGTTTTGTGCGCAGGTGTGCTGCTGGGTGTAAATTTGAGAGGAGATGGAGCATCAAGATTAGGGTGCTGTGAGTAATTCAAAATCAATACTCATGTTTCTAACTGGTTTTTAAAATCAGGGTGTTTATCAATCCAGCGCCCGAGAAGCCCGACACATCACAATGCATGCTCTGTACGGGAGAAGTGTGTTTCTACTTATTCTTCAGCAATGTACATATTAATATAATTTGTGGCGACTAATGCAGGTCCGAGTTCTTCGCATACGCACTCGGCTGGCCGCTTTCCGTCGGCATGCAGCTCTCTCCGGATGCTGTGCAGCAGCGATGCCACGGTCTGCCACGTATCTGCCTCACTAGCTCCCCACGTCTTGCTTCCGTCTCTCACTGCGTGCAATTGTGCTCTGTGCGTAGTATCTGCCTTCCCTGCCCTCTTGGAACTGAAGCTGTAATAAGAAGCAGGCATATATCAAATCCAAAGTGCTACGCAGATTGCCACAATGAGTGGTCCAAGGTGTGCCGCTCCAGGGACATACTTACTGTTCTCACCTTTATCGATGTCTTAGATGGTTTCCCGACACATTTGACAGCAAGTCATACTCGCAATCCCAGGTTGAAGATGCATTGGCCGGAAGCATTGGCGATGTAATCCGACCAATGTCTGACAGCCTCACAAATCCCATGCGTGCAAGTCTGAATCAGGCCCATAATCCTCTGGAGAAAGTTCAGATATTATTTGGTCACCTTGATGCACAATTCTCGAATATAGTGCTTGTGCAGGCATTTCAACAGGCTATTTTGAAGTGGGGTGGGCTTGACTACATGCTCAATTGGCAGATTCTGTCCAGCTTAGACAATCAACTGTCGGATCCTCTGCAAAGTGATTATCTAAAGTCTTCCGCCACTCTCAATTCTGACATCCTGTATACAGATGAGCTTCCATTCATCAGAAATTGCCCTCTTCCATCCGAGTTTTTCCAAGGTCGCAAGGACTTTTTACAACAGCTGGACCGCTTGTTCCAGCAAACAGAGCAGAAAGGGCACAAAGTTGTCCTCCTATATGGCCTTGGTGGAGCAGGAAAAACACAAATTGCACTGAAATTCATTGCAGACTCTGGATCTAGGTTTGCTTCCCGACAATTATTAAAAAATATTGCTTAGCTAGTTTAAAGGTTTACAGACCAATTCAAGATCAATGCAAGCAGTGCAGAAACCATTGAAGCAGGCTATCGGCAGCTAGCAATTGCCAAGAAGCTGGGAGACACTGTAGAAGCTGCAAGGACCTGGCTTAAAGCAAATCAACAGGAATGGCTGATTCTTTTCGACAATGCTGATAAACGGGATCTGAACCTGGGACCATATCTTCCAAAATATGATCATGGAAATATTTTGATCACCTCACGAAACCCTGACCTCTGGGCCCACACAGGGTCACCAGAAAAAGCTATTCAAATCTCTGATCTGGTGATTGATGATGCAGGTATTCTGCTGCTCAACAGAGCTGGTGTGGAGCTGGAGATGGGTGAAAACAAGAAACATGCAGCTATGATAGCCAAGGTATTTGTTATAATTGATATATTGATATAGAGAGCTTAACATTCTTTCAGGAACTGCACTGCTTTCCACTTGCAATTGTCCAAGCTGGAGCTTTCATTGGCAAATCTCCTCGCTTGAAGCAGGACATTTCCAGATATGTACAGCTTTATCAAAAAAACAAAGCTGCACTGCTGAGCGAAAAACCTGCACAATCTACTGAGGACTATGACAAGACAGTGTATACTACCTGGAAGATGAGCTTTGATCAACTTGCACAAGTTGAACCCCTTGCTGCTCAATTCCTGCAATTGTGCTCCTTTATGCATTTTGAGGGGATTTCAGAGGATATCTTTGAAAGAGCCTCAACATATGAGATGGAAGATGGGGCACTTGCTCCACCTTTTGATGTACTCAAGCCCGGTCTTGAGTTTCTCTCCAGCTTCAGAGATACAGACATGACCTGGAATAGTCTTGTTTTTGAAAGGATAACATCAGAGCTCTGTGGTTACTCTCTTATGGCATGGCAAAACAGTGCATATTCTATTCATCCACTTGTGCACCATTGGGCAAGAACAACAATTATAGATCTAGTTGGTTTCAGAAAGTTAATTGTCGGCCTTTTGGGAATGGCTGCTGCCTGTAGTTCGGGTGTGGTACAGAAGATAGGATTAGTATTGCACCTTGCCCAGTTAGCAGCAGACATTGACTTGGTAGACACGGGATTTGAGGTCAATTTTGCCGGTGTCTTCTATGAAGGAGGCATGTTTAGAAGGGCAGAAGCCCTTGAGAAGAATGTGTTGTCAAGAAGGGTTAGTTTGCTAGGCACTGAGCATCCCAACACCGTGCAAGCAATGGCCAACCTGGCTGGGACCTACCGCAGCTTGGGACAGTACACAGAGGCAGAGAAGCTGGAGGAGCAGGTGCTGGAGAAGTGTACACGGCTACTTGGTGCAGAGCATCCCGAGACCATACGAGCAATGGCCAACCTGGCTGTAACCTACCAGCAGCTAGGACGGTACACAGAGGCAGAGAAGCTGGAGGAGCAGGTGCTGGAGAAGCGTACACAGCTGTTTGGCGCAGAGCATCCTGGCACCATGCTAGCAATGGCCAACCTGGCTGCAACCTACCACTACATAGGAGAGTACACAGAGGCAGAGAAGCTGGAGGAGCGGGTGCTGGAGAAGCGTATACAGCTGCTTGGCGCAAAGCATCCCGACACCATGCGAGCAATGGCCAACCTGGCTATGACCTACCGCAGATTGGGACGGTACACAGAGGCAGAGAAGCTGGAGCAGCAGGTGCTGGAGAAGCGTACACAGCTGCTTGGTGGAGAGCATCCTGACACCGTGCAAGCAATGGCCAACCTGGCTGCAACCTACCACCACCTGGGACAGTACACAGAGGCAGAGAAGCTGGAGGAGCAGGTGCTGGAGAAGTGTACGCAGCTGCTTGGCGGAGAGCATCCTGACACCGTGCGAGCAATGGGCAACCTGGCTGCGACCTACCGCCACTTGGGACAGTACACAGAGGCAGAGAAGCTGGAGGAGCAGGTGGTGGAGAAGTGTACGCAGCTGCTTGGTGGAGAGCATCCTCACACTGTGCAAGCAATGGGCAACCTGGCTGTAACCTACCACCACTTGGGACGGTACACAGAGGCAGAGAAGTGGGAGGAGCAGGTGCTGGAGAAGCGTACACAGCTGCTTGGCGCAGAGCATCCTGACACCGTGCGAGCAATGGCCAACCTGGCTGCAACCTACTGCAGCTTGGGACAGTACACAGAGGCAGAGAAGCTGGAGGAGCAGGTGGTGGAGAAGTGTACGCAGCTGCTTGGTGGAGAGCATCCTCACACCGTGCAAGCAATGGCCAACCTGGCTGCGACCTACCACCACTGGGGACAGTACACAGAGGCAGAGAAGCTGGAGGAGCAGGTGCTGGAGAAGCGTACGCAGCTGCTTGGTGGAGAGCATCCTGACACCGTGCGAGCAATGGCCAACCTGGCTGTGACCTACTGCAGCTTGGGACAGCACACAGAGGCAGAGAAGCTGGAGGAACAGGTGCTGGAGAAGTGTACGCAGCTGTTTGGCGGAGAGCATTCTGACACCGTGCAAGCAATGGCCAACCTGGCTGCGACCTACCACCACTTGGGACAGTACACAGAGGCAGAGAAGCTGAAGGAGCACGTGCTGGAGAAGCGTACACAGCTGCTTGGCAGAGAGCATCCTGACACCGTGCGAGCAATGGCCAACCTGGCTGTGACCTACTGCAGCTTGGGGCAGTACACAGAGGCAGAGAAGCTGGAGGAGCAGGTGCTGGAGAAGCGTACACAGCTGCTTGGCAGAGAGCATCCTGACACTGTGCAAGCAATGGCCAACCTGGCTGCGACCTACCACCGCTTGGGACAGTACACAGAGGCAGAGAAGCTGAAGGAGCAGGTGCTGGAGAAGCGTACACAGCTGCTTGGCAGAGAGCATCCTGACACCGTGCGAGCAATGGCCAACCTGGCTGCAACCTACCACCACCTGGGGCAGTACACAGAGGCAGAGAAGCTGGAGGAGCAGGTGCTGGAGAAGCGTACGCAGCTGCTTGGCAGAGAGCATCCTGACACCGTGCAAGCAATGGCCAACCTGGCTGTGACCTACTGCAGCTTGGGACAGTACACAGAGGCAGAGAAGCTGGAGGAGCAGGTGCTGGAGAAGCGTACACAGCTGCTTGGTGGAGAGCATCCTGACACCGTGCAAGCAATGGCCAACCTGGCTGCGACCTACCACCACTTGGGACAGTACACAGAGGCAGAGAAGCTGGAGGAGCATGTGTTGGAGAAGTGTACACAGCTGCTTGGTGGAGAGCATCCTGACACCGTGCGAGCAATGGCTAACCTGGCTGCAACCTACCACCACTTGGGACAGTACACAGAGGCAGAGAAGCTGGAGGAGCAGGTGCTGGAGAAGTGTACGCAGCTGCTTGGTGGAGAGCATCCTGACACCGTGCAAGCAATGGGCAACCTGGCTGCGACCTACCGCCACTTGGGACAGTACACAGACTGTCACAGAGGCAGAGAAGCTGGAGGAGCAGGTGCTCGAGAGGAAGAACCAGACTAAGGTTGTTAGTATCACAGATTAGCCAAAATACATAGTATATATTGGTGCAGACTGGATTTGAACTGTGTGAACTAAGCCAAGAGTTATTCGGACATCAAGATATCAAGTGTTTGACAAGGAATTAGTGATTAGTGATTTAGGATTTAGGACCGATTAAGAAAGACAGAAGATCTAGGACTTGGAAGAATACCGATTAAGGAACTAGGACATTGTATTTGGCCGCCTCTATCAACGCTCGTTGATAGTATGTCTTACGTGCGCATTACAAACTCTCGAAATACCTATCCTGCACCCCCACCAAAGGCCCTGTACCCAGGGTTCTGAACTCGCTAGTGTCTATTAGCTATTTGATTGGATTAGTGTTATTTGATCTCACTCCCTTACACCGACTTACAACGAGTTCGACTATCACAAGTCTTATTCAGAGTACAGAGGGTTTGGGTTTAATGTTATTCGGTCACTGGTTTAGTTTTGTAGTTAGTTTGCCAAGCACACACATCAGCGGTGAAATGAATATCAAGAGTGTCGCAGATCTTCATGTGTGATTAACAGTGTGGGTCGGGGCCCATAACCTATTGGTGCAGACTGTTTGGGAAGTAGATCCACAAGCGCGATGAACGCGAGTCAGCAAATCACACAGATATATTTGGGGGGGGAAGAGATTACTTAGTTAGAATCTACGAACATTGGTTTACTTAAATACTACCAACTAGATGGGTCTCAGGCGGCATAGCAAGTCATACCCCGTATATTATCCACACGACCGAAGGCTGTGCACGCTTTGATCGGATCAAGCTCCGGCCCGGGGAGTGGAGCGACCGGCGTCCCTAGTAAGAATATTCTACACAAGGGGTGGCTGCGCTGCGCTCCGCCCCTCGATAGTATTGAGATTGACTAACTCGACATGTCGAGATTGACTGACATCGTATCTTTTTCAGAGCACCAGAAGTTTCAAGTTGAATTTCAAAACTCACTTCCAATTAGTACTCACCCAAATTACTTTCATGACTGGAAAGGTAACAGTGGTGAATTATCCAGGCACTGAGCTTGACTGTATTGGGAGAATGCAAACCAATTGTGCAGGGATACAAACCGCAACATACATACCGATATGTACGTGCCGCGAGAAATGTGAGTGACTTACTCTGGTTATCCCGGCTGCCTTGTATCACCACCGGTACACTTGCCGCGGACTGGTTTCCTTTCAATATAAATGCACAATGTTGTGAGCATCATGGATGTTCAGATGAGACGCACGGCAAATCCACACTAATCCCTGGACTGCAATTATACTGAGATACTGGTCAGCTATCAAAAATGACTGTTTCGGTGGGCGGCGCTTACCGGAAGTGAACCTACATTATGTTCAGCCTCGACCTGCAAATATATCAGTCCAGTGCCAACAACAATTGTAGGGCAAAGGATAAGCACATACCATGCTCGCCACAGCCTCCGGGCAGGACACGGTCAGTGTCAACATAACCCCCGCCACTTGTCTGTCGGACAGGAGGCTGCATAGTTAATTTCGGAACTACCGATCCACAACTAAAGTGAGGTGAGCGACAGGGAACAACAGAAGCAACAGTGCACACAGCCACACCTCAAGATGGCGACGATGTGCAATACAGCTTCCAGCTCGCGGGCCACATTGGTGTGGAGCTAACGGGCGGCACCTCGTCGTTTGATTGGAAAAGGACAATAATCCGTGGTCAGCAACAGCAAATGAAGCAGAAGTAGACATACCTTAATATAATATTGCAGGAATGCGCTCGACGCTGTGCCTATTCTTCCATTGTCCATGTCCCGCTCCATCGAACCCGGGCTTGTTATGCGCAATGTCGGCACCTTGATGCAATAAGTAGGACGCACCTCGACGTCTGAGCGCTGCCTGTATCGTGGCTCCGATGAGTAGCCCTCGTCCCTTGTCCAATCGCCTAGCGCTCGCTCTGGCCCGTCTGGATCCCAAGATCTGCTCGTCCGGAGGCCTTGCGTGAATGGATAGCGGAGCCCAGCGCCAGAAAGCCGTTGCGATACTTTGTACTTGAGTGTGCACCATACACGGCCAAACGGGAATCTGAGAGAAAGGGCCGAGCGCAGGAAGTATGATTTTATTAGCGGTGATCGTAACAGAATCGTAAGACATACTGAGGAATTCGGTACTACACGTAGCACTGAGAGCTTCGAAAAGCTCTCCCAGGAATCTATTAAACGTAACATTTCTTCAAGATTGGGGCCCGTCCAGGTCCATCAATGTTGCCACACGGAGATAGAACCTGTCGCGGATCAGCAAAGCCCCTAACGCGCCTTAACAGCTTACCGCCAATGTGCGATATGGGACCGTTCTCGGTGCGATATGCTGGGCTCCTCCCGGTCCCGCTTCTCCACCGGGTTTTGATCAAAAAGCAACGCTCATTCAGATGGCGCCGGCACGTGACGCACGTCGCAGCAGGCACGAAGAACGACTCAATTTTGCAAAGGTGCTCGGCGGCATGGGCTGGTTTGCTGGGTTGTCTGGTGCTCTCGGTGTTCTTTGGATCCATGCTTCTCGTTGCATTGGACCTTTGTGAGAATGTGTCAACACACTGTCTGCACGCTACATTGGTGCACTCGCTGGGTGTTTCGGACCCTCTCTCCTTTGGTGCGTCCCAACTCTCTGTGGGAGCCACTAAATTCATCTTCCACATCCAGCCTCTGAGTTGGTGAATATTGTGGGCTCTTTTCGTTCATCTGGGGAGTCCAACCAACGCTTGAGCATGAAACTCCGTATCTTTGTCTTGGGACCATTTCGACGAGCAGTGAATCTCAGTACGACACCCGTCTATCTTTCACCTCGCTTATTCAAGCATGTCCAGCATTATCCTCAGAAAGCACGATACAAGACGTCCTCCATGAGCTCTGCCGCCGCCGACTCATCCCGGAACTGACACGGCTTGAAAGCGCGGTTATATTTCAAGGCAAGAACATCAAATCGTCCTCAACGTTGCACGAAGCGGGTATACACGAGCTCTCAACTCTCCACCTCCAGTATTCTGTGCTGGGCGGCTTGCAGCGGACACCTGGTGTGTTTTCGTCGCTCATCCAATCTGAGTCGTGCTTACAATTCAGAACCACCAATACCCGTGTCATCCTCTCATTCGGCGACCTCTTTCGTTCATTGACATCGCTTCCCATCCAACAGACCCGATGGTCTGCATCTACCTGCGCATATCAACAACAACTGACACTCATTTAGTATGGTTGGCCAACCTGGAAACAGGCAGATTCTCGTGTAAAATCTGTCCTGGAGCGACCGCAATCCAAAAACACATTCGGACACACAAGGGCACAGACAAGCATAGATGTAACTTGGCACAAGTCGACAAGGAAAGAGAAGCCGGCAGCACCTCCCAAACTCCCGTCGAGCCAGCGCCACCACCAGCTGAAGTCATTCGTGGGCCACTGCTGCAGATGTTACAGCAGCTCCGAATGCAACCGAATCCGCAGGAGTCATGGGTTGACCACACCACAGGCACCGTGGATTGGAACTCCTCTGAACTTATGGACGTGGACACGCAGATGCACGAGTCGCTCGAGGCTCGGAATCTGGCTCTATTAGCAACACGGCTAGCGGAGTATCTCAATGAGCAGGGCGATATCAACTCCGACGACGAGGACGTTGAGAGAAGTGATTCCGAGTTGTCAACGTCGTCCGAAGACAGCGAGTGCAGCTAACAATCTCCGTTCGTGTACTCATTTGTGTTACAGTGCCCCTGCCAACTGGCCACAAGAGCCGAACGGTGAATTTGGATGTGCCCACGTCGGAGTGGTTTCCGTGGCCCGACAGGGAGGTAAGTGCATACCCACGTCACCCTTAGCTGTAGACTGATTCAATCACCCATGGCAGTAGCCACAAAAACAGTTTGATTACTCATAGGGCCCAGCCAGCCATGGCTGCAGCCACACATAAGCAATCCTCTGCGCCTTCCATGCCTGGCATGCGGGCCCATACCATCAAACGGCTGTAGGACCTATGATTTGGACTCCCTCGGTTAAAGTAGAATCAATTTCTTATCAAATACATTCGCGAATCGTTCCATTTTCGGTGCCCTCGGTCCACCCCATCCATCACTGTGCCCATCCCGTCCCCGCCCGTCATCCTGATAACCCATCACCGTCCCCACCCGCCCCGCCCCGCCCGCCCAGCTAGCAACCAGCATCAAGAGTACCCATGACCGTCCCTGCCCGCCTGCCCCCGCCCGCCTAGCAACCAGCATCAATCACCCGGCCCTGCTCTCTGGTTCCTGCCCGCTGCCCGCTCCGGACGCACGAGACCGTGTCTCATATCGTGCCGTTGCATCCGTGGCCACCGCGACAGCCTCATCTTCCCCTTCGCCCACCTCTTCCTTGTTCAACACCTCAGTATCATCCACCACCCGCTCGTCGACATTGCCATCGAGAAGTTCGCGAAACAGACTGCCGTCCTTGTCCATGGCATCCTTTACCGCCCCCTTCACTGGCTTGCTCCAGTCGCCGTAGAAAACTTGCCCGATGTGACGATGCATATCAGCTCAGCTTGACGGAGAGCATACGCTCGCAGCCCGGACTGTAGCTCCGGGGTAATCCGTTCCGCGTTCCGTCAACTCACCCGTTCCGTCCACCGGTCCTGTTCCCAACGCAAAGAGCGCAGGACCCGCTTCATCTCTTCGCGCAGTAAACCAATCTCCTCCCTCCATCGCTCCCGTTGAGCCTTCGCCTTCGACCAATCAACTTGAACGCGGACAGCTGTACTGCTGCTTAGCCTGAGCAAATGACCAATGTAAGAACTGTACGCACAGTCATGTAAATCAGACCCTTCCCCGACGCTCCAGATCCATGATACCCGCCGGTGCAAAGTGCCTTGGGTCGGCTCATTACGTGATGCTCTCGACGAGTCCGCAGAGGCGAGTTTCTTCATTGCCGTGATGTCGTTCTCAATTCCCGGGCGGGCGTTGACGTCCTCGTCCAAAAGCGGCTTGAAACGGACCATGTATTGGTCGCCTTTGAGAGCGATGAGAGCGTGTGATAGATATTGTATATATTTATTCATGATTGGCTTATCTATTCATGTACATAGTCTGTATGTACTCTCCAAGTCCTTAGTGACTTCCGTTCAATGCACGCAGTTGCGCTACGGGCCTTGTATGCTGAATAAGCGGCATCACTGCGGCGCAGTTCAATCAACTGTGCCATCAACTGTGCCGCAGTTGATCAACTGTGCCCACAGTCCATCAACTACTCATTGATCAAGCACGCCATATCACACATGTGGTGATGGGCGGACTTAGTGAAATTTTCGTTGACTTACCTCCAGCAGGTTTGTCTCTCGGCAATGGAGACTACGCTGTCAAGTGTTCAGCAGTCGTGGGAGCTCCGGAGTGCAGAGCCAGCTGTGAACTGTTTTCTGCGCTGCGAATTCCCGCTACCTTTAGGTAGTGGGTCTAGATACGAAGCGCAAAAAACAATTGGTAAAAACCTCGATCTTGCTGAGGCAGTGCGTGAACACGTGCTCGATCATAAGTTTTTTGTTCTCGTCGCCGACAAGACCGCCCTCAAAAACAACAACAACTTCCTCGACTGCTCAAGCAGCCTGTCATTCCTGCCGTAGGACCGTCCCAGGATGTCTTCAGCAGTCAATGACGTGTACTCGACATCCGTCGCATCCTCGATGCGTACAAGGCGTACAAGGCGCTGGGCTCCATGAGAACACGGCACTCTTTGGTTCCACTGATTGTTCCTAGGCAATGGGTTGCTGCACTGGCAGGGCTCTGAGCAACTCTTCACGCAAGGTCGACGTCAAGGTTGCTGCAGATGGGCCTGACAAGAAACAAGTTTCTTCCGATTTTGACGCCATTCGCAGCTCGCTCAAGACACCTATCTCCATCGTCTCGCAAAGCGTCTAATCCGACGAGAGTTCTTCGCCAACGACTTGCATGATCATGATTGCCCGACTGGCTCCTTCTAACGCTGCGGAGGCCGTAGAGGGTCAAGCGGTTTGCGTCAAAGAAGGCTTGTGGGACGTCGAGCAAGACGTGCAGGATGGGAAGTGCGATAACCTCGCGCCTCGGCCGTGACAAGAAATGCCTGGAAGATGAGCAGGATATGTGTGTCGCCTTCGAGCATGGCATAGACACCTTGAACGGCGTGGGTTTCGGCACTGGTCAAACGGCGAAGCAAATGACTGACGATGCAGCTGATCGCACCTGGCGTGGCTCCAAATTGCCTATTATAAGGTGAGTTGTAACTTGCAGCCATTCTTTTCTGTCTCTAACTGATTTCCTTCAGGCCTGCGAACGTGCCCAGAAGAACTAGCATACCACGACTCCCTCTCCACCGTCTTCGACGCTATCCACACTTGGTCGATACTGTAGTAATTAGACCTTAAGTTCAGTGGGTGTAACGCGTAACGCATGAACTTCGCTGGGAACAAGTTCATCAGTGATGGAATTGCCATATATGGACTGCCGGCATCAGCCGGCCGGAAATTTTGATGTAATGTAGCCTTTTTAGGATAGATTTTGATGGGAAATTTGGCTGTAACGCATAACTTATTTGGATAGGTTTGGTTCAGACCCCCGTGTAATGCGTAACGCGAACTTAAGGTCTAATTACTACAGTAAAGCTTTCGACAACGTGTCCGACAACTCATTCTCCGCTGACGCGTCTATCGAGGACAACTGGCCCGTTCAGAACGTCCACAAGACCCTCCTCGACCGCGTCGCAGATTTTCGTCGACGAAAGTTACGTCGAAAAAGTGTGATCGTCAACGCTGCTGGGACGCGCAAGGCTGATTCAGACGACAACGACTCGGACCACGAGGGTGGCGCCTTCCAGACGTTCGGCTCTTTGCCGGTGAAGAGTGTTGTCGCTTAATTGGGTAACGCTGGGTGCGGAGAAGACTGCTACATACTGAAGAAAAAGAATTCAAGTATCTGTAGAAATTAAATTACAACAATTAGCTGGTATTCAAACAGGTAGCGGGCTCTGCCGCTCGCCGGCCTTACACGCCTTATATAATTATGACACGACGTTGATCCCCGCTAAGTGACAGAGATTGACATCGGAGACCGCGATCCGATGTCAACTCTGCCACACCATGCAGATCTGCGGTCAGCTATGCCGCACTACATGGCTTCGCAGCGCTAATGCACGTTCTATATCATATGACACGGACTCTGTGCTGGGCCTCTCAGCTATGTTGTTTTTGTTTTTTTCCTGATGGACTTGGCGACGTCTGCAATATCCGTCATTCGCTCTGTAGGCGATAACGTTACATCCATCGCGGGGTATGGACTGGGTTGGGCGCGGATGGCCTATCGCGGGCATGAGGTCCGTTTTCCCCCCTCCCTTCCTCTCACAATGCTGACACAGGTATCTTCCGCAGTGGATTTGGCACGACGGCGGCGCACCTGGCGTGTCCTCTCACATTGACATATACCCGTACGACGGATTCGCCACCGTTCTGTTGTGCAACACCGCCGTTGTCAGCCAAACCACGGCAGACAGTATTTCGCGCACAGTGGCCGACCGAATCCTGAAGCTCCCGCCATTCGATCATCGCGTACCTCCCGGTGTCGATGTGACCGTCCCCCCACCACCACCGAATCCTCCGTCGACGGAGAATCTGG
Source organism: Mycena amicta (assembly GCA_029282125.1). Classification (NCBI taxonomy): domain Eukaryota; kingdom Fungi; phylum Basidiomycota; class Agaricomycetes; order Agaricales; family Mycenaceae; genus Mycena; species Mycena amicta. The sequence goes on from JARIHP010000077.1 coordinate 30,727, forward strand.
CGGGGACGTACACCAATGCTGGGTACGGGAACTTTACACTGTGCAGTCCGGCTCAGGCGAACACCACATCGCCTTATTGCAAGGCCGTCATCGCGGACTTCCGCCTCGTCGATGCTGCCGCTGGACAACCCGCCTCGCAAGCGGCTTCCCAGCTCGTCGCTGCATGGCCGCGCTTCTGGGCAAACTACACACGCGTGTCGCCCATCGGGGACCAAGACGGTTCCTATGCGTTCCAGCTGACGAACCTGTATACGCATGGGTTCGGGAAGAATTCGACGCCGTTCGAGGACCCGGCGCTGGTGTGGCCGGCGCGATTTGTCCTCGGAGACGACGGCAAGGCGGTGGGGATGGGGTTGTTTGGAGTTGCGGTGTTGCCGACGATAAGGGAGCAGACGAATGTTAATGGGAGCGTCAAGGATACAGCGGACGTTTGGTTCGATAGAGTTGGTTAGGAACGTATTGAGCTTACCATAGATTTAGATCGCTTTGCCAATATTTATGATATGTTTCGTGCGCAGGTGCTGGGGTCCATCATTTCAAGCACATCTCTTGGAGATGGACACAGGTTGGGTCGAACGGGAATAGGCGACAACGAGTGACACTGAGTGATACGGCGATGCTGAGGACGTTCGCGCAAGACCAGATCTAGAGGTTGATGGCCTGAGTAGCTTGAATTGGAGGGGGCTAACGTATTTTCTGGACCCAATGGATGGATATACAGGTGACAATGGTCGATTTAATACACAGCAAACTACAATACATTAACAATGTATTCCGAATCCTCCTCCTTGAAGAAGAGAAGAATGAGTGAGGATTCCATCGGCAGAAAAACCATACATACCTAAGACTCGTTGGTTATGGGCATCTGCAGAGAGAAAATCGTGTCGAGCTTCTCCCATGCCTGTTCCCGCTCCGGCCCGACCCCTCTTTGCACACAAAGAACACATGCCCGCACCGCTCGCCGACTGCAAGGCTTCCGCACCACCCTCACCGCCGTGCTCCGTACACTCTAACGTCCCAGCCGATCTTGCAGAGCATCTCCAGCCCGCATAAAACGTCGTAGCGGTATGTGGTGAAGACGGCCGAGTCGTGGATGAGGCGTTTGTGCATCTCATAAGTGAGTGGGGTGCAACGAGGCTGGTACTGGGCGGTGTCATCGCCATGGGCAAGGCAGAAGGACGAGAAGAAGTCGAAGGAGGTCGCGGTGTACCACACGGTATCTAGGTGCTCGCGCGCACGGGTGAGGGCGATGAGGTCCGAGGAGTGCAGCGTTGTTAGGTGTTGGTTCTGTCCGAAGCTGGGTGTGCGGAGGACCTCGTAGAGTGCTCGTTTGAGGACGGCAGGACCCGGACGAACCGAGGTCGATGTCACGGCCGAGGGAGGCGACATCAGTGGCATGAGGGATGGTAGATGTGGTAAGGGCTTCAAGGGACGGAGACAACAACGGGGAAGGACGGGGGGTTGGTGGCAGTAAGAGCTAAATATGATTCATGAGCGCATGTAGCGGCATATTCTACGACGTACATTGCATCCTCGATTGCGCTCAAAAGCGCGTCGGCCATTGGAGGAAGGGCTTCCAGACACCGTGTTCTGCATTAAAGATGGCCACGGTGATAGCGTATTCAGTCGCTAGGAAGCGGTCTTGGACGGCGGCGAAAGCAGAGTTGATTTGGTCCCCGCTGTATTCCGAGATGGAGAATGCATCCGCCTGTGCCGTTGTCAGCACGCGAGAGAATCCAGACTAAGTACAACGCGCCTTGCCTCCCGATTTCGCGATGCTGCTCGCTAGAGCATTCGACGCCTCTGAGACAAGGGCGACTGTGTATCCCTCTTGAGCAAAACGACGAGCGAGCAAGTGTCATCTTTGTGTGGCGTAAGAGAGGGACGAACGCGACTGCTCCGCCAGTCCCAGATCCATTGCCGACACCTGAAACGGGTTAGGGTCGTTGCGGTAGTATGGAGGGACGACTCACCAGCGACGACGACGACTTGAGACACCACGGTGACATCAGAATTGCTGGTTGTGGTGATTGAAGACAACCAGAGAAAGTACCGTCACACTCTCGGCTCTCGCGTCTCTCTTCCACCACGTTGACGCGATGCACCACGGCTTGCGTATCGCTGAAATCCTGGACAATATCTTCAACTTCCTCCGAGTCACAGACTCCAATACCAGCGCTCTCGCATGTCTGGCCCGAACTTGTCGAATATTCATGGATCCTGCGTTGGATGCCCTGTGGATGAAGCAAACAACCCTCAATAACATCTTGAAATGCCTCCCCTCGGAGTGCTGGGAAGAGTCCATTATTGTTGGAAATCATCCGAGACGAAAATCTATCGTGCGTCCCGCACCTGCCTCCCAGTGCTATCACTGAATGGTTTATAGCGTCTCCTACGCCCACCCAAAGCAGCGGACTGGCGCGTAGCTTCCAAATATCATACTCGGGTCCGCTCCCTGGAGCTGCACTTTGAGGACGATAATTTCCCGTCATCCGAGCTATTTCAAGCCCTGTCGTTGGCCTTTCCGGCAGAGGGTATATTTCCCAACCTACGGGGTCTAAACTGGCAGTATCTGTTGGATGAAACACCGTACCCTCCCGTGTTTCAGCACATCCGGCTCTTCATCTCGCCTCGCCTCACCAAATTTCACCTAAATTTTCGCACCAACGAGGAGCTTTCTCTTGTCTTGGCGTTGCCGCTACCGCTGCCGACACTGCAGGATCTCAGTATAGTCACATACGAGGTGTACACCAGTCATCCAGATTTGACTGCGTTTACCTTGAAACTTTCGGCCATTCGCGACCTCTGCTTGCCGTCTCTCAGCAACGAGACTTTTTCGCACCTCTCCGCACTTCCCAAGCTGTCGGACCTAGAAATAAGCGACACCCGGGAAGAAGTTGGGATCCTGCTTCGGCCGCTCTCGTTCGACTCTTTTGCTGCTCTTTCGAGACTGTGCCTCTCACGCAGCACTGTAAATTTTGCTCTTCAGTGGATGGAAGCGGTGCCTATCTGGCGCCTGGCATGTTTCCACGTTGATTTCATCGAGCTGGCACCCAAGTCACGCATTTCGGCGTTGTATCAATCTATCGCATCGCGCGTCTCGCCGTGCCTAGTTCGGCGTCTAGCTATCGGAAGGTCGGACGACGAAGAGGACATGCTGGATCCGCCACTCCACGAGCTGCAGGAATACGCAATCGGCGGCGATTCGCTGACCTGTCTCTTCCGCTTTTCGAATCTCACCAGTGTAACCCTTGAGTCTCCGGCTGGCTTCATCATCGACGACGCGCAAATCTGGAACTTGGCACGTTCCTGGACTGCCCTAGAGTCTCTTGCTCTCTGCACCGGCTCTCACCGCCAGGTTTGCCCGACCACGACCATAGACGCTTTCCGCGCCTTCGGAATGCATTGTACCGAGCTCCACATCCTGAAAATATCAGTGGATGCGACGAATGTCCCTGCTTTCGAGGCAGACCGCGAGCCACGTATCATACAAACCAATCTCCGACTGCTCGATGTCCGGGAGTCTCCCATCAACGACTCTGAGCGTGTCGGCAGCTTCCTCTCCGGCATGTTTGGGGCTCTTTCAGGTATCAATACCTCCCAGGCATGGCGTTGGGGAGAAAGATCCGGTTATGCGATGCAGCGCGTTGAGGAGGAACAGGAAAAGAAGCACTACGAACGATGGAAGGAAGTGGAGAACTATATATTTCAGCAGGAGCAGTATAGGGCACAAGCACAAGAGTAGTGGACTTCCGCTTGTTCTGCCGAAGCAATTCTTTGAACTTTGGACCCTCGCTACTCTTCGGCAAACTTGAAATTCAGAATTCGTCGCGAGTGGTCAGTGGTCACACTACACGTGGGTCCCGTTCAATCTCCCTTGTCCGCATTGATACCAATCGGCTAGCATGAATAAGACGCCTCGGTGGGCCAGCCAATCATTGCACTCTTACCCAGGTTGACAGCACGGCAGCGACGCGCGTCTGTGTCCCGGCCAAGCTCCTCAACGCGCGATGAGTGAGATTTTTGTCCCGTTCTGCCGTTGTGCATATCAGGCTTACTCGAGTGGTGTTGGCCCTGAAATGGTGTCGATTCGGGCATCTCTTTGCAGCGTGTACAAAAAGCCCCCAGTTCCTCAGTCCCGCTTCAAACTCTCCGCCTTCCACGGCTCTCATAAGGGCCGAGCTAACCATGCCTTTCACAATTACGCTCTATGACTTTGGTCTCACTATGACTGCAGCTCTTCATGCCAGTGGCGGTGCAATTTACACCACAAGGAGAAAATAGTCGCCTGGGAGTTTCGAGTATGTTTCTCGAAGATCATAAACTTGAACATCCGATTGTGCATCAACCATTGAGGTGCCCCCTCTATGTCCTCACCGGGCGAGAATTTGCCGCAGTTGAGCACTAGTATGTATACCGCTAAGTAATAGTAGGTGCGCGATAGTCTCTCATACAGACTCTATACGCCGGTTGACGAACACGTATGTAACCTTTGTATAGGTGCGCGAACTTGAATATGAATGCAAAAGACGCGACTTCAAGTTGAACTGAGAAAATAATAGCGTCCCAATGGCTCTTTAAACTCAAACCCATGGTCGTATTAACAGAAATACCTTTCCTCGTCTGGTAAAGAAGCCTCGTGACCGTGATTCTGACAAATCAATCAGTCAGATATTCCGTGACTGGCGTGACCCTTCAGTTGCCAACCGCTCGCTCCGAATGCACAACTGCTTATGCATAGCCGAAGTCCTGGACAATATCTTCGGCCACCTAGGTGGATTGGACTACCACGAGCGCCGCTCCCTTGCCGCTGTTGCGCGCACATGCAAAACCTTCACGGATCCGGCCCTGGATGTTTTGTGGGCTGAGCAGTCCAATCTCGAGAACTTATTGAAGTGTCTGCCTTCGAATTGTTGGCAAGAGATTGAATTCTCCGGGACATGGGAGTTCCCCTTCACCACGATTGTATGTTTTGCTCTCCGGTTACGGTCGTGTTTGTCATGCAACCCGCAGAAAATCCTTCGGCCCCTCGAAGCAGACGATTGGCTCCATGTTTGGCAGCATCGCCGGCGTGTTCGACGTCTGACTCTCTATTCCTGGGGCAGTTCCGCGCCTCAAGCCACACTTGTCAAGGAAATTGAAAGGTCTTTGCCGACTGCTCTGTTCCCCAACCTCAGACAGCTAGTCTGGTGGCCGAATGAAGAATTCTTCACGGCGGAACTCATCATACGATGCCTTCGTCTCCTTCTGAGTCCTCGACTCGCCAGTCTCAGACTCCGCATTGGCGCCTTGATGTCCACTTCCGAAATTGCGCTCTTGTCGGCTCTAGACACTGCTCTTCCGACGCTGCGATGTCTGGATATCTTCGCTGCAAACCACAGTTCAGGCTATAGCGCCTCATTCTCTGCGATGGCATTGAAGCTCTCAACTCACTTAGAGGAGCTTGACTTGCCTACCATTGATATTGCGGCGCTGCGATACCTCTCCGTCCTTCCTGAACTCTCCACATTGACTTTATACTCTCCCAGGGTGGGCGACATCGGAACGTCGGCGGCCATCCTATCAACCGATTTGTGCCCATTCCCTGCCCTGTGCGAGTTGCACCTCTCGGAGACCAGCATTGGGTTTGCGCTCGAAATGATCGCTTCTGTCGAAAACTGGGAACTTGGCCACCTTGAAATCGGATTTAAATCTTCCGAACACCGTGAAATGACCCGTCTTCTCTATGTCGCGATCGCCTCTCACCTGTCTGTGCCGTACCTCGCTCATCTTTGGATTGGGCTGCCCTTGGGCGGAGACGATATTACCGATCCTCCCGACGACACGAGAGCCGACTACGCAGTGACCGGAGAAATCCTCCGCCTATTATTCTGCTTCAGACATATCACGGAGGTGATTTTGCAGCCGCCGGCGGGCTTCTTGCTCGACGACTCCATTCTTTCCGAACTAGCTCGCGCGTGGCGGAACATCGTAACTCTGCGTCTGGGGACTGCATCCAGCGTTCAGGTTCGCCCCATCGCGACGTTGAACGCTCTTCGACCCTTCGCCAAATATTGCAAACGACTCAGCACCCTAACATTGGCCATCGACGCTTCGACCGTCCCAGACTTCGGGTTGGATCGGAAGCGGCCAGTTTCACAAGAAACGCTCAGGCACCTGGACGTGGAAAAATCTCCAATTGGAGACTCCGCAGCCGTGGCCCACTTCGTCTCTGGGCATTTTCCTGCCATTGAGTCCATGGACACCTTTCATTCATGGCGCTGGGACGAAGGGGATCAGTATGCCATGGAACGCGATGAAGAGGAGCAGGAACTCGAGTACCACAAGCAGTGGAAGGAGGTCGAAAAAATGCTTCCGCTTTGTAAAGCTGTCCGAGAGGAGGAGCGTCACTGGGCGAAGGTCGAGAGTGAATAAGTACTGTAGCTAAAATGTTGAAGTAGATACTCGTAGCACGCTTAAACACGATATCTGGTCGGAATACGAGCTTGGCAAGAATACAGTGTCTATGACTATATCGCAGAACGCTGTTAGAAAACAATGCCAGCGAGCAAGGGCCTTGAAGTGCAGGATGTATCTAGTATGTTTCGTGCGAAGGTGCGGCTGGGCTGTTGGGTTAAATTCGGCTAAGCTGCTCACAAGGATGAGCACATATGCATGCTCCTGCCGAATCTTGGCTGTATCACAATTGCAAGGACATCTTTTGGAGATGGATACAGTCCAGCGGGATGCTGCGAGCTGAGGCATGGATCCGGAAACGAAGAGCCTAACGGGACCGTGCGTTGATGACGAGGCTGAGTACATCCTCAGGACCAACGTGCTTGCGAGGTCGATGTGAGCGGCAGCTTGAAGATGGACACACAATGGGTTGACGAGGGTCGATTAATACACAGTAGTACAATAACAGCGATATGTTGCGATGCGAGGTACTTGATTGGTGACTCCATAATCAATCCGTAGTGTATCGACTGCTCCTGCAAGAAGAAAAAGAATGAGTGAAGACGTCCACCAGTGGAATAACCATACCTAAGCGTCGTTGGTTATGGGCATCTGCAGAGAGAAAATCGTGTCGAGCTTCTTCCATGCCTGTTCCCGCTCCGACTTCCACTGCTCCCGAACCCTCTTTGCACACAACGAACACATGCCCGCACCACTGGCCGACGCGGCACCCTCGCCGTCCTCGGTACACTCTACGTCCCAGCCGATCTTGCAGAGCATCTCCAGCCCGCATAGAACGTCATAGCGGTAGGTGGTGAAGACGGCCGAGTCGTGTATGAGGCGTTTGTGCATTTCATAAGTGAGTGGACTGCAACGCGGCTGGGACTGGGGCTCATTGCCATGGGCAAGGCAGAAGGACGAGAAGAAGTCGAAGGAGGTCGCGGTGTACCACACGGTATCTAGGTACTCACGCGCACGGGTGAGGGCGATGAGGTCCGAGGAGTGCAGCGTTGTTAGGTGTTGGTCTGGGTTCTGGCTGAAGCTGGGTGCGCGGAGGACCTCGTAGAGTGCTCGCTTGAGGACGTCAGGACCGGACGAGCCGAGGTCGATGTCACGGCCGAGGGAGACGACATCAGTGGCGTGAGGGATGGTAGATGCGGTAAGGGCTTCAAGGGACGGAGACCACGAGGTCTGGATGGTGCGCTGGGCCCAATCACGGAAACGGGGGAACTTGAGGACACTGGCGGCGCGGAGAATGGAGGCAACAACGGGGAAGGACGGGGGTTGGTGGCAGTAAGAGCTAAGAATGATTCATGAGCGCATATAGCGGGCATATGACGACGTACATTGCATCCTCGATTGCGGTCAAAAGCGCGTCGAGGTCGGCTGAGGAAATACCGGGGGCTAGGACATGATAACAGTTGTGAACGTTGCTGACGTCGGCGAGGATAAGGGTTCCTTCTTCGTACGGGCGCTTGGGCTCTGGGGCGAGCTTGCCTTGCTCGATAGCAGTAAAGATGTCGTTGAAGAACTCCGAGTGCCGGGCAAGGCTACTTTTCCGCAATCTCATCCAGCAGTCGTCCAGACGTACGAATATGTCTCCATCGAGGTCCCAGTGTTTGACATGACGCCGGGAGGAGCGTGCACGTTTCGCGACAGGGCCGTCACTGGCGTCGGTGGGGCTCGTTTCTCGAGAGCGCTTTGGCGAGTCGGCGACGAGGGCGGCATTGGACTGGAGGGAATCATGCTCGGTCTTGGAGATGTCTTGACTGATATCTTGGGACATGTCTTGAGGCTCAGGCATGGAGGTTGGCGACAAGGAATTCATGTCACACTGGCGCGTGACGCTGACGTACTTGACGCAGACTCCGATGGCTGCTCTTCGCCCACTATTCGTCGTCGCAGGGATTTAAGCCATTAAACCTCCAATTCATTCCTAAAAATAAATCCAGGTATTGGAAACGCCTCAGGGACTGGGTCCGCCGCTGCGTCAGTTTATGCCACCAGCGAAGTTCAGTCATAACTTTCGTTCAGTCGTGCATTCGCGAAGGCTGGATATAGTGTTGCGCTCATAGCGAGAAACAAGGCCTCCTTGGAAGCTTGTGCAAAAGAAATCAATGCTAACGGTGGTGAGGTACGCCCAACAAACACTACTCTCCCCAATATACTTTCCGTATTCACGCGACTTGGCAGGCAGAGCCGTTCTGCATGGCTTCGTACTCGCCCAAGAACTTCTCCGATACATTCTCCTCGATCCAATCCCATTTCTCTGCCTCCGAATATTCATTCCGAGCTGCTTTATTCAACATCGGATATGCCGTCTGGAAACCCTTCCTAGACACGACGCCAGAGGAAGTGGAAGAATGTGAGTGCCCTCAGCTGGTTCTCAAAACTCAACTAAATCCTGCAGCCCTCAACACAAACGTGGCCGCCGCCTTCGCTTTTTCTCGCGAAGCCATCCTCAAGTTCAAAGAAAACCCAGTCGACACGCAGCACCCGGCTCGCGGAACGCTGATTTTCACAGGGGCGACGGCGAGTACGCGCGGCGGAGCTACGACCTCGGCCTTCTCCAGCAGCAAGTCCGCTCTACGTTCCTTTAGCCAGTCGCTCGCCAAGGAGTTTGGGAAAGATGATATTCATGTACGTCAACACCTTATTCTGATTATAGTTGGAACTTATTTTGCGCTTATAGGTCGCCCATGTATGTTTTCCTCTCCTTCTTCGCACAACTCTCATTTCAATTTGCGGCCAGACGATTATCGACGGACGTGCGTGGTCTTTTCCTCTTCTCGCAACAATCCCGCTAACAGAAACCACAGTCATCCAAACTGGCTCGGCCCCTCAGACAGAAACGCTCAAGCTGGACCCAGAAACGCTCAAGCTGGACCCAGAAAGCATCGCCCAGGTACGTACCTGTTTCCGTCTCCGCTGCGTAAAATAAACCCAAAAAACAACAGGCGCATCTCTATCTTACTCAACAAGCGAAGTCCGCATGGACATGGGAGCTTGACTGTGCGTGCTATTTCATGCCTTTTCGATGCTCTGTTGACACAGTTCGTAGTACGTCCTGCAACCGAGAAATGGTAAACTGCGAGCGCTGGTTGTCATTAGTTCTCTCTCTCTCGATACTTTCCTCCGAGTCCTCGATGTACTATGCACATTCTTTCCCTTGGACGGAACTTGCAATTAGGATAAACTCCAGAGACACTCTCACAAGCTGTCCTCAGAGTCAATGGATCCTCCCATGTTCTCGTGACCGTCTACTTCTTGATCCCGACCACGATGTCGAATATCAACGTCGTCTGGCCGCAGGCAAGTAATTTCAGATCGCTGTAACCAAATTTACACCTGCTCAGATTGCTCTGGACGCCGTTGCCGAGCTCCACGCAAAGATCCCACCAGAATTGCGCTTATCGCCAGACTTCCTCGCGAAATACCCTCCCGGTTCAGACGTCCGCGCTGCTGCCGCCGAGTCCGGTCTGCTCACGGAGGAAGAGCTCAACATCACGAGCCTCGACGGGGATTCTGTTTCGGTTGGCAACTTTTCCTGCTCTTCGCATTCATGGTTGAAATCGTTTAATCGAATCTACTGTAGCTCCTCGCACGAATCAAAAGCAAGGAGCTCACCGCTGTGCAAGTTGCTCGTGCGTTCGCGAAACGCGCGGCCATTGCGCAGCAACTGTTGCATTGCTTGACGGACTTTTTCATGGAAGAGGCATTGCAGCGCGCACAGGAGCTGGACGATCATTACAAGAACACTGGCGAACTCGTCGGTCCATTGCACGGTGGGTTATGTACGTTTTCTTTTGCGTTTTCGGGTTGAAACCTCTCGGTCCGACTCTTCAGGTCTGCCAATCGATATCAAGGTTCGTCTTCATTAATCATGGACGAAAGCAATCCGAAAACCGTTTAGGACAACATGATGGTCAAAGGAACAAGAGCCACTGGCGGATTCGCTTGTGATTATTCACAACCTCCAGCTACGCACCACGGGCTTATCGCGCAGATTCTACATGACGCTGGAGCCGGTAATTCTTCCCGACCCTTGTTCTCTTATTACATGCCTCAAAGACACGCAGTATTCTACGCCAAGACGAACCTCCCTCAATCCATCATGCACCTCGAGACGTACTCCTTCTGGGGGCAAACGCTGAACCCGTGCAACACGGCTCTGACGCCAGGCGGAAGCTCAGGCGGGTAGCAGCGCGCTTGTGGCCTTTGGTGGGTCCACGCTTGGAGTGGGGAGCGATATCGGTGGCAGTTTGCGATCGCCTGCTAACGCTTGTGGCATATGGACGTTGAGTCCGTGGTTTCTCGTAAATGTGCATCTAGAGTTCTGACCAAAATAGAGCCGACAACTCAGCGTCTGCCGAAAGGTTCTGGATGCGTGCCCATGCCAGGTGCAGATTCGATTCTGTCGGCATATGGACCGCTGTGTCGAAGGTTCGCTCGCCAGCATTTCTTACTCTGCCATGAATACGTTCATGACCTCAATATTTAGCCTTCGCGACATGGAGCTATTCTTCTCCGTAATCCTCAGCACGAAGCCATGGCTCAAATCACCCGATCTAGTCCCGATCCCATGGGCGCTCCCTGCGACGCCGCCTTGGTCTGGAACTAATGGACGTCTCCGAGTTGGTGTGATGTGGAATGACGGGGTCGTCTTGCCGCAACCGCCGATCCGACGCGCACTGAAGGCAATGGTCGAGGCGTTGAAGGGAGACGAAACGATCGAGATCGTTGAGTATGCCCCGTTCAAGCATCGCGAAGCTAGCGACTTGGCGGTGCGTCTATTTTTTATCGTGACTTTGAACTAAACAGCGATTGACCATAGCACGCACTGTATTTCATCGATGGTGGAGCAAGGATACGAGCGAAAGCCGCAGAAACCGGCGAACCTCTTTTGCCTTTGACGGAGTGGGTTATTACCCGGCCCACAGTCAAGGATCATACTGTTCACGAGCTTTGGGAGGTACGTTCTCATTATCCGTGTCGATCAATGCCTCAGAAAGACCTCCAGCTCCTCGCAAAACGCGATAACTTGAGGGCGGAATACGTCAAGCATTTTAACGCTCAGAATGTCGATGTTGTTCTCTGCCCAGCAGGAGCGGGCCCTGCGCCCGCGCTCGGGACGTGCAAATACTGGGTGTATGTCAATTTCTAACGCTATCAATTCGCTCATTGACTTTCTTAATCAGTTATACCAACGTCTGGAATTTTGTCGACTACCCCGCTGCGGTTTTCCCGACAGGGTTGTTGAGCGATCCAGCGATTGACGCCAAGGACGCTGCTCGTGAATATATGAGCGATGCGGACGAGTTTAATTCCAACTGTTGTACGTTTCAGACTACTTATTATCCCAAACTTGAAATCCTCTGATCAATAATGTTCTAGATGAACCTAAGACGTTCAAAGGCGCGCCGTTGGGCCTGCAATTGGTAACCCGAAGATACGCAGAAGAGTTGCTTGTTTGCGCCTTGCAACGGATTTCCAACGTGCTGCCACTGAAGAGCGGCATTTTGTAGTTGCTGTCCATGTTTCCTGCATTCTCAGGCTGTACTTGTCTCTGTTGAATCGATATCAGCACCGTCAACGCGTTCCCACGTCACGAGCCCGGGCCCGCGTCGACTCGACGCCAACTCGACGCAGTGAGCTGATGTGACCCCAGCTCTTGCCTTCCACCATCACTTTCACCGGGGGCAAGCATGCACCACTGCCTACACATAAGCGAGATTCTAGAGAATACTTTCGCGCAATTCGACACTTCTGACTGGAACAGCAATGGCAGCTCGAGTCGCGATCTCGCAGCGCTCGCTCGAACCTGCAGGACTTTCAGCGATGTCGCTTTGGACGCGCTTTGGCTGGAGCCAAGGTCGATGAACGCTATCATTAAATGCCTTCCGCCAGCCGCATGGTCGGAAAGCTCGTTCCATTCAAGTGGAAAGTTTCCGCAAATTGTACGTTTATGTATTGTCGCTTCATATGCAGAGCGCTGACATTGTTTTTGGAGAGGATAGAGCGGCCGCTCACAGAGGAGGATTGGAAAACGGCCGAGAAATATATTTCTCGCGTCCAGTCCCTTCGATTAGACGTGGACGAGTCTGCTGTTGGATTTCCTCCCAAGGAGACCCTTACGGCCATCGCGTGCTGCTTCCCCCGAGGGACGATGTTCCCCAATCTGCGAAAGCTCTGGTGGAAACCCCATCCGTGGTGGGATATCTTCACCCTGCTTCATCTCTTCGTCGGACCACGGATGACTTCCCTCGAAATTCGGATCGATTCCGCGGGGATACGCTGGTTGCCCACTCAGCTCATCTCCATGACGAACCTCGAAAACCTCCGCTTGTGGGCGATTTCCCGTGGTAGATTGGGAGAACCAATCCGCCCCGTTTCGTCGTCCTTGGTTAAACATCTTTCACAAATCCAAACTCTTCAGCTCCCTTCGATCGACGCATCAGCTTTCCGAGTGCTTTCGCAACTCCAGGGCCTCAGAGACCTACAGCTATATATGCCGAGCGATGGTGACCTGGGAATTATATCTTTACCAGGCGATCTGCGCCCCTTCCCTACGCTGCATTTCCTGGCTCTTTCCGGTGGCGGGACCCAAGTCCATGATTTTGCCGTCAGCCTCATCCGTGCGATTCCGGAACTATGGTTAAGAAGAATCCAGGTGTTCCCGAGCAATGAAGCGCCTCTGGGAGACACCCTCAGCCGTTTGTACTCTGGGATAGCGTTCCATGTCTCTCCAGCCACCCTGGAACACCTCGAAATCGGCGACGCGGGCTACCTAGGTGGCAGGCCCAACCCCGGAACCGTCCTCGATTACGTGGTTCACGGGGCAGCGCTACGGCCGCTATTTCGTTTCACGAACCTTACCTTTGTCTTCCTGGAAACCTGCGTTGGCTTCGACATCGATGACGAAATTATGTGGGATCTGGCCGCCGCTTGGCCAAACCTTGAGGAACTTTCCTTGAGATCCGGCTCTACGCGAGCACAGGTCCCTTCGAGGGCCACGTTAGATGCACTACGTGCACTAGCCAAATATTGCCCGCACCTGCATGCGCTTTTACTCCCCGTTGATGCTACGGAGGTGCCTTCTGTGGATCTCATATTATCGCCCCAACAGACGCTGGAGACTCTGAACCTTTGCATATCGCGCATCGGCGACTCGGAGGCCGGCGCTGTCGCCGAGTACCTGATGATCTTATTTCCAAACTTGAGCATCCTCGAAACGGACGACTACGAACTTGAGGAGGAGGAGGAGGAGCCAGAAGATGAGGTTGAGCGTGCTGAACGAGAACGGATTTCCAAGTGGTCGGAGGTCAAGGCGTTGTTCTCGCAGGTCATGCCGTTTTTCTTGGACTAGCAGAAGAGAGGCGACAATTTGCCGCTCAAACGGCTTGTGTTCGAGCAGCAAAATGTGTTTTAACAAAGAAATGTAGCCTTTAGCTGTATATAACCCATCAATACGCACAGGTACAGATACTCCACGACCTGCCCTGCCAGAAACTGCTCTTCTCGACGCGTAGAAACAAAGATGGGGATAAGTCTTTCGACCTCCATCCAACGTTCGTAGTGCACTTTTTCCATATCTTCTCCTTCACGCTCCATCTCGTATCCGTTTGCTTCGTCCAAACGCTCTGAAATGCGCGATCTTGGAGCCGGGGTATATTTGCAGATTATCGAAGAGCTCGATGGCGGGCTGCTCTTCTATGCTCGACTCGTCGTCGTTTCCCGGGGGAATGCGAATCAGCGACTGCGCTTGACGGGCACTAAATGGATCATTCGTTCATCATGCATGAAACTGGAGAGGGTCGCCACGCACAGGTCAGTCGCACGCGTCCTCGAGCACGCAGCGACAAACACGCCCTCTCGACGCAGACGCCTCATAATCCCGCCTACATCGCCGTAGAACGCGACCTCGGTTCCGTGTCGGTCGACGACCGTGTTCGTCTTTGTGCGTCGCAGTGGGCCCGTAGCAGTATCGATCCAGAGGTCCCAAAGAGTATAGCTTCAACTGGTGAGCGGAGAAGGAGGTGCATGCAGAGCAAACGCACTCGAGGTCGAATGCGACGAGCTTGGGCAGTCGGGACTCGGAGTCGGCGGACATGGTGGCAGGAAGTAAAAAGCTGTTCTAGTCATCAGATTTCTACGTCTGCCGGTAGCGCTGGTGTCGACGCTTGTCGTTGAGAGGAGGTTTGGGCGCTGTGTTGACTCTTGAGGCAGGTAATGTTGATATGGCTCTTGAGATGACCCTTTACTTGCTGTTATCTGGCTGTGGACGGTCGAGACAAGGGTGGCCATGGACGGGCGGAAGAAAGATGCGACCATGTCACGCCGCGGCGGTCACACCTCTTGTTACTCTTCTCTGAGGTCGTTTGCCTGCAAGCTGGAAACGAGCGTTTAAACGTTTACCGGTACCTCCCTACTGGCCTTGAAAGTACCCGACTCTGCAATGCTGGCATATCGTATAGCCTTGAAAGCACTACAGCGGGCAGTCCGCTCGGAAACCTTGCAACTCCCAGGCGCCGCACAACTTGAAGCGTTTACCTCCGTAATAGTCCATACACTGGGCACGCTCGGGAACACTGCAGTACGCCGTAGGTCGTCGGAAGGCCGATACTGACTCGGACGCGCAGGTTCGTCTCGATTCAACTGCGGATGCTGGCATACTGTACGAGCGTTAAAACCCAGCCAGGGAAGAGCACGACCGAAACACCAATTCGATGTACTTCAAGCCAATCCTCTACTCGTCTCTTTTCATTGCAGCAGGCAGCGCCAAGATCGTGGACAGTGCACTCTTTGGGTACATTGACAATATCCTCGACGGAGCGAATATCGCGGGGATGTCTATGGCGATAATATCGCCCGATGGGCAAGTCGAGTATGCGAACTGGGGCCGTCGGACAGAGGCGGGCGAGCCAGTAACTTCTGATGTGAGTCTTTTGGC
Organism: Mycena amicta; assembly: GCA_029282125.1. Classification (NCBI taxonomy): domain Eukaryota; kingdom Fungi; phylum Basidiomycota; class Agaricomycetes; order Agaricales; family Mycenaceae; genus Mycena; species Mycena amicta. The sequence continues at coordinate 46,112 of JARIHP010000077.1, forward strand.
CTCACTTATCTCGATTATGCACTGAGCACTTTTCGCAACAGACAACCTTCAATCTCGGCTCGTGCTCAAAGCAGTTCCTCTCTGCGTCTCTCGGAATCCTCATGCAAGACTTTGCGAACGGGAAGAACACAACGGCGCTCCCGAGCGGTATAACACAGTTCAATTGGAGCACGAAGATGAAGGATTTGTTGCCGGGAGAATGGGAGATGGACAACGAGTGGGCGACAGATAAGGCTGATCTGAAGGACCTGCTCTCTCATCGTACGGGACTTCCCACGTACGCAGGGTCCTTTTTTATATGCGTGTCGAATCTCATCTCTCGACCCAGTCATGACGGATGTTATTCTCCGGACGATACCCCAGCTGATGTCGTGGCGAAATTCAAGAACCTGCGAACGGCGTATGAGATGCGCCAGTTCTGGGAGTACAACAATCAGGTGGGGCCATTGTCCCTATCTATATTCGCAGTGGATTGACAGCGCATTCAGATGTACATTGCAGGTGCCTACGTCGTCTCAAAGTACTCGGGCATGGCATACCGCGACTTTGTCGAGGAGCGCGTCTTCAAGCCGCTCAAGATGACCTCGTCAACTATGCATCCCGACGTGGCGAATGCTACTGGGCGATTTTCACAAACTTGGAGCCCGCTCAATGCACGTCGCATTCCGTTCTTCATTTCGGAACACAGCGCCGACATCATCGCCGGTGCGGGAGGTGTCATATCCAGCGTCGAGGACCTCGTATGCCGCTCACTCATTCACGGAATAACACTCACGCTCGCTCATGCAGGTGATCTGGACCAAGACGATGCTTAACGGCGGTGTGGACAAGCTCGGCAACCAGACCATCGTCCCGCAGTCAACGTTCGACCTGGCGACGTCCGCAATAGTAATTTCTAGCCCTGTGGGGGATAACATTACATCCATCGTTGGCTATGGACTCGGCTGGTTGCGTAACGCTTATCGCGGACACGAGGTCCGTATCTTTCACCGTCTCTTCCTCCTCGCAAATGCTGACAAAGGTACAGTGGCTTTGGCACGACGGTCGCGCTCCGGGCGTAGCCTCTCGCATAGACATCTACCCATACGACGGATTCGCCACCATCATACTGTGCAACACCGCCGTGGTGAACTCGGGCACGGCGGACGGTATCGCGCGCACAGTCGCCGACCGAATCTTGCAGCTCCCGCCCATCGACCACCGCGTGCCTCCCGGGGTGTTTGTGCCCGTTCCACCACCACCACCGAACCCCCCGCCGACGGAGAATCTGGTCGGAACGTACTCTAATGCTGGGTATGGGAACTTTACCCTGTGCAGTTCGGCTCAAGCGAACAACACTTCCGCCTCATGCAAAGCGGTCATCGAGGACTTTCGCCTCGTCGACGCTGCAGCCGGGCGACCCGCCTCACAAGCAGCTTCCCAGCTCGTCGCTGCGTGGCCGCGTTTCTGGGCCTCCCATCTACGAGTGTCGCCCGTTCAGGAGGATGATGGTTCATATGCGTTCCAAATGACGAACCTGTATGCGCATGGTTTCGGGAAAAATTCGACGGCGTTCGAGGCCCCGAACCTGGGTTGGCTAGCGCGATTTGTCCTCGGGGACGATGGTAAGGCGGTGGGGTTGGGGTTGTTTGGTGTTGCGGTGTTGCCGACGATAAGGGAGGAGGTGAATGTTAATGGGAGCGTGAAGGATACGGCGGACGTTTGGTTCGATAGAGTTGGTTAGGAACTATTGAGCTTACATACGACAGACTTAGATCGCTTTGCCAAATATTTATGATATTATGGTATGTTTCGTGCGCAGGTGTGCTGCTGGGTGTAAATTTGAGAGGAGATGGAGCGTCAAGATTAGGGTGTTGTGAGTAATTCAAAATCAATACTCATGTTTCTAACCGGTTTTTAAAAACAGGGTGTTTATCAATCCAGCGCCCGAGAAGCCCGACACATCACAATGCATGCTCTGTACAGGAGAAGTGTGTTTCTACTTATTCTTCAGCAATGTACATATTAGTATAATTTGTGGCGACTAATGGAGCTCCGAGTTCTTCGCATACGCACTCGGCCGGTGGCCGCTTTCCGTCGGCATGCAGCTCTCTCCGGATGCTGTGCAGCGATGCCACGGTATGCCACATCCTCACTGGCTACATCCTGCTTCCGTCTCTCACTGCGTGCGATTGTGCTCTGTGCGTAGTGTCCGCCTTCCCTTCCCTCTTGGAGCTGAAGCTGTAATAAGAAGCAGGCATATAGCAAATCCAAAGTGCCGTCCCGATTGCCATGATGAGTGGTCCAAGGTGTGCTGTTCCGTGGACTTCAGGTTACTGTTCTCACCGTCATCGATGTCTTAGATGGTTTCCCGACACATTCAACAGCAAGTCGTACTCGCAATCCCAGGTTGAAGATGCATTGGCTGGAAGCATTGGCGATGTAATCCGAGCGATCTCTGACAGCCTCACAAATCCTGTGCGCACGAGTCTGAATCAGGCCCGTGAACCTCTGGAGAAGGTTCAGATATTATTTGGTCATCTTGATGTACAGTTTGGAGATGCATTGCTTGTCCATGCATTTCAACAGGCTGTCTTGAAGTGGGGTGGGCTTGACTACATGCTCAATTGGCAGGTTCTGTCCAGCTTCGACAATCAACTATCGGATCCTCTGCAAAGTGATTATCTGAAGTTTTCTGCCACTGTAAATTCTGACATGCTATACAGATGGGGTTCCATTCATCAGAAATTGCCCTCTCCCATCTGAGTTTTTCCAAGGTCGCAAGGAGATTTTACAACAGCTGGACAGCTTGTTCCGGCAAACAGAGCAGAAAGAGCAAAAAGTTGTCCTTCTATATGGTCTGGGTGGAGCTGGAAAAACACAAATTGCACTGAAATTCATTGCAGACTCTGGAACTCAGTTTGTTGCACTAAAATTATTGAAATATTGCTTATCTGGTTTACAGATTTACAGACCAATTCAAGATCAATGCAAGCAGTGCAGAAACCATTGAAGCAGGCTATAGACAGCTGGCAATTGCAAAGAAGCTGGGAGACACTGTGGAAGCTGCACAGACCTGGCTTAAAGCAAATCAACGGGAATGGCTAGTTCTCTTTGACAATGCGGATAAACGGGATCTGAACCTGGGACGATATCTCCCCAAATATCATCATGGAAACATTTTGATTACCTCTCGGAACCCTGACCTCTGGGCACACACTGGATCACCAGGAAAAGCCATTAAAATCTCTGATCTGGCTATTGATGATGCAGGTATTCTGCTGCTCAACAGAGCTGGGGTGGAGCTGGAGATGGGTGAAAACAAGAAACATGCAGCTATGATAGCCAAGGTATTTGTTATAATTGATATATTTATACAGAGCTTAACATTCTTTCAGGAACTTCACTGCTTTCCACTTGCAATTGTCCAAGCTGGAGCTTTCATTGGGAAATCTCCTCGCTTGAAGCAGAATATTTTCAGATATTTACAGCTTTATCAAAAGAACAAAGCTGAACTGCTGAGTGAAGAACCTGCACAATCTACCGAGGACTATAATGAGACTGTATATACTACCTGGACGATGAGCTTTGCTCAACTTTTACAAGTTGAACCCCTTGCTGCTCAATTTCTGCAATTATGTTCCTTTATCCATTTTGAGGGTATTTCAGAGGATATCTTTGAAAGAGCCTCAACATATAAGATGGAAGATAGGGCACTTGCTCCACCTTTCAATGTACTCAAGCCCAGTCTTGAGTTTCTCTCCAGCTTCAGAGATACAGACACAACCTGGAATAGTCTTGTTTTTGAAAGGATAACGTCAGAACTTTGTGGTTACTCTCTCATGGCATGGCAAAATGGTGCATATTCTATTCATCCACTTGTGCACCATTGGGCAAGAACAACAATTATAGATCTAGTTGGTTTCAGAGAGTTAATTGTTGGCCTTTTGGGAATGGCTGCTGCCTGTAGTTTGGGGTTGGTGCAAAAAATACAATTAGTATTGCACCTTGCCAAGTTATTAGCAGACAATGACTTGATGGACACGGGATTTGAGGTCAATTTTGCCCGTGTCTTTTATGAAGGAGGCATGTTTAGAAGGGCAGAAGCCCTTCAAAAGAATGTGTTGTCAAGAAGGGTTAGTCTGCTAGGCACTGAGCATCCCAACACCGTGCAAGCAATGGCCAACCTGGCTGTGACCTACCGCAGCTTGGGACAGTACACAGAGGCAGAGAAGCTGGAGGAGCAGGTGCTGGAGAAGCGTACACAGCTGCTTGGCACAGAGCATCCCGACACCATAGAAGCAATGGCCAACCTGTCTGCTACCTACCGCCACTTGGGACGGTACACAGAGGCAGAGAAGCTGGATGAGCAGGTGCTGGAGAAGTGTACATGGCTGCTTGGCACAGAGCATCCTGACACCATGCGAGCAATGGCCAGCCTGGCTGCAACCTACCGCCACTTGGGACAGTACACAGAGGCAGAGAAACTGGACGAGCAGGTGCTGGAGAAGCGTACACAGCTGCTTGGCGCAGAGCATCCTGACACCATGCAAGCAATGGCCAGCCTGGCTGCAACCTACCACCACTTGGGACAGTACACAGAGGCAGAGAAACTGGATGAGCAGGTGCTGGAGAAGCATACACAGCTGCTTGGCGCAGAGCATCCCAACACTGTGCGAGCAATGGCCAACCTGGCTGCGACCTACCGCAGCTTGGGACGGTACACAGAGGCAGAGAAGCTGGAGGAGCAGGTGCTGGAGAAGCGTACACGGCTGCTTGGCACTGAGGATCCCAACACCATAGCAGCAATGGCCAACCTGGCTGCGACCTACCGCCACTTGGGACGGTACACAGAGGCAGAGAAGCTGGAGGAGCAGGTGCTGGAGAAGCATACACAGCTCCTTGGCACAGAGCATCCCAACACCATAGAAGCAATGGCCAACCTGTCTGCGACCTACCGCCACTTGGGACGGTACACAGAGGCAGAGAAGCTGGACGAGCAGGTGCTGGAGAAGCGTACACGGCTACTTGGCACAGAGCATCCCGACACCATGCGAGCAATGGCCAGCCTGGCTGCAACCTACCACCACTTGGGACAGTACACAGAGGCGGAGAAACTGGAGGAGCAGGTGCTGGAGAAGCATACACAGCTGCTTGGCGCAGAGCATCCTAACACCATGCGAGCAATGGCCAACATGGCTGCAATCTACCGCCACTTGGGACAGTACACAGAGGCAGAAAAGCTGGATGAGCAGGTGCTGGAGAAGCGTACACAGCTGCTTGGCACAGAGCATCCCGACACCATGCAAGCAATGGCCAACCTGGCTGCGACCTACTACCACTTGGGACAGTACACAGAGGCAGAGAAGCTGGACGAGCAGGTGCTGGAGAAGCGTACACGGCTGCTTGGCACAGAGCATCCCGACACCATGCAAGCAATGGCCAACCTGGCTGTGACCTACCGCAGCTTGGGACAGTACACAGAGGCAGAGAAGCTGGAGGAGCAGGTGCTGGAGAAGCATACACGGCTGCTTGGCACAGAGCATCCTGACACCATGCAAGCGATGGCCAGCCTGTCTGCTACCTACCGCCACTTGGGACAGTACACAGAGGCAGAGAAACTGGACGAGCAGGTGCTGGAGAAGCGTACACAGCTGCTTGGCGCAGAGCATCCTGACACCATGCAAGCGATGGCCAGCCTGTCTGCTACCTACCGCCACTTGGGACGGTACACAGAGGCAGAGAAACTGGACGAGCAGGTGCTGGAGAAGCGTACACAGCTGCTTGGCGCAGAGCATCCTGACACTGTGCAAGCAATGGCCAACCTGGCTGCAACCTACTCCGGCTTGGGACAGTACACAGAGGCAGAAAGGCTAGAGGAGCAGGTGCTGGAGAAGCATACACAGCTACTTGGCACAGAGCATCCCGACACCATAGAAGTAATGGCCAACCTGTCTGCGACCTACCGCCACTTGGGACGGTACACAGAGGCAGAGAAGCTGGACGAGCAGGTGCTGGAGAAGCGTACACGGCTACTTGGCACAGAGCATCCCGACACCATGCGAGCAATGGCCAGCCTGGCTGCAACCTACCACCACTTGGGACAGTACACAGAGGCAGAGAAACTGGAGGAGCAGGTGCTGGAGAAGCATACACAGCTGCTTGGCGCAGAGCATCCTAACACCATGCGAGCAATGGCCAACCTGGCTGTGACCTACCGCAGCTCAGGGCAGTACACAGAGGCAGAGAGGCTGGAGGAGCAGGTGCTAGAGAGGAAGAACCAGACTAAGGTTGTCAGTATCACAGATTAGCCAACATACATAGTATACATTCAATATTTTCCCATGCTCAGTCCTTTACATGTACAGTTGCCTTCCCCTCACATAAACAACACACATCAAAGCACCTCATTTCCTCCAGGCCCTGTGCCTTAATCAACAAGATTTTCGGAAATCTCCTTCCATTAGTACGCAACATAGAAAGTGTTATGACAGAACATGGCATTATAGTGCCCATGTATGACAGTACACTCTGATCATTTGTATCTTGTCTTATCCTTTCCTATCTTATCTACTATATACAGAAATATACATTGTTGATTTGTGTGCAGGACTCAGGTGTGGAAACAGCCAAGACTAGGAAGAGTGCTAGCTCCAACTAAACAACAACCAAAAACCAACCACCATCAACCTGCTCAGTCGTCGTCCTGTCAGCATATGCCAAATTAAGGGTGCTCAGGAATCTGCTCTTCAGAATGCCCATGGAAAGCTTATTCCCTGATACCCCTCATGACGAGGAGCACTAGGGAACAAGCAGCACAAGAAAGGAACAGTGAGGAACAAGCTAGGCCAACGTGCGTACAACGTCGTGACAACATATTTTTCCGCCACAAAGCGGTTTCTATACAAACAGAAACAGAAACAAATGTGTATTACACTCCCGGTAAGTATACTTTGATATCCAATGTAAATAGTGTATGTACAAAAGTCCATGAAACGAATGTATGCAAGCGTAAACTAATGTAGAAGACCAACCGCCGAGACTCCAGCAACGAGGCTGACGAGGGCGATCCCCAGGAACTCGAGTCCGGTGCCGCCAACGCGGGCCATTGGGAAGGCGGCGGAGCCGGAGTTGGTGCTGGTGGGCGACGAGCCTGAATGAAGGATTAGCAAAGCCGATAAGGTAGAAGGGCAGATAACTGACCAGCAGATGACCCAGACTCCGTCCCAGAACTTGAAGCACCCGATGTAGTCTGAGAGCCAGTGCCGCTGGAACTGGCCCCACCCGTTGGCGCACTGCCAGTGACACCCAGCGACGCGAGGGCAATACCATTGGCGATCGTCGGGGTGGCCACGCAGTTGGAGGAGCTGGGAATAAACGCGACGGTGCTTGGGGTGACCAGGTCGCCGACGGTGTACGCTGTGGGCTTTCCGTCTCCGCCGGTGTAGACCCCAGTGAAGAATTGGGCAAAGGTCGAGAATGAGGTCTTGCCAGCGGCATCAATGGTCGGATACCATCCAGGCGGGTATGCGACGTCGGCATCGCATGTCTCGCTACAATTCGTCAAAAAGCGACTCGGAGGGGAATAATATAAGAATGCGACGCACAAAGTGCCCGGCGGGTTGTACGTCCCCGGCATAACAAACTCGCAGCCCATGACGTCCAGCTGGTGCCAGCACATATGCGCCGCATCATACGTCGCGTTCGCATTCGTGCATGCGCGGACACAGAACTGGGTGTCCGAGATGAACAGCATCCATTCCCCGATGTTGATGTCCGTTCCGTCGACGATGTTCGTTGTAACGTTCCCGCCAACGGGGTTCCCGGCGCCAAACTGTCCGTGCGGGTCTAGTTCACCGCCCGAGTCTCCCTTCTTGATGTTCAGCTTGGTCAGGTCCCCGGTCCCGAGAATCTAATAATGGCATTCAGACGGAGAGTTCGATGGGGCTGAAGGGACATACTTGGACGTAGAAGGGTGTTTTGAGGAAGGATACACCGGTGATAGTCCCGTCGGGAATCACTAGGGGATATCTCAGTATTCGTCGGAGGAAGAGTCACATGCAACGTACCGCGCGCATTATTTCTGGGCTTGACACACCAAGCCACTTCCTCGCCCTCGGTGTCGCCAATGACCGAGTTGGGCTCGGGCGGGGCAAACAAACAAAAGTCGTCAATCGCATTGAGCGAAAGAAGTCGCGCGTCGGATTGCTGGTTGATAGCGGTCCCCAACGTGGGCGCGGGCGGGTTAGTGACGCCCATTGTGCCTGTCCCGAGTGTAAATTGCAAGTGCTGTTCATTAGAGCCTCCATGCCTGTCCCGATGACGCCTGCGGGAAAGTCTGCAGCCCGGACGGAGGCAATAGCGGCGGCTACGACGAGCGCAGCTGCAGAGAACATGGTGGAGAGCAAGAAAGAAAGATAGCGGGACTTGAGCTTGGCGCACTGGCATCATACATATGCCTCGTCAGATCGTAGACTTCTTGGCGCGGCCGTGCGTTTACGGATCTTGCGAAACCTTGGGTGCGTTGCCTTGAAGGCGAAAGTATGCCGTCTTGGGTCTTGGGTCTTGAGAAACGAGAAACGAGCCAGCGATCTTCCTTCCGTTGCTTGGCCGATGCCAATGCGTTGGCCCCTTGAAGCGTGACGTCGGATAGCCTTGAGCGCCGCTTCGTTTGAGAGCAGCGCCAGTGACAGTGGACTTGCAGCTGGAATGGATACATAGCGGAAAAGTACAAGGTGGTGGTTTGCGGCAAGCCGCGTTGTCGACATCAGAAGTGGAGCCAATACAGACGACAGCATCCGCACCATGTACTCTTGAGCAACAAACAACCTCATCCCCAACCCATCCACCTATCAAGTAGAAATCGCGGTGCTGGTGACTTGACTTGCTACCACCATGTCCGCCGACTCCGAGTCACGACTGCCCAAGCTCGTCGCATTCGACCTCGAGTGCGTTTGCTCTCCATGCATCTCCTCCCTGCTCACCAGTTGAAGCTATACTCTCTGGGACATGTGGATCGAAACTGTTACTGGTCCATTGCGACGCCGTACGAAGATAAACACGGTCGTCGACCGACACGGAACCGAGGTCGAATTCTACGGCGATGTAGGCGGAATTATCAGGCGTTTGGGCCGCGAGGGCGTGTTTGTTGCTGCGTGCTCGAGGACCCATGCAACTCACTTGTGCGTACTGTCTCCACTATCTCCAGTTCATGCTCATCAATGTACTCTGTGGCTATAGGGCACGCGAAGCGCTGTCGCTGATTCGTATACCCCCGGGAAGCGACGACGAGTCGAGCATAGAAGAGCAGCCCGCCATCGAGCTCTTCGATAACCTGCAAATCTACCCCGGCTCCAAGATCGCGCATTTCCGAGCGTTGCATGACAAGACGGGCATCCCATATGAGGAGATGGTGCGCGATAGGTGTTTCGATTCGATTTATGCACTCATACGGGTACAGCTCTTTTTCGACGACGAATCGCGGAACCGGGAGGTGGAGCGTCTTGGTGAGTGCCAGCAGACTATCCATTGCTGTGGCTGAACTATACGGGCAGGAGTAACATTCTATCTGACCCCAGATGGCGTCAGCAACGGAGTATTTGAGGCGGGCGTGAAGACTTGGAATGTACGGCGTGGGCGCGGCTGAGGGTTGTCAGCATCACGACTGGTCTTGCCGTGGTCGCTTACAGACGTCGCTGCCAAGAGAACCTATCAACTTAGAACTTGTCGTGAGTGCTGTGCGGGCTTCACGGAAACGTCGTCGTCAGGACTGACTCCTACATCCATTCAGTACCTTGTGCAAATGTGAAGAAGAGATTTCGGTTAACATCAAAAAACGTTCCGTCCGATCACGGCTCGAGCTGTTTTTCCTTTCTTCTTCTCCAAGATACTCGCCCAACCTTGGAGCGCAAGGCCACAAATAACCCACTGGATTTCACCGTCTCCCTGTGGGCTTCGCTCGTGAAACCAAGGCGAAACAAGGCGATACAAGGCCGACGACTATTTTTAACGGACGTGTCAGTTGATATGCGAGCTGTGCCCCTCACACGCAACACGGCGGGCGATCTCCGAACAGTTATTAAGAGCCATGCCTCCTGATAGCGCCCGTAATCTTTTCCTCTTTCCCTTCCCCCTTCCCGCTATAATGTTCTTCTCCGCGCTCATCATAGCGTCCTCCGTCGTCGCCTCCGTCCAGGCGAAGCCCGACTTCCCCGCAGGCGTCCTCGGAACAGGTACGCAAGGGGTCACCAACCCGCCGACCGCGACGATGCCGTCCGTGATCAACCAGGGCTCGATGGCGCGGCTGCTCAGCATCAACTCCATTGACGACTTTTGTCTGTTTGCGCCGCCCCAACCCAACTCGGAGATTGCGGATACGGAGGGCGAGGAGGTCGCTTGGTGTGTCAAGCCCAGAAATAATGCGCGCGTTATTCCTGACGGCGTCATCACTGGTGTACGTCGCGGCCCTTTGGATTCATTGGTGGCTGAACGGTCATGATATAGGTCTCCTTCCTCAGAACACCGTTCTACGTGCAAGTGTTGGGTGAGTGGGCTTGAAGAAATCTTTGATTTTTTCTCATTCATTCGCGATAAGGCACCGGCGATTTCACCAAGCTCAATATCAAGGGCGGCGACGAGGGCGGTGAGCTCGACCCGCATGGTGCAACCGGCGCTGGCAACCCCGTCGGAGGAAACGTCACGACCACCGTTGCGGACGGGACCGACGAGGAAATCGCCGAATGGATGCAGTACATCTCGTACAACCAGTTCTGCATTCGCGCATGCACTTGGGCGAACGAGACGTACGATGCCGCGCATATGTGCTGGCATGAGCTCGATGTTATGGGGTGCGAGTTTGTGATGCCGGGGACGTACAACCCGCCTGGCACTTTGTCCGTTTTCTGATTTCTTACTTATTCTACCTCGCTGATTATGCGGCGAATTATAGCGAGACGTGTGATGCCGACGTCGCATACCCACCCGGCTGGTACCCGACCGTCGATGCCAGCGGCCACACCTCGTTCTCGACATTCGCGCAATTCTTCACTGGGGTCTACACCGGCGGCGACGGAAAAGAGACGGCGTATACCGTCGGCGACCTCGTCACGCCCACAACCGTCGCATTTGTCCCCAGCTCCTCAAACTGCGTCACCCAAGCTACTGTCCAGAATGGGCTTGCCGCTGCGCTAGTCACCCCCGGCGCATCTGGTACCTCTGTTCCGGATGGGTTCACATCCACACCCACTACGACTGGCGGGACCGCGCCGACTGGTAACGCTGGAGGTGGAGGTGGTGGTGGATCGTCCGTGTCTAGCAAGCTGACGACGACGACTTCCGCGAAGCAGACGGCGACGAACAGTAACACCAGTGGTACACCTACCGGACCATCCAACTCTGCTTCGACCCCGAGTGGCTCGAGCCCTGCCCGCCGCGGTGCCAGCGTCGGGTATGGAAGCGGAAGCGGTGGAGAGTTTGCTGCTATTGCACTACTCTCGCTCGTTTCGGGTGTTGCTGCCGTCGCGATGCTGGCTTGAGTACTTTGACTTTGACTTTGACTTTGACGACTGGATTCATCACGAATTGCATCGCACACACACACACACACACTCGTTCGCTCGGCACGTACTGTGTCGTTCCTCTCGTTTTCTGCACGCTCAGAAGGACTTTGATATTTTTATCCTACTTTTTCACGTATTCGTATTTCTTTGGGGTGTGGATTTCTGAATCTTGGGCTGTTGTGGTTTTGTAGAAGGTTTTTTTGGATCTCGGACTACGTAGTAGTAGTGTATACGAGACGTGTTTGCTGAAACTTGGGGACGACTGAAAAAAATTTGAGCTCAGACAGAAACATGGCTTTTGAGATGATGATTGTGGAAGCCAGAAGTCGCAGCCAGCACGAGATCCAAGCAAATGCGTGCGTTCGATACATAAGTATATATGAGTACACAACTATGCAAGACAATTAGATAAAATAGCGAATTTCTTTTTTGAGCTTCTGCAACTACAACTGCTTCCATCCCTCCCTCTCCACATCCACAGGCCACTTGAGCGAATCGCGCTCGAGGTCTGCACGATGGCGTACCGTCCCGGCATCTAGCGCCCGAGCCCGCGAGCGCACCGTCCCATTGGTCTCCTCGCCGAATCGATTCACGCCGACCCAGCCCTCGTCTTCGTCCGACGAAGACGAAGACGAGTCGTCGTCTGCGACTGCAGAGTCTGAGCGCGAGACTAGCGCCTCGCGATCTTCTCTCCGGACACGCGTACGCACGGGGTCGCCAAAGGGCGACTCGCCCAGCCGCAAGGACCCGATGCCGTTGAGCAGCGCGTGCACGCTTTCTGGGCGGACGCGGCCAGAACGGGGAGCCAGCGGTGGTGGGGAGGGACGGAGAGAGTGTGAGCGTGTGAGACGCGTTTGGGACTGGGGAGAGTCGAATGGCGACATGGTAGAGGTGAGGGAGCGCGGTTTGGGAGGGAGACGTGGTTTCTCGCGTTGGTCGCGTTCGGGAGAGGAACGAAGACGGGAGGAGGAAGATGACTCGGAAGCGGATGTTCGTGAGGAGACGGAGGGTGGAGCAGAACGGCGATTGCGGTCAGGATGGGTCGGTGGCGGGAGTTGCGGCGCGTCTGGCTCCTCGTCGCCGTAGACGTCGTCGAATGACCGTTGAAGACTATGCGCAGAAGAGGGTGTTGCTCGGGCGACCTGCTCCAGGGAGCTTGCAGTTGCGCTTGGCGGCGCGTGTCGTCGATTCCGGCTGCCCTCCGAAGACGACGATAGGTCGTTGTCTTGTGGCTGGGTCTGAGCAGCAGCCGGACGAGGCGTCGAGGATGTACTGCGAAGCACCTGCAGTACGCGCTCCTGCTCCAGCCGAGCTTGTCCCTGCTTGAGCCATTGTCCAGCTTTTGACGCCTGCAAACTCTGCTTCATCAACGTGGACGTGACATGTCCTGTAGGTTTTGGCGGGCTGGCAGAGCGTGGGGGCAGTGGAGGATGTCTTGGTGGCGGTACGGGAGCTGCGGGCGCAGGTACTCGTCGTGGAGGAAGAATTGGTGCTGGAGACGACGGAGAAGGCGCAGTTTTGGACCGTAAAAGCGTCGGTGTAAATGGGTTGTTGCGTTGCGATGTTGTGCTTGCTGAGGAGTCTATTGGTGCTGCGGAAGCAGCCGGTGGAGTCGATGCCACCGTCGGATGTACTACTCGGGATCGTCAGAGAGGCCATCCAGCTGAGACTAACACTCACCCTGTACAAACGCAAGGGTCCGGTCGACATCCTTCCCAGCTTCGACGTGCAACACGAGGCGCTGGGCAGCAAAGAACTCGCCGCCATGAATCGCCTCCTTCGACGGAAACAACGCCAAGATCTGCACACCCAGACTGGTCATAACTCCATCCTGGTAGCCCGGAAACCACATACGTTGTCGATCGTCGCTGTCGGAACACTGGGGTAGCGGCCGCGCATCCATGCACGAACTTCGCGCATCGTCAGCGACTGGGCTTCAGGATCGTCCGTATCGGTGTCGAGGAGAGAGTTGAGGTTCTCGGTGAAGAGAGTGTATTCGGCGTCATTGAGGGCAGATGTGTGTAGGCTGAGAGGTCGCATGGACGCAGCAGGCAAGGCGCTAATCGGCACTGCCTCGAAATCAACGACATCAATTCACGCTCAGACAGGAAACACCGCGACGGTGCCGTGTATCAATCCAATCCAATCCAGCGCGACGAGAGAAGGGTGTGTTTGAAGGAATACAAAACATGCAAGGATACGTGTGGCATTTGAACGCATACCAATATTTAAAAATTACAATTCCAAACTATTTGCTGAGTTCAGGTCCTCTGTCGATATCTGGCTGTAAACTTGACGGAAGTATCGTCTTCCTCGTCAGACTTGAGCTAGAACGGTCTAACAACCAACAACGCATCCACGGTATGAGCGACGGAAGCAAGCGAGCCGACGGGACATCGATGCATGATGAGATATGACTCGCTCCGAACTTTCATGACGCGATGCCCCCTCGACTGAACAAACGGCAACAGCGCGAGCAGGAGGAGCTCGAAGCCCTCGGCACTCTCTCCAAGCCCCAGGACTCGTCCAGCGAAGATGAGAAACCGGCGAGTAAACCGGTGAATGCTGGGTTTGCCGCAGCAAGTCTTTTTTTGGCGATTTGCCTCGCGAGGACTGACCGACGATTCCTTAGCTTTTCACGCCGGGAGATGACAGGCCCGATAGCGACGACGATGCTCCTACGCCGGGGCAGAAAGCGCGCAAGGTTTGTCTCTTTCCACTATACAGACGCGAATTGAATCCGCCACAGAAGAAGAAGAAAAAGGCGGTAGATTCTGCAACAGCTGCACGATCCCAAACACCTGTAGCCGCAACGCCTCCCCGTCCTCCACCGCCCAAGAACGAAAAGAAAGCTGCCAAAAAAGCCAAGGCTCGGGAACGCAAAGCGGACAAGGACGAGTTCGACCAAGCCCTTGCGGAACTTTCTATCAAGTGCGTACAACCCGTTCGATTTGGCTTTTTCCTGAACAAGCAGTACAGATACCCCGAGCTGCAGACTGCTTCGGCGAACCATAGTCCTGGCGCATCTTCGACGTCCCTCGCATCGCTGCTCGGCGTGTCGCTCGCAAACCTCGATAGCGAGGCCGAAATGCGCAAGTTCTTCGGCTCCAAGGTCGTTCAGGCGAACAAGTCCGGCTCCGCGGGCCCGTCCAGGCGTTCGACGACCCAGCGGTCCCAGCTAACGCGCCCGCCGCTAGTCTGGTTCCAAACCGCACCCCGAGAAGGACTCTCGTTGCGCCCGCTAACGGAAGACGAGCTGTATTCGAAGGGCACGAGGCATTCTTGGGATCCGACACCCGACGAAAAGTGGTGGACGGTCGAGTACAGCAAGAAGTACAAGAGCGTTACGCTTGCCTTTATGACGGTCGTCTACTCGGGTGGTGCGTGGTCCTATCTCACCCCTTTCGTCCTTGTTTTAACGGCGGCACAGACCCCAATGGCTTCTACAGTCTATTGCAACAATTCCCCTGGCACGGCGACACCCTCCTGCAACTGGCCGAGGTGTTCCGTCACAGAGAAGGTCCGTTCATGCATGTCCGATCATTTCATCGCGCTCAGTAAACCGTTTAGAGTACTCCCAGGCCGTTGAATACATTGACCGAGCCCTATTCTCCTACGAACGCGCTTTCTTTGGCTCGTTCAACTTCACCACCGGGCTGAACCGCCTCGACTTTGACCACATCGAAAACCGGCCCTTCTTCCTTGCGTTGCACCGGCAAACAACGTGCGCTCTTTCCCAATCGAAATCGGTGACTTTCTCATAATACATTCCAGAGACCTCCAGCGCCGCGGATGTGTACGGACCGCGTTCGAGTTTGCCCGTCTTCTGTGAGGATGTTTCATTTCAATGTGTGGTACCACCTTAACCCGCCCAGCCTATCGCTTGACCCCGCAAACGACCCACACGGCGCTTTGCTTCACCTCGACTTCCTCGCAGTCAAGACCGGCATGACGGAGTGGCTTCTCGAGATGTTCGATCTCTACGCAGCTCGACGGAGCTCTAACCAGACGAAGGATGCGCGGGCAGACCCGAGTCTGCTGCCCGGTTGGTCCTACGCGCGGGCACTGGCGCTTCGCAAATCAAACGACCCAGAGGCGGGTACGAAGGCGCTTGTCGAAGCGATTCGCTCATTCCCCTCTGTTGTCCCTCTCCTTGCCGACAAGCTCGACGTAACGCTGCCGAATTCGATTCGGGGTCATCCGGACTTTAAGATCGAGACGGACGCCAAGAATCTGCGTGCGCCAGAAGCCACTCTCCATCTACTCTCCCATCTATATGCCCAGCGGTCCGCCCCGCTCTGGAAAGACGAGTCGGCTTGGTTTGTGAAGACTGTGACCGCGGAATTCGCCGCCCTCCCTGCGTCTCTGCATGCTACCCCTCGTCACCAAGACTTCCTGTCGTTATACCACAACCCGAACCTGCGCTACTCCGTTTACCGACACGTCATGGTGCTCGAAACGACATACCGGCGACTATTTGCGTACATCCCAGCCGATGTACTCAACGCCAAAACACTGCAGTGCGACCCATTGCCGCCGCCAACAGCCACAACGCTCTACGACAACGCGTTCTTCGATGGTGTCGAGGATCTGCGGACGTTTGCGCCCCCACGACGACGGCAGAGGATGTTGGCGCAGATGGTCCCGAATGCGATGTTGCGGGAACAGCTGCAGGCGTTTTGGGACGCGGTTCCCGCGGTGCGGGAGAGGTTCCCGGATCTGGTGCAGTTTGCGCAGGCGGCGGCGCAGATGGACCCGGAGGAGTTGGAGGCGTTGATGCTCGCTGCGGTGATTGGGGATGCAGATGGCAATGAGATGCCGCAGGGCGGAGGGATGCCGGGCGGGATGCCGGGAGATGCAGAGGCGGATGAAGCACCTCCAGAGCCCGAAGAGGATGACGAATCAGAGGAGGAAGAGGAGGAAGAGGTCGCTGTGAGTCTTGCTCTCATATTTCATGCACTCAAGCAAACAACTGAGCCTCTTCCCATTAACAGCCACTACCACTTCGTGTACTTCGCAACGTCATAGGACGATTCTGGGGCCGGAATGCTGCCCCAGAAGAGTCGTCTTCGGAGGAGGAGGAAGAAAGAGAGCCGGTAGATACGGCCGGTGTTGACTGATATTTAATAATGTATCGTTTAGCCATGTAGCCTAATTGTTTGTGGAATGGTTCATACAATCTTAGAAGTAAGTGTAGCGTCTGTTCCACGAGAAATGTCCGTTGGTGACCGGTCAGAACAACCGCCCTAATGCAACATCACAACCGCTGCAATGCCAGAAATCAAGCTAACGAGCGCAATAGCTGCGTACTCCCCACCAGTACCACCCACGCGTGCCGCACGGAATCCAGCATTACCAGAGCCTCCAGAATCCGTTGCCTGTGCCCCCGAATCCGTCGGCGTCGACCCGCTCTGCGCACCAGTGCTGCCACCGGCGACCGAGCTCGTACTGGTCGGCACACCCGCACTGTTCAGCGCGATTCCATTGGCAATCGTCGAGGTGGTTGCGCAGTTGGACGAGTTGGGGATGGTCGCGGCTGCCGATGGTGTGATTGTGTCTCCAACGGTATAACCTGTCGGCAGGCCGTCGGAACCGGTGAATACGCCTGTGAAGAATTGGGCGAATGTGGAGAAGGTCGTAGAGCCGTTCGCGGCGACGGAGGGGTACCAGCCTGGTGGGTAGGCGATGTCTGCGTCACAGCTCTCGCTGAGGGAGAAAGCTAAGTGCATGCATAAGAGAGAAACGGAGAAACGTACAAAGTGCCATTGAAGTTGTAGTTGCCTGGCATGACAAACTCGCATCCCATCTCGTCAAGCTCGTGCCAACACATATGGGCGGCGTCGTACGTCGCGTTGGCATTAATGCATGCGCGAACGCAAAACATGTTGTCGCTGATGAAGAGCATCCATTCGGCAATGGGCTCGTCTAGTCCGTCGACGACATTCGTGGTGACATTCCCGCCGATGGGGTTCCCGCTCCCAAACTGCCCGTGCGGGTCGAGCTCGCCGCCTTCATCGCCCGCAAGAACATTTAGCTTCGTAAAGTCTCCGAATCCCAATACCTGAAACGCTTAGTTACAGTGCAGAGACAGATATAACACCAACCTGGACATAGAAGGAGTTGCGCAAGAAGGATACCTTTTCACTCCCAGTCAGCATCAAATGAAAGTAAGAACGGAGAACATACACCGGTCAGAGTCCCATCTGGGATAATCCTGGCGTCATTTCTTGGTTTCGTGCAGTAGGCAACCTCAACTGTCTGAAGAAGGCGTTACAGCGGTAAGGACAAACGAAACAGAGGACCAACTTCCGAATCACCAATGTCAGACACAGTCGGAGGTGCAAAGATACAAAAGTCGTCGATGGAGTTGATGCTAAGCAGGCGAGCCATGCTAGACTGGTTTACCGCCGACGGGGCCGTCGGAACTGGTGGGTTCGTAGGACCTTGAGTACCTGTTGCTATGACCCCGGGAGGAAACGAGGACGATGCTGCGTGGACGGTAGTGAAAGCGGCGGCACCCAGTACCAGGCTCAACAACATGATGAGGGAAGGAGGCAAACTCTTGACAAGCTAAGTAAGGCCATGAGACTGGGGTACGGCTGACTGCGATCAGTACTCACGGGAACTCGGACGATGAGCTATTCATGGAGGTTCCCGCGTACGGTCGCAAGACTTCATGGAGACTGTGGTATGTGCTTCTCTCCATTGCCAACGTTAATGCGATGCTGTCGAGCTCTTGCTTGGGACGGATTGGTACTCGGGCCCGGGCTGGCCAGCATGCGCAGGTTGCGCAGGAATAAAACTTCGCCAGAAATAAGTGACGGAACAAAAGGTAAGGCAGCGAGGGCTAACCAAGTTTAGCATTCTTTTTTTGTCCCCCGAGGCCGTCGTCCGCTGCA
The DNA here is from genome assembly GCA_029282125.1 of Mycena amicta. Lineage (NCBI taxonomy): Eukaryota > Fungi > Basidiomycota > Agaricomycetes > Agaricales > Mycenaceae > Mycena > Mycena amicta. Next base: position 64,548 of record JARIHP010000077.1, read on the forward strand.
CTGAACGACTCCACATTTACTGTTCCTTCGTGGGCCGCTTGGGAATGCTTTCTCGGAATCGGCCATGCTTGAGCTTGAGCCGCTGTCAAATGTGCGCAACAGCGACGGTGAGGTGGGCAATGCTGCTATAGCGCTATGCGCCGAAATCGCAGATCACTCACTGCAGGCTGTCAGTCACGGTGTCACACTCAAACCGTTTGCTCTCTGTTTGCTTCCACGGCGACCACTCGAGCTCGATGCACCACAGCTTGCGCATAGCAGAAGTGCTGGACAACATATTCGCCCATTTGACCGAAGGCGAAAAGAGTGATTCTACCGCTCTCGGACGCTTAGCGAGAACTTGCAAAGCATTCACAGAGTCCGCATTGGATGCCCTCTGGTGGGAACAAAAAACACTCGATAACTTGTTGAAATGCCTTCCCTCTGACTGTTGGGAGGAGAACATCTATACGGATGCCACTGAAATCGTACGTCCAACCAGTCAGCTCGCCGCATAAGGACACCACTCAGGCGTTTGTAGCATCTCCTGCGACGTCTCCAACCAGACGACTTGCGCGTTGTCTTCAAAAATCGAGTTCGTGTGCGCGTCCTGACGCTGAGGCTCTGGATCGAAGGCCATCTATGGTCCAAGCCACTTGAAGAGTTAGCGTCGGTGCTGCCCACTGGTGGAATTTTTCCCAACCTCCGACACTTAGAGTTTTCATGTTATGCCCCACGATCGTCGATGTTCCGGCATACCCGCTTGCTCGTCTGTCCTCCCCTGACCAGCGTGACCTTCCGTCTTTATTCAGACGAAGATATCGCTGAGGTGCTCAGCTTGCCCCTTCCACTACCATATATTCGATCACTCAGCATCCAAACGCTTAGAAGACTGACATCTTCGTATCGCCAACATCCAAATTCGACGCCGTTTGCCTTGCAACTATCGCGAATTGGCTCTCTGTGCTTGCCCACGGCCGACCACCAGGTTTTCGGGCATCTTTCCATCCTTCCGGATTTGCGCTCTCTAGAGATAGGTGACACCCAGGTTGGCGAAGTATTCGTTCCGCTTCCCATCGAACCTCCTCCTTTCGCTGCCCTTGCGAAGCTTTCCCTGGCTTTAACTACCGTGGACTTTGCTATCGAGTTCATCGGAGCAGTCTTGGAATGGAGGCTGCAGTATCTCACAATTGGCTATACGGCCTTCGCCACCAAGGAACGCCTCGCAACGCTGTACCAGATCGTTTCATCTCGCTGCCTGACGCACAAACTGGAGCATGTGTTGATCGGACACCCAGGCTCACCAGATGAGGGAGACGGAATACTAGATCCGCCCATTGACGAAATGCAGGATTACGCAGTCGACCGCCAATCATTCAAGGACCTCCTCCGCTTTTCGAACCTTACCTATGTGACTCTCGAGTCGCCCGCCGGCTTCGTGTTCGACGATGCTGTTGTCTGGGATCTCGCTCGCTCATGGCCTGCTCTCCAAAATCTCATCCTCGGAAGTGGGTCTCGTGTCCAGGTCCGACCGTCCACGACCTTGGATGCACTGCGCGCGTTCGCAACCCACTGCAAACACTTGATCACCCTTCTCATATCCATCAATGCGTCGGATGTACCACTCTTCAACTGGCATCGCAGAGAACATATCACGCAGAGCACCCTTTCGCATCTCGATGTGAGGGATTCTCCAATTGACGACTCCGCGCGTGTGGCGAGCTTCCTCTCCCGCCTGTTTCCTGCTACTTCGGAGGTTCACACGTGCCAGATGTGGCGTTGGGACGAAGAAAACGGATATGAGATGGAGCGTGAAGGAGAAGATATGGAAAAAGTGCACTATGAACGTTGGATGGAGGTCGAAAGACTTATCCCCATCTTTGTTTCTACACGTCGAGAAGAGCAGTTTCTGGCAGGACAGGTCGTGGAGGAGTAGCTGTACCTGTGCGTATTGATAGGTTATACAGCTAAAGGCTGCATTTCTTTGTTAAAACACATTTTGCTGGTCAAACACAAGCCGTTTGAGCGGCAAATTGTCGCCTCTCTTCTGCTAGTCTAAGAAAAACGGCATGACCTGCGAGAACAACGCCTTGACCTCCGACCACTTGGAAATCCGTTCTCGTTCAGCACGCTCAACCTCATCTTCTGGCTCCTCCTCCTCGAGTTCGTAGTCGTCCGTTTCGAGGATGCTCAAGTTTGGAAATAAGATCATCAGGTACTCGGCGACAGCGCCGGCCTCCGAGTCGCCGATGCGCGATATGCAAAGGTTCAGAGTCTCCAGCGTCTGTTGGGGCGATAATATGAGATCCACAGAAGGCACCTCCGTAGCATCAACGGGGAGCAAAAGCGCATGCAGGTGCGGGCAATATTTGGCTAGTGCACGTAGTGCATCTAACGTGGCCCTCGACGGGACCTGTGCTCGTGGAGAGCCGGATCTCAAGGAAAGTTCCTCAAGGTTTGGCCAAGCGGCGGCCAGATCCCACATAACTTCGTCATCGATGTCGAAGCCAACGCAGGTTTCCAGGAAGACGAAAGTAAGGTTCGTGAAACGAAATAGCGGCCGCAACGCTGCCCCGTGAACCACATAATCGAGGACGGTTCCGGGGTTGGGCCTGCCACCTAGGTAGCCCGCGTCGCCGATTTCGAGGTGTTCCAGGGTGGCTGGAGAGACATGGAATGCTATCGCAGAGTACAAACGGCTGAGCGTATCTCCCAGAGGCGCTTCATTGCTCGGGAACACCTGGATTCTTCTTAACCAAAGTTCCGGAATCGCACGGATGAGGCTGACGGCAAAACCATGAACTTTGGTCCCGCCACCGGAAAGAGCCAGGAAATGCAGCGTAGGGAAGGGGCGTGGATCGCCCGGAAGAGATATATTTCCCAGGTCACCATCGCTCGGCATATATAGCTGTAGGTCTCTGAGGCCCTGGAGTTGCGAAAGCGCTCGGAAAGCTGATGCGTCGATCGAAGGGAGCTGAAGAGTTTGGATTTGCGAAAGATGTTTGACCAAGGACGACGAAACGGGGCGGATTGGCTCTCCCAATCTACCACGGGAAATCGCCCACAAACGGAGGTTTTCGAGGTTCGTCATAGAGATGAGCTGAGTGGGCAACCAGCGTATGCCTGCGGGATCGAGACGAATTTCCAGGGAAGTCATCCGTGGTCCGACGAAGAGATGAAGCAGGGTGAAGATATCCCACCACGGATGGGGTTTCCACCAAAGCTTTCGCAGATTGGGAAACATCGTCCCTCGGGGGAAGCAGCACGAGATGGCCGTAAGGGTCTCCTTGGGAGGAAATCCAACGGCAGACTCGTCTACGTCTAATCGAAGGGACTGGACGCGAGAAATATATTTCTCGGCCGTTTTCCAATCCTCCTCTGTGAGCGGCCGCTCTATCCTCTCCAAAAACAATGTCAGCGCTGTGCCTATGAAGCGACAATACATAAACGTACAATTTGCGGAAACTTTCCACTTGAATGGAACGAGCTTTCCGACCACGCAGCTGGCGGAAGGCATTTAATGATAGCGTTCATCGACCTTGGCTCCAGCCAAAGCGCGTCCAAAGCGACATCGCTGAAAGTCCTGCAGGTTCGAGCAAGCGCTGCGAGATCGCGACTCGAGCTGCCATTCCTGTTCCAGTCGGAAGTGTCGAATTGGGCGAAAGTATTCTCTAGAATCTCGCTTATGTGTAGGCAGTGGTGCATGCCTGCCCCCGGTGAAAGTGATGGTGGAAGGCAAGAGCTGGGGTCACATCAGCTCACTGCGTCGAGTTGGCGTCGAGTCGACGCGGGCCCGGGCGCGTGACGTGGGAACGCGCTGACGATGCTGATATCGATTCAACAGAGACAAGTACAGCCTGAGAATGCAGGAAACATGGACAGCAACTACAAAATGCCGCTCTTCAGTGGCAGCACGTTGGAAATCCGTTGCAAGGCGCAAACAAGCAACTCTTCTGCGTATCTTCGGGTTACCAATTGCAGGCACAACGGCGCGCCTTTGAACGTCTTAGGTTCATCTAGAACATTATTGATCAGAGGATTTCAAGTTTGGGATAATAAGTAGTCTGAAACGTACAACAGTTGGAATTAAACTCGTCCGCATCGCTCATATATTCACGAGCAGCGTCCTTGGCGTCAATCGCTGGATCGCTCAACAACCCTGTCGGAAAAACCGCAGCGGGGTAGTCGACAAAATTCCAGACGTTGGTATAACTGATTAAGAAAGTCAATGAGCGAATTGATAGCGTTAGAAATTGACATACGCCCAGTATTTGCACGTCCCGAGCGCGGGCGCAGGGCCCGCTCCTGCTGGGCAGAGAACAACATCGACATTCTGAGCGTTAAAATGCTTGACGTATTCCGCCCTCAAGTTATCGCGTTTTGCGAGGAGCTGGATGTCTTTCTGAGGCATTGATCAGACATGGATAATGAGAACGTACCTCCCAAAGCTCGTGAACAGTATGATCCTTGACTGTGGGCCGGGTAATAACCCACTCCGTCAAAGGCAAAAGAGGTTCGCCGGTTTCTGCGGCTTTCGCTCGCATCCTTGCCCCACCATCGATGAAATACAGTGCGTGCTATGGTCAATCGCTGTTTAGTTCAAAAGTCACGATAAAAAATAGACGCACCGCCAAATCGCTGGCCTCGCGATGTTTGAACGGAGCATACTCCACGATCTCAATAGTATTGTCTCCCTTCAAAGCCTCGACCATTGCCTTCAGTGCGCGTCGGATCGGCGGTTGCGGCAAGACGACCCCGTCATTCCACATCACACCAACTCGGAGACGTCCATTCGTTCCAGACCAAGACGGCGTCGCAGGGAGCGCCCATGGGATCGGGACTAGATCGGGTGATTTGAGCCACGGCTTCGTGCTGAAGATTACGGAGAAGAATAGCTCCATGTCGCGGAGACTAACCATCAAGGTAAGGAGCGTATTCATGGCAGAATAAGAAATGTTGTCCAGCGAACCTTCGACACAGCGGTCCATATGAAGACAAAATCGAATCTGCACCTGGCATGGGCACGCATCCAGAACCTTTCGGCAGACGCTGAGTTGTCGGCTCTATTTTGGTCAGAACTCTAGATGCACATTTACGAGAAACCACGGACTCAACGTCCATATGCCACAAGCGTTAGCAGGCGATCGCAAACTGCCACCGATATCGCTCCCCACTCCAAGCGTGGACCCACCAAAGGCCACAAGCGCGCTGCTACCGCCTGAGCTTCCGCCTGGCGTCAGAGCCGTGTTGCACGGGTTCAGCGTTTGCCCCCAGAAGGAGTACGTCTCGAGGTGCATGATGGATTGAGGGAGGTTCGTCTTGGCGTAGAATACTGCGTGTCTTTGAGGCATGTAATAAGAGAACAAGGGTCGGGAAGAATTACCGGCTCCAGCGTCATGTAGAATCTGCGCGATAAGCCCGTGGTGCGTAGCTGGAGGTTGTGAATAATCACAAGCGAATCCGCCAGTGGCTCTTGTTCCTTTGACCATCATGTTGTCCTAAACGGTTTTCGGATTGCTTTCGTCCATGATTAATGAAGACGAACCTTGATATCGATTGGCAGACCTGAAGAGTCGGACCGAGAGGTTTCAACCCGAAAACGCAAAAGAAAACGTACATAACCCACCGTGCAATGGACCGACGAGTTCGCCAGTGTTCTTGTAATGATCGTCCAGCTCCTGTGCGCGCTGCAATGCCTCTTCCATGAAAAAGTCCGTCAAGCAATGCAACAGTTGCTGCGCAATGGCCGCGCGTTTCGCGAACGCACGAGCAACTTGCACAGCGGTGAGCTCCTTGCTTTTGATTCGTGCGAGGAGCTACAGTAGATTCGATTAAACAATTTCAACCATGAATGCGAAGAGCAGGAAAAGTTGCCAACCGAAACAGAATCCCCGTCGAGGCTCGTGATGTTGAGCTCTTCCTCCGTGAGCAGACCGGACTCGGCGGCAGCAGCGCGGACGTCTGAACCGGGAGGGTATTTCGCGAGGAAGTCTGGCGATAAGCGCAATTCTGGTGGGATCTTTGCGTGGAGCTCGGCAACGGCGTCCAGAGCAATCTGAGCAGGTGTAAATTTGGTTACAGCGATCTGAAATTACTTGCCTGCGGCCAGACGACGTTGGTATTCGACATCGTGGTCGGGATCAAGAAGTAGACGGTCACGAGAACATGGGAGGATCCATTGACTCTGAGGACAGCTTGTGAGAGTGTCTCTGGAGTTTATCCTAATTGCAAGTTCCGTCCAAGGGAAAGAATGTGCATAGTACATCGAGGACTCGGAGGAAAGTATCGAGAGAGAGAGAACTAATGACAACCAGCGCTCGCAGTTTACCATTTCTCGGTTGCAGGACGTACTACGAACTGTGTCAACAGAGCATCGAAAAGGCATGAAATAGCACGCACAGTCAAGCTCCCATGTCCATGCGGACTTCGCTTGTTGAGTAAGATAGAGATGCGCCTGTTGTTTTTTGGGTTTATTTTACGCAGCGGAGACGGAAACAGGTACGTACCTGGGCGATGCTTTCTGGGTCCAGCTTGAGCGTTTCTGTCTGAGGGGCCGAGCCAGTTTGGATGACTGTGGTTTCTGTTAGCGGGATTGTTGCGAGAAGAGGAAAAGACCACGCACGTCCGTCGATAATCGTCTGGCCGCAAATTGAAATGAGAGTTGTGCGAAGAAGGAGAGGAAAACATACATGGGCGACCTATAAGCGCAAAATAAGTTCCAACTATAATCAGAATAAGGTGTTGACGTACATGAATATCATCTTTCCCAAACTCCTTGGCGAGCGACTGGCTAAAGGAACGTAGAGCGGACTTGCTGCTGGAGAAGGCCGAGGTCGTAGCTCCGCCGCGCGTACTCGCCGTCGCCCCTGTGAAAATCAGCGTTCCGCGAGCCGGGTGCTGCGTGTCGACTGGGTTTTCTTTGAACTTGAGGATGGCTTCGCGAGAAAAAGCGAAGGCGGCGGCCACGTTTGTGTTGAGGGCTGCAGGATTTAGTTGAGTTTTGAGAACCAGCTGAGGGCACTCACATTCTTCCACTTCCTCTGGCGTCGTGTCTAGGAAGGGTTTCCAGACGGCATATCCGATGTTGAATAAAGCAGCTCGGAATGAATATTCGGAGGCAGAGAAATGGGATTGGATCGAGGAGAATGTATCGGAGAAGTTCTTGGGCGAGTACGAAGCCATGCAGAACGGCTCTGCCTGCCAAGTCGCGTGAATACGGAAAGTATATTGGGGAGAGTAGTGTTTGTTGGGCGTACCTCACCACCGTTAGCATTGATTTCTTTTGCACAAGCTTCCAAGGAGGCCTTGTTTCTTGCTATGAGCGCAACACTATATCCAGCCTTCGCGAATGCACGACTGAACGAAAGTTATGACTGAACTTCGCTGGTGGCATAAACTGACGCAGCGGCGGACCCAGTCCCTGAGGCGTTTCCAATACCTGGATTTATTTTTAGGAATGAATTGGAGGTTTAATGGCTTAAATCCCTGCGACGACGAATAGTGGGCGAAGAGCAGCCATCGGAGTCTGCGTCAAGTACGTCAGCGTCACGCGCCAGTGTGACATGAATTCCTTTTGTCGCCAACCTCCATGCCTGAGCCTCAAGACATGTCCCAAGATATCAGTCAAGACATCTCCAAGACCGAGCATGATTCCCTCCAGTCCAATGCCGCCCTCGTCGCCGACTCGCCAAAGCGCTCTCGAGAAACGAGCCCCACCGACGCCAGTGACGGCCCTGTCGCGAAACGTGCACGCTCCTCCCGGCGTCATGTCAAACACTGGGACCTCGATGGAGATATATTCGTACGTCTGGACGACTGCTGGATGAGATTGCGGAAAAGTAGCCTTGCCCGGCACTCGGAGTTCTTCAACGACATCTTTACTGCTATCGAGCAAGGCAAGCTCGCCCCAGAGCCCAAGCGCCCGTACGAAGAAGGAACCCTTATCCTCGCCGACGTCAGCAACGTTCACAACTGTTATCATGTCCTAGCCCCCGGTATTTCCTCAGCCGACCTCGACGCGCTTTTGACCGCAATCGAGGATGCAATGTACGTCGTCATATGCCCGCTATATGCGCTCATGAATCATTCTTAGCTCTTACTGCCACCAACCTCCGTCCTTCCCCGTTGTTGCATCCATTCTCCGCGCCGCCAGTGTCCTCAAGTTCCCCCGTTTCCGTGATTGGGCCCAGCGCACCATCCAGACCTCGTGGTCTCCGTCCCTTGAAGCCCTTACCGCATCTACCATCCCTCACGCCACTGATGTCGTCTCCCTCGGCCGTGACATCGACCTCGGCTCGTCCGGTCCTGACGTCCTCAAGCGAGCACTCTACGAGGTCCTCCGCGCACCCAGCTTCAGCCAGAACCCAGACCAACACCTAACAACGCTGCACTCCTCGGACCTCATCGCCCTCACCCGTGCGCGTGAGTACCTAGATACCGTGTGGTACACCGCGACCTCCTTCGACTTCTTCTCGTCCTTCTGCCTTGCCCATGGCAATGAGCCCCAGTCCCAGCCGCGTTGCAGTCCACTCACTTATGAAATGCACAAACGCCTCATACACGACTCGGCCGTCTTCACCACCTACCGCTATGACGTTCTATGCGGGCTGGAGATGCTCTGCAAGATCGGCTGGGACGTAGAGTGTACCGAGGACGGCGAGGGTGCCGCGTCGGCCAGTGGTGCGGGCATGTGTTCGTTGTGTGCAAAGAGGGTTCGGGAGCAGTGGAAGTCGGAGCGGGAACAGGCATGGAAGAAGCTCGACACGATTTTCTCTCTGCAGATGCCCATAACCAACGACGCTTAGGTATGGTTATTCCACTGGTGGACGTCTTCACTCATTCTTTTTCTTCTTGCAGGAGCAGTCGATACACTACGGATTGATTATGGAGTCACCAATCAAGTACCTCGCATCGCAACATATCGCTGTTATTGTACTACTGTGTATTAATCGACCCTCGTCAACCCATTGTGTGTCCATCTTCAAGCTGCCGCTCACATCGACCTCGCAAGCACGTTGGTCCTGAGGATGTACTCAGCCTCGTCATCAACGCACGGTCCCGTTAGGCTCTTCGTTTCCGGATCCATGCCTCAGCTCGCAGCATCCCGCTGGACTGTATCCATCTCCAAAAGATGTCCTTGCAATTGTGATACAGCCAAGATTCGGCAGGAGCATGCATATGTGCTCATCCTTGTGAGCAGCTTAGCCGAATTTAACCCAACAGCCCAGCCGCACCTTCGCACGAAACATACTAGATACATCGTGCACTTCAAGGCCCTTGCTCGCTGGCATTGTTTTCTAACAGCGTTCTGCGATATAGTCATAGACACTGTATTCTTGCCAAGCTCGTATTCCGACCAGATATCGTGTTTAAGCGTGCTACGAGTATCTACTTCAACATTTTAGCTACAGTACTTATTCACTCTCGACCTTCGCCCAGTGACGCTCCTCCTCTCGGACAGCTTTACAAAGCGGAAGCATTTTTTCGACCTCCTTCCACTGCTTGTGGTACTCGAGTTCCTGCTCCTCTTCATCGCGTTCCATGGCATACTGATCCCCTTCGTCCCAGCGCCATGAATGAAAGGTGTCCATGGACTCAATGGCAGGAAAATGCCCAGAGACGAAGTGGGCCACGGCTGCGGAGTCTCCAATTGGAGATTTTTCCACGTCCAGGTGCCTGAGCGTTTCTTGTGAAACTGGCCGCTTCCGATCCAACCCGAAGTCTGGGACGGTCGAAGCGTCGATGGCCAATGTTAGGGTGCTGAGTCGTTTGCAATATTTGGCGAAGGGTCGAAGAGCGTTCAACGTCGCGATGGGGCGAACCTGAACGCTGGATGCAGTACCCAGACGCAGAGTTACGATGTTCCGCCACGCGCGAGCTAGTTCGGAAAGAATGGAGTCGTCGAGCAAGAAGCCCGCCGGCGGCTGCAAAATCACCTCCGTGATATGTCTGAAGCAGAATAATAGGCGGAGGATTTCTCCGGTCACTGCGTAGTCGGCTCTCGTGTCGTCGGGAGGATCGGTAATATCGTCTCCGCCCAAGGGCAGCCCAATCCAAAGATGAGCGAGGTACGGCACAGACAGGTGAGAGGCGATCGCGACATAGAGAAGCCGGGTCATTTCACGGTGTTCGGAAGATTTAAATCCGATTTCAAGGTGGCCAAGTTCCCAGTTTTCGACAGAAGCGATCATTTCGAGCGCAAACCCAATGCTGGTCTCCGAGAGGTGCAACTCGCACAGGGCAGGGAATGGGCACAAATCGGTTGATAGGATGGCCGCCGACGTTCCGATGTCGCCCACCCTGGGAGAGTATAAAGTCAATGTGGAGAGTTCAGGAAGGACGGAGAGGTATCGCAGCGCCGCAATATCAATGGTAGGCAAGTCAAGCTCCTCTAAGTGAGTTGAGAGCTTCAATGCCATCGCAGAGAATGAGGCGCTATAGCCTGAACTGTGGTTTGCAGCGAAGATATCCAGACATCGCAGCGTCGGAAGAGCAGTGTCTAGAGCCGACAAGAGCGCAATTTCGGAAGTGGACATCAAGGCGCCAATGCGGAGTCTGAGACTGGCGAGTCGAGGACTCAGAAGGAGACGAAGGCATCGTATAATGAGTTCCGCCGTGAAGAATTCTTCATTCGGCCACCAGACTAGCTGTCTGAGGTTGGGGAACAGAGCAGTCGGCAAAGACCTTTCAATTTCCTTGACAAGTGTGGCTTGAGGCGCGGAACTGCCCCAGGAATAGAGAGTCAGACGTCGAACACGCCGGCGATGCTGCCAAACATGGAGCCAATCGTCTGCTTCGAGGGGTCGAAGGATTTTCTGCGGGTTGCATGACAAACACGACCGTAACCGGAGAGCAAAACATACAATCGTGGTGAAGGGGAACTCCCATGTCCCGGAGAATTCAATCTCTTGCCAACAATTCGAAGGCAGACACTTCAATAAGTTCTCGAGATTGGACTGCTCAGCCCACAAAACGTCCAGGGCCGGATCCGTGAAGGTTTTGCATGTGCGCGCAACAGCGGCAAGGGAGCGGCGCTCGTGGTAGTCCAATCCACCTAGGTGGCCGAAGATATTGTCCAGGACTTCGGCTATGCATAAGCAGTTGTGCATTCGGAGCGAGCGGTTGGCAACTGAAGGGTCACGCCAGTCACGGAATATCTGACTGATTGATTTGTCAGAATCACGGTCACGAGGCTTCTTTACCAGACGAGGAAAGGTATTTCTGTTAATACGACCATGGGTTTGGGTTTAAAGAGCCATTGGGACGCTATTATTTTCTCAGTTCAACTTGAAGTCGCGTCTTTTGCATTCATATTCAAGTTCGCGCACCTATACAAAGGTTACATACGTGTTCGTCAACCGGCGTATAGAGTCTGTATGAGAGACTATTGCGCACCTACTATTACTTAGCGGTATACATACTAGTGCTCAACTGCGGCAAATTCTCGCCCGGCGAGGACATACTGTACTATTTTGACCTCAAGTTCAGGGGGTCTTACGCATTACGCGTTACTCTCAGGGAGTCACAAGTTCATCATGATGAAATTACTATATATGGAAGGCCGGCATCACGCCGGCCGGAAATTTTGATGTAATATAGCCTAATTGGGCTGATTTTGATGGGAAAATCGCCGTTTACGCATTACGCATTTGTATAAGTTTGGTTCAGGGGTCGCGCTTACACATTACGCGAACTTGAGGTCGAAATAGTACAGTAGAGGGGGCACCTCAATGGTTGATGCACAATCGGATGTTCAAGTTTATGATCTTCGAGAAACATACTCGAAACTCCCAGGCGACTATTTTCTCCTTGAAGGACTACGTAGCGAACATCTTGTACGTGGTGTAAATTGCACCGCCACTGGCATGAAGAGCTGCAGTCATAGTGAGACCAAAGTCATAGAGCGTAATTGTGAAAGGCATGGTTAGCTCGGCCCTTATGAGAGCCGTGGAAGGCGGAGAGTTTGAAGCGGGACTGAGGAACTGGGGGCTTTTTGTACACGCTGCAAAGAGATGCCCGAATCGACACCATTTCAGGGCCAACACCACTCGAGTAAGCCTGATATGCACAACGGCAGAACGGGACAAAAATCTCACTCATCGCGCGTTGAGGAGCTTGGCCGGGACACAGACGCGCGTCGCTGCCGTGCTGTCAACCTGGGTAAGAGTGCAATGATTGGCTGGCCCACCGAGGCGTCTTATTCATGCTAGCCGATTGGTATCAATGCGGACAAGGGAGATTGAACGGGACCCACGTGTAGTGTGACCACTGACCACTCGCGACGAATTCTGAATTTCAAGTCTGCCGAAGAGTAGCGAGGGTCCAAAGTTCAAAGAATTGCTTCGGCAGAACAAGCGGAAGTCCACTACTCTTGTGCTTGTGCCCTATACTGCTCCTGCTGAAATATATAGTTCTCCACTTCCTTCCATCGTTCGTAGTGCTTCTTTTCCTGTTCCTCCTCAACGCGCTGCATCGCATAACCGGATCTTTCTTCCCAACGCCATGCCTGGGAGGTATTGATACCTGAAAGAGCCCCAAACATGCCGGAGAGGAAGCTGCCGACACGCTCAGAGTCGTTGATGGGAGACTCCCGGACATCGAGCAGTCGGAGATTGGTTTGTATGATACGTGGCTCGCGGTCTGCCTCGAAAGCAGGGACATTCGTCGCATCCACTGATATTTTCAGGATGTGGAGCTCGGTACAATGCATTCCGAAGGCGCGGAAAGCGTCTATGGTCGTGGTCGGGCAAACCTGGCTGTGAGAGCCGGTGCAGAGAGCAAGAGACTCTAGGGCAGTCCAGGAACGTGCCAAGTTCCAGATTTGCGCGTCGTCGATGATGAAGCCAGCCGGAGACTCAAGGGTTACACTGGTGAGATTCGAAAAGCGGAAGAGACAGGTCAGCGAATCGCCGCCGACTGCGTATTCCTGCAGCTCGTGGAGTGGCGGATCCAGCATGTCCTCTTCGTCGTCCGACCTTCCGATAGCTAGACGCCGAACTAGGCACGGCGAGACGCGCGATGCGATAGATTGATACAACGCCGAAATGCGTGACTTGGGTGCCAGCTCGATGAAATCAACGTGGAAACATGCCAGGCGCCAGATAGGCACCGCTTCCACCCACTGAAGAGCAAAATTTACAGTGCTGCGTGAGAGGCAGTCTCGAAAGAGCAGCAAAAGAGTCGAACGAGAGCAGCCGAAGCAGGATCCCAACTTCTTCCCGGGTGTCGCTTATTTCTAGGTCCGACAGCTTGGGAAGTGCGGAGAGGTGGGAAAAAGTCTCGTTGCTGAGAGACGGCAAGCAGAGGTCGCGAATGGCCGAAAGTTTCAAGGTAAACGCAGTCAAATCTGGATGACTGGTGTACACCTCGTATGTGACTATACTGAGATCCTGCAGTGTCGGCAGCGGTAGCGGCAACGCCAAGACAAGAGAAAGCTCCTCGTTGGTGCGAAAATTTAGGTGAAATTTGGTGAGGCGAGGCGAGATGAAGAGCCGGATGTGCTGAAACACGGGAGGGTACGGTGTTTCATCCAACAGATACTGCCAGTTTAGACCCCGTAGGTTGGGAAATATACCCTCTGCCGGAAAGGCCAACGACAGGGCTTGAAATAGCTCGGATGACGGGAAATTATCGTCCTCAAAGTGCAGCTCCAGGGAGCGGACCCGAGTATGATATTTGGAAGCTACGCGCCAGTCCGCTGCTTTGGGTGGGCGTAGGAGACGCTATAAACCATTCAGTGATAGCACTGGGAGGCAGGTGCGGGACGCACGATAGATTTTCGTCTCGGATGATTTCCAACAATAATGGACTCTTCCCAGCACTCCGAGGGGAGGCATTTCAAGATGTTATTGAGGGTTGTTTGCTTCATCCACAGGGCATCCAACGCAGGATCCATGAATATTCGACAAGTTCGGGCCAGACATGCGAGAGCGCTGGTATTGGAGTCTGTGACTCGGAGGAAGTTGAAGATATTGTCCAGGATTTCAGCGATACGCAAGCCGTGGTGCATCGCGTCAACGTGGTGGAAGAGAGACGCGAGAGCCGAGAGTGTGACGGTACTTTCTCTGGTTGTCTTCAATCACCACAACCAGCAATTCTGATGTCACCGTGGTGTCTCAAGTCGTCGTCGTCGCTGGTGAGTCGTCCCTCCATACTACCGCAACGACCCTAACCCGTTTCGGGTGTCGGCAATGGATCTGGGACTGGCGGAGCAGTCGCGTTCGTCCCTCTCTTACGCCACACAAAGATGACACTTGCTCGCTCGTCGTTTTGCTCAAGAGGGATACACAGTCGCCCTTGTCTCAGAGGCGTCGAATGCTCTAGCGAGCAGCATCGCGAAATCGGGAGGCAAGGCGCGTTGTACTTAGTCTGGATTCTCTCGCGTGCTGACAACGGCACAGGCGGATGCATTCTCCATCTCGGAATACAGCGGGGACCAAATCAACTCTGCTTTCGCCGCCGTCCAAGACCGCTTCCTAGCGACTGAATACGCTATCACCGTGGCCATCTTTAATGCAGAACACGGTGTCTGGAAGCCCTTCCTCCAATGGCCGACGCGCTTTTGAGCGCAATCGAGGATGCAATGTACGTCGTAGAATGTGCCGCTACATGCGCTCATGAATCATACTTAGCTCTTACTGCCACCAACCCCCCGTCCTTCCCCGTTGTTGTCTCCGTCCCTTGAAGCCCTTACCACATCTACCATCCCTCATGCCACTGATGTCGCCTCCCTCGGCCGTGACATCGACCTCGGTTCGTCCGGGTCCTGCCGTCCTCAAACGAGCACTCTACGAGGTCCTCCGCACACCCAGCTTCGGACAGAACCAACACCTAACAACGCTGCACTCCTCGGACCTCATCGCCCTCACCCGTGCGCGCGAGCACCTAGATACCGTGTGGTACACCGCGACCTCCTTCGACTTCTTCTCGTCCTTCTGCCTTGCCCATGGCGATGACACCGCCCAGTACCAGCCTCGTTGCACCCCACTCACTTATGAGATGCACAAACGCCTCATCCACGACTCGGCCGTCTTCACCACATACCGCTACGACGTTTTATGCGGGCTGGAGATGCTCTGCAAGATCGGCTGGGACGTTAGAGTGTACGGAGCACGGCGGTGAGGGTGGTGCGGAAGCCTTGCAGTCGGCGAGCGGTGCGGGCATGTGTTCTTTGTGTGCAAAGAGGGGTCGGGTCGGAGCGGGAACAGGCATGGGAGAAGCTCGACACGATTTTCTCTCTGCAGATGCCCATAACCAACGAGTCTTAGGTATGTATGGTTTTTCTGCCGATGGAATCCTCACTCATTCTTCTCTTCTTCAAGGAGGAGGATTCGGAATACATTGTTAATGTATTGTAGTTTGCTGTGTATTAAATCGACCATTGTCACCTGTATATCCATCCATTGGGTCCAGAAAATACGTTAGCCCCCTCCAATTCAAGCTACTCAGGCCATCAACCTCTAGATCTGGTCTTGCGCGAACGTACTCAGTGTCACTCGTTGTCGCCTATTCCCGTTCGACCCAACCTGTGTCCATCTCCAAGAGATGTGCTTGAAATGATGGACCCCAGCACCTGCGCACGAAACATATCATAAATATTGGCAAAGCGATCTAAATCTATGGTAAGCTCAATACGTTCCTAACCAACTCTATCGAACCAAACGTCCGCTGTATCCTTGACGCTCCCATTAACATTCGTCTGCTCCCTTATCGTCGGCAACACCGCAACTCCAAACAACCCCATCCCCACCGCCTTGCCGTCGTCTCCGAGGACAAATCGCGCCGGCCACACCAGCGCCGGGTCCTCGAACGGCGTCGAATTCTTCCCGAACCCATGCGTATACAGGTTCGTCAGCTGGAACGCATAGGAACCGTCTTGGTCCCCGATGGGCGACACGCGTGTGTAGTTTGCCCAGAAGCGCGGCCATGCAGCGACGAGCTGGGAAGCCGCTTGCGAGGCGGGTTGTCCAGCGGCAGCATCGACGAGGCGGAAGTCCGCGATGACGGCCTTGCAATAAGGCGATGTGGTGTTCGCCTGAGCCGGACTGCACAGTGTAAAGTTCCCGTACCCAGCATTGGTGTACGTCCCCGCCAGATTCTCCGTCGACGGAGGATTCGGTGGTGGTGGGGGGACGGTCACATCGACACCGGGAGGTACGCGATGATCGAATGGCGGGAGCTTCAGGATTCGGTCGGCCACTGTGCGCGAAATACTGTCTGCCGTGGTTTGGCTGACAACGGCGGTGTTGCACAACAGAACGGTGGCGAATCCGTCGTACGGGTATATGTCAATGTGAGAGGACACGCCAGGTGCGCCGCCGTCGTGCCAAATCCACTGCGGAAGATACCTGTGTCAGCATTGTGAGAGGAAGGGAGGGGGAAAACGGACCTCATGCCCGCGATAGGCCATCCGCGCCCAACCCAGTCCATACCCCGCGATGGATGTAACGTTATCGCCTACAGAGCGAATGACGGATATTGCAGACGTCGCCAAGTCGAACGTCGACTGGGGGACGATGGTCTGGTTACCGAGCTTGTCCACACCGCCGTTAAGCATCGTCTTGGCCCAGATCACCTACACAGAACGTGAGCGTGGGTTTATTCCGCGAATGGGCGGCATACTAGGTCCTCAACGTTGGATATGACACCCCCCGCACCGGCCATGAGATCGGCGCTGTGTTCCGAGAGAAAGAACGGAATGCGCCGTCTATTGAGCGGGCTCCAAGTCTGCGAGAATCGCCCAGTAGCGTTCGCCACGTCGGGATGCATAGTTGACGAGGTCATGTTCAGCGGCTTGAAGATGCGCTGCTCGACAAAGTCGCGGTATGTCATACCGGAATACTTTGAGACAACATATGAACCTATAAAGTACATCTGAAAGCACTGTCAGTCCACTGCGAATACAGAGCAGGACAATAGGTCTACTTGATTGTTGTATTCCCAGAACTGGCGCATCTCGTACGCCGTTGGGAGGTTCTTGAGCTTCGCCACGATGTCAGCTGGGGTATCGTCTGGAGAATAACATGCATCATGACTGGGGAGATGATGAGATTCGGCACATACTTATGAGAAAAAGACCCGCTTACTTGGGAAGGCCCGTACGATGAGAGAGCAGGTCCTTCAAATCAGCCTTGTCCGTCCCCCACTCGTTATCCATCTCCCATTCTCCCGGTAACAGATCCTTCATTTTCGTGCTCCAATCGAACTGTGTTATACCGGTCGGAAGCGCCGTTGTGTTCTTCCCGTTCGCAAAGTCTTGCATGAGGATTCCGAGAGACGCAGAAAGGAACTGCTTCGAGTCGGAGCCGACAGCAAAGATAGTCTATGGCGAAAAGTGTTTAGTGAGTATAATCAAGGTAAGAGGAAGAAGGCAAGAAACACACATCAGAAGTTACTGGCTCGCCCGACTCCGTCCGCCGCCCCCAGTTCGCATACTCGACTTGGCCACTGGGCGAAATTATCGCCATCGACATGCCCGCGATATTCGCTTCGTTGAGGATATCCTGAATGTAACCAAAGAGTGTGTTGTCCACGAACTTGGCACTGCATGCTGCAATGAAAAGAGACGAGCAGAGGATTGGTGTGAAGCGCATCGAATTGGTATTTCGGTCGTGTCCTCCATGGCTGGCTTTTAACGGTTCTATGGGTGCTCGAACAGTATGCCAGCATCGCAGTTGACTCAAGACGAACCGTGTGCGCCTCAGTATCGGCCGTCCGACGACCTACGGCGTAATGCAACTCGCTGCTTTTGGCGACGCTGTGGTGGAGCAGTGTTTCAGACTGGTTACCGAGAGCGTGCCCGGGTCGCCGACTATAGTGGCTATTCAGGGTTATTAATAGGAGGGAAGGTAAACGCCCGAGTCGTACGTTAGCATCCTGCGGTTTCAGTAATGCAACTCGCGGTTTGGAACGCTGTGTTGCAGAGGTTCCGGGCGGATCGCCCACTGTAGAGGCTGTTACGGGGGAAACGCTCGAGTCTATCTCAGTAATTGGGTGAAAGACGAGCCGTGTACGCAGCGGCAAAACAGCTCGCTTTTTTTTTTCTTTGGCGACAGTGCGTTGGCAACGTCGTAGACTCGGAGGTTTCGAGCGGATCTTGTCATCTCGAGCGGATCGCCCACTGCCAGTGTCTGCTTTGAGGAGCATGGATTGGGCTCTAGTCGTCATGAACGTGCTCCGGCAGCAGTGGCCTGGGCCGTATTGGTGCATGGGGGCTGAAGGCTGAAGCCGCAAACAAGCTTCAAGGTCACGGTGTCACGTCAGTTACGATGATTGATAAATTTGATGTCAGCAAATCGCGGTCACGGGATAGGCTGGACGCGTGTTAGCGGGGAAATCTTCGCATTAAAAGTCATCATTGGCAACCACAACACACTTGCGAAGCTCGATGCCTGAACAAATCTATCAATATGTACTTATGGTCTGCTCAAGCCGGGGTGCAAGTGTCTGACGACAAAAAGAGCCTAAGGACCGACATGCATTGATTCTACACCCTTCTATTCCGCAGGCCAGGGCGATCAGCCTCCCGAGCCATCCGATTCACAATCCCGAACGTCTTGCTCCATTTCTGATGGTACCTTTGCGCCCAAACAAGGCTCTCGTCGTCGTCGTCGTCGTCGTCGTCATCTTCTTCGTCTGTAAACGGCATCTCCCATTCATCTGATGCGCGGATGCCGGCGATTTTCGGGAACAGCCCAAACAAAAAGCGCGCAACTGCATCGGGATCGCGAATGGGTGAAAATCCGACGTTGAGGTAGATGGATTGTGTGTGGAGGCTAAAGGATCCATCGACGTCCGAAATAGCATCTCCAGATGGTGGTACAGTCCGCGCATTGAGCTCCAAGTCAAGCCGCCACAGACGAGGACAGTGTTCTACGAACGCGCGTAGTGCGACGAGCGTCAGGCTTGGCTGCGTGCAGCGGAGTTGTGTCCCAGAGTTCAACTTGAGCGTCGTTAAATCGGGATACGCGGATGCGATCTTCTCCGCTGTGGCGTTATCTAAGACAAATCCAGCGGCGGGCTGAAGTGTAAGCTTCGTGAGACGCGTGAACTGCAAGAGCGGTGCCAGGGCTGCGCCATTCACAAGGTAGTCGTCAATCTGCGACTTGTGTGGAGCTGGTGTCGGCGGGTCATCGTCATTGTCCAAGTTGCCAATATACAGGGACTGAAGCGACCCCGGAGATATGTGTTTCCCGATGCTTGCGTAGAGGTGATGGAGTAATTTGCTGGGTGCTGGGACGCCGGTTTCGATCCTGAGATGCGATAGTGTACAGCCTGGCTCCAGCATGTCCACGAACTGTGTCGCAAACTCGATGGTGGTGTAGTACAAGGAAAATAATTGGAGGGCGGGGAAGGGAAGGTGTTTCGGCAGAATGAAAGACGACCCGAAATAGGCGGTGTCTTTCATGTGAAGCGACATGGAGCGTAGCCTGGGAAGACGAGACACATACACTAGTGCCTCGCCGTTGATACTGGGGAGATGAAGGTATTCAACGTCGGCCAATCTCCGCGCAATTGACGAGAAACCCGATGCCAAGTGGCGGTGGTGGGACAGCCTCGGTCTGTACATGCCAGAGTCGACTGTGAGCTCCTTCAGAGCTGGAAAGTGGAGTTGCGAAGAAGACAGTGCAACAAGGGAGTCTTCGGTGATGACGGGGATACATACGGTGGTAAGGGTGGGGACCAGGAGAATGTCCGGGTAATAATGGATGGAGAGGCGGTACCCGATTCGCTGGAGCCGCGGGAAGAAAGGTTCCGACCCAGTAGAAAGCAGTGTGCGTATCGCCTCGAAGACACTGGAGTCTGGCATCGCATTCCACTCCAGCTCAAGAATGCGCACGCGTCGGGCATAGGTTCTAGCTCTCTGCCATTGAATGGAAGGGACCTCTTTGATCAAACACTAAGGAAAGAGAGGGTAAGTTTGGTGGTCATTGACTCGGAGGCACACTGACCATCGACGACTCGGAGGAGTACTTGCCTCGAAGCTATCAGAAGGTAGGCATTTGATGAGGTGATCCATAGTCTTCTGCGTGCGCCAGAGACAATCCAGCGCAGGTTCCTTCAAGCTTTTGCACGTTTGAGCGAGACTGCTGATGGTTCCTCGAAACGCCATTGGGCCGCTAAACCAGTCACCAACGAGGAGTTCGTTCAAGATGAGATCCATCAGTTCGCTAATGGTGAGGGCGCGATGCATGGCGGGATGAACTCGAGGGAATGTGGAGAATACAAAGACAAGGTGGTGTGTCACGTCAGCGTGATGTGTGACCTTATCAGTAAATCGCTTTCAAGTTGATTTAAAATTCAAGTTTGTTCCGTGTTGGTCAGTCAAAGTGTTATAACTCTCCTCCCTCGGCACGTATTGGGCTGAGATTTAACATACCACTTCCCAAGATGTATTCCCGTGGATTCCTACGTAGCAGAATATACGCCCGCCGTCGATCAATTGACCGAAGGTCTCATCCTGCCCCAATTTGGATTGGTTTGCACCTGCGAATGCGATACTACATTAAAGAGGATAGGAGGTAACAGAGCAGAAATACAAATTACTCCGGACAAAATGCGAGTACTTACGGTTCGAGAAACTTCGAGTCGCGCGACCCAACAAATATAGATAATAAATCGTGTGTACTCAACTCGAAGGACAGAAAACGCGTTCATTCTACTCCTTTCCCTTAATCTGAGTCCCACAGGCCTGGGCGACCAGCCTCCCGTGCCATCCGACTCACGATCCCGGACGCCTTCATCCATCTCTTGTGGTACCTCCGCACCAAAACAAGGCTCGAGTCGTCGTCTTCATCGTCTATAATGGGCGTCTCCCATTCATCCCATGTGTGGATTTCATCGGTTTCCCAGAACAGCCCAAACAAAAAACGCGCGACTGCATCGGGATCGCGAATCGGTGAAAATCCGACGTTGAGGTGGATGGATGGCGAGTGAATAGGGAATTTATTGACTCGGACATCCGAGTCCGCATTAACATCTTCAGAGGGTACAGTTCGCGCATTGAGCTCCAAGTCAAGCCGGTGCAGACGCGGACAGTGTTCTACGAACGCGCGTAGTGCAACGAGCGTCAGGCGTGGCTGCTTGCGGTGGAGCTGCGTCCCAGAGCTCAGCTGGAGCTTCGTGAGATCGGGATACGCGGATGCGATCTTCTCTGCCATCGTGTCATCCAAGACGAATCCAGCGGCGGACTGAAGTGTGAGCTCCGTAAGGCGCGTGAACTGCAAGAGCGGTTCCAGGGTTGCGCCATTAGCAAGGTAGTCGTCAATCTGCGACTTTGGTGGAGCTGGTGTCGGCAGGTCGTTGTCATCGTCCAAGTTGCCGATATACAAGGACCGAAGCGAGCCGGGAGATATTTGTTTCCCGATGTTTGCGTAGAGCTGATGGAGTAATTTGCCGGGCGCTGCGACGCCGGTTTCGATCCTTAGATAGGATAGTGTACGGCCTGGCTCCATCATGTCGACGAATTGTGTCGCAAACTCAATGGTGGTGAAGTAGAAGGAAAGGGATTCAAGGGCGGGGAAGGGAAGGAGTTTCGTCGCCGGCGGATCGAAAGACGGCCCGAGATCGGCGGTGTCTTTCATGTACAGCGACATGTAGCGTAGCCTCGGAAGACGAGACACATGAACCAGTGCGTCGCCGTCGATACTGGGAAGATGAAGGTATTCGATGCGAACCAATCTCCGCGCAATTGACGAGAAACCCGATGCCAAGTGGCGGTGGTCGGACGGCCCGTCGACCGTGAGCTCCTCCAGAGCCGGGAAGTGGAGTTGCGCAGAAGACAGTGCAACAAGGGCGTCTTCGGTGGTAACGGGGATACATACGGTGGTAAGGGTAGGAACCAGGAGAATGTCCGGGTAAGAATGGATGGAGAGGCGGGACTCGATTCGCTGAAGCCGCGGGAAGAAAGGTTCCGACCCAGTGGAAAGCAGCTCGCATATCGCCTCGAAGACACTGAAGTCTAGCATCATAGTATTCCACTCCAGTTCAAGAATACGAACGCGTCGGGTATAGGTTCTAACTCTCTCCCATTGAACGGCAGGGACCTCTTTGATGATACACTAGGAAACACTAGGAAAGATAGTGCGTGAGTTCCGCGGCGCGACGACTTGATTGGGATGTACAAAGACAATTTAAACTCACTATCGATGAAGAACGCACCGCCCAACTATCAACAGGTAGGCATTTGATGAGGTGGTCTAGTGTCTTCTGCGTCCTCCAAAGACAATCCAGCGCGGGTTCCTTCAAGGTTTTGCAGGTTTGAGCGAGACTGCTGATAGTTCCGCGAGACACCATTCGGCCCATAAAGCAGTAGTAGTCACCAACAAGGAGTTCGTTCAAGATGAGGTCCACCAGTTCACTGATGGTAAGAACGCGATGCATGGCTTGTTGAACTCGAGGGAATATTGCACAAAGAAGACAAAGACAAAGAGTATCTGCACCCGTGTCACGTCACGCGAGAAGATCACTGGCAGTCTCTTCTTCTGCTCGCCAGGCTCCCGTAATGTTGTTCCTGCCGACGAACCGATGCGAAGACCGGAAGCAACTTCCTGACCTCCTTCCAAAGGGCCGTCAATCGTTCAACCATCTCCATCTCCTCATCGTTATCCTCGTCAAAGGTCGTTTGAATCTGCGTCATATTGGGAAAGATATCAGAGAGGAACGCCGCCACGCCGGCCGGGTCCGAAATGGGCGATTGCTGAAAATGATAGCTTTTGAGTGTCTCTTGGGAGATGTGGTCGTCACGATAAGGCTCGAAAGCCGGTACGCTCGATGCGTCCACGGGCATACACACGGCGCTGAGATCCGGACAAAACTTTGCCAGAGCTCGGAGGGCATCCAGAGTCGTGCTCGACGGCACTTGTGTGTGCGAACCTGAATTGAGCTCGAGCTGTTTGAGTTTTGGCCAGGCCGGTGCTAGCTCCCACAAGACCGTGTCATCGATTCGGAGACCGACGGAGGATTGAATGAATACGATCGTGAGGTTGGAGAAGCGGGAGAGGGGCAGCAGTGCGGCACCATCGAGAACGTAGAGGTCAAGTGACGCTGGAGGTGGTGCCTCCGTCCCGTCCCCATCTTCCGGTTCACCGATGGCGAGTGAGTCGAGAAGAAGGTGATCGAGATGAGAGCCGACAAGCGAAAGAAGGCGAGCGATGGTAGTGCCAGTAGCCGGTCTACTGGTGCCCACGCGGAACTCTTTCAACGACAACGTGGGGCCAGCGCTGCGGAGAAACTCGGATGCAAACTCGAATGTGGTTTCCCAGAGGTGTACGCGTCGCAGGGAAGCGAATGGTGGTAGATCCGAGGAGAGCGGTCCCAAGGACGAACCGCAGTCTCCAGCGACTGGGTTGTGCAACGTGAGACTCTGGAGAGTATGCAAGGTCGAGATATGCTTTAACCCTTCCCCGTCTATCGTCATTAGGCCCAACGTGCGAATACGCGTCAACTGCAAGGCGATTCTTGAGCACGCTGTTCGTTGATTAGGACTGTCCTGAGACGTCGAAAGGTCCAGAATCTCCACGTCTTGAAGCGACATCAGCTCCGGGAGGGCCTCGACCTGAGCTCCGAAGAGCACTAGTTCGGCTGCACGGACGTGTGGTGTAAGAAAGAGGTTGGCGAAGGGGGAATATATGTGGCCATTTGGGCCTAGACCGACGATCCAAGTAAGTTGTCGAAGATTCGGGAAGATTTTGTGCGTAGGCCCAAAGTAAGACTCGATGGCCGCTAGGGCACTTACGGTCGGAAAGTGCCCAAACGCCCAATACGGGTACGTGGCCAGGCGTAAATTTTTGACGCGCGGCAAGAACTTTGACACCATGTCCCAATCTTCTGGTCGAAGCGGGCGTGTGATGTTCTGGGTGTGTATATACATAAGTTTTCGCCTTGTCATCAAGCTCGGAGACATACAATTGTGGGCAGCTGCAGGCTCCAACCATCATCGGGGTCTTCCTTCTCGACGGACCACGCGTCGGGAGGGAGGCACCTCAAGACATTATTGAGCGTGTATTGGTCCCTCCATAACGCATCTAGGGCGGGCTCGGTGAAAGCTTTGCATGTTTTCACGAGGGCGATGAGAGGCAAACGGCCAATCCCTGGTCCAGGCCCTTCCGTGTCGAATTGACTGAGAACGATATCGAGGATTTCAGAAATCAGGAGCGCGCGATGCATGGCAGTTGAGGGAAAGAAGCAAGAGGTGCACGTGGGTGTGACGACTCGCGTCGACTCGGATTGTAAAAATCTCATGCATGTGGCTGCGAATACTCTATGGAGGACTGTTCAATTGTGTATACTCTCGAGTCTCTTACACGGAAATGTCCACAGCCAATCAGAAACCAGACAGTAGCGATATACATTTGGGTTAATCCACGGTATTGACTACGGAGCCAAAAAACCGTCCTGTGAATACGTCAGTCCACATGTTATACACCAGGACCTTGAACACCCACCCAAAGTCTCCGCACAATGCTCGAATGCGAGGACATCCGCGACATGTTGATCAGGCCGCACAAGCACTACACACTCTGCGTCGACACCATACCACTCGTATGCCCCGCCCCCGCCATCCAAATACGACGCCTCGTCGCTGAAGATCTGGTCGTACGTGGGGGTATCGATGACCATCCACCGTCACGAACGGCCCGCGCGAGCTCTGGGAAGGCGGAATAGGACAGTGCGTGACGGGGGGAGGAGGTGAGCGTGAGGAGCTGGATGAAGGAGTTGATATCGGCGTTCGGCGGTGTGTATTTCTTGATTGGAGATGTTAGATCCGCGCAGAGTTTGTGGAATATTTGGAGCTGCATTGGGTGGCGCATGTCTCCGGCGAAAACTAAGGGAAGGTGAAAGATGAGCTAGAAGATTTGAATTTTGCTAACCTATTAATCGCCATCTACCGTCTGCAACGAGCATATCCGCAAGCTGGACGGCATGGGCATCGGCGTAGCATACGACCATTCGAGATTCAAAGTGCTGCAGAGCATGAGCATAGCCAGCCCTACAAACAGCCATGAGACTGACCGAGCCAATCAAGATATTCCTCGCCAACGCCGTCTTCGCCTCCGTAGTCTCAGCGACCAGAAGTGAAGGCTCGTATCTGACCGCAGTCCCCGAGGTCCACTTGCCCATGCTGATCCACAGCGCTTGGAATTCTTTCATGCTAACGCCAGCACGTTCAGCGACGGCAGGCTTTCCGGAGAAGAGGTGCGAGATCTCGCGGTCAAAGTCGAGGAGCTGACGGGCGACTTCGACGCGTTCGGAGCCGTCTGGAAGGTGTTAACGGGGAAGATAACCAGGAACGATGGGTGAGTTTGACGGACATGTATCCAAGATTGTCGGCTTCATGAGTCCTTTGACACAGGCAGCAAGTTTCCATCCGAGATTATAACTGTTTCGGTGCGCGCGCGTTAATTGCGAGAATGAGAGCTCGACAACGATTACCTGTCCATCATGCTGAAGTTCATGCCCTGCCCGCCTTTGGGCGAGTGCGTGTGGAATGCATCACTGCCAGCCAGTCAGCCGACCGCTCCGCCAGAGAGAAAAGAGAGCACGACAAACCCGGCTAGAAACACGCGGTTTTTGAAGGACACCGTTCTGCAGAGCCTCTGCCCAATCTCGTACACCGACCACCATTCCACGGCGGGGCACTCGAGGGTATACGGCGCCATGATATTGCGCGCACTCTCGATTATCGTGTCGAGCGTCTGCATACTGGGGTCCTGTATGGCGGGTTGCGTCATGAACCGGAGGGTTGGCTCAGAGACGTACTAGTGTTTTCCCAGCCTCGAGCTTGGCCAGCTGGATGTAGAAGCGCACGATATTACGCTCGCGAGGAACAGCCAGAAGCGATCCGGATTCTGCTGAGTGCAGCACCACCTTGACGCGAATATCCGGCAGATTTGTTATCGGGCCTTTCCCAGTGTTCAGCGATCGGTAGACGAGGAATAAGAGGGACCTACGTGCGTCCATAACGCCCCAAAAGATGTTCGCCGAATCGCCCCTCGAGCTTGTACCCCAGCTGTCTATCGTAATGCTCAGCTATTCATCATCTATCTAGTAGAAAATGCAACTCACTTCCGTGTCCAACTGCGGGCCCCATCGCATCCTACAACATACTTCGCCTTGATCGTCTCCGTCTTGGCCACCTCGCGCTTCGCCATGGCGGTATAGACCGCCTCGTCAGGCAGGATATTCGAGCGGTACAGCCCACTTGCGCCTTCCTCCGCGGGCGTTGGTACAAGATGCGCGACAGTGACCTCGACAGCATGAGTCGCACGTGGGTCGTCGTTGAATGCGAAGCCTTGTGCAGCTATAGACCGTTCGACCTTCAGATCTGGTCCAGGTTTGAGCCATGTAGATCCATAAGAGGTCAGCTCACCGTGCTCGCCCATACAATCAATAAGAAAGTCTTCGATCCTGCCCTGATTCAAGACACCATGGCGGAAGCGGGACGTATTGGGCTCCGTATCCGGAATGCGTTCAGTCGGCACAAGCAAGCCATTCTCGTCGGGGTTGTAGAAACACCACCTCTTCCCAATTGCGTCAGATCCATGGCCACTTGCGACAAATAACACGACTCCGACTCACCAGAAAGCTCATTCGCCTCCTTTCGAAACCGCTCCGCGAAGCCAAAGCTCTGGAATGCTTCAATCGTGCGACACTGCACCCCATCTGCGTGCCCTCGAGTGATTTTGCGGTCGCGTTGCTCGATAATGCGTGTCTTGACGCCCGTGCGCGCTAGCCAGCAGCCGAGCATCCTGCCTTGCGTCGAAGAATTTGAATCAAAGTCGGAGAAGGGGAACTTACAGCCCCGCGGGACCTGCTCGAGGTCAGCACGGGTTGAGTCGAACGGCTTGCTTTGTATACTACTTGCCAGCGCCGATGATGAGGACGTCGCAATCGCTCATGGAGGGCAGAGGCAAGAAAGATATGCCGGAGTGGACACGGACAGCAGCTGACCCGTTCGCGTGGAAAATCCTTGCTCATGAGTACAGGGCGCGTGTCGCTAACCAGAACGTCGAGCGAGCCTCCATGTGAAGCTAAAGCAGAGAAAGACACCGTGACGTGATTCAGGTGCAATTCATCCATTGTCTAAAAGTACAGAACATGAAGAACGGTGGAGAGAGAAGGTTCCGGAGTGCAGATTAGGTTACATATGGATAAGTAGATGATGACCGAGGGGGAGAAATGCAATGACTGGAGAAAGCGAGCGAGAGCGATATAGCGGAGGGGGTATGGGCTTACACCGGCATACGAGGCATCTCTATGATCTCCTCGGTACACCCCTCCGTCTCCTCCTTGACCATCTCCAGCTCAGACTCGAACTTGCTGCTCGTCGTGGTGTCCGCCAGCGCCAGCGCCATGTCCTCAAACACCATCGCATGCGAGGTGTCTCCGTGATGTTGTGGGGGTGTCGGACGGGAGGTCGAGATGGCACCGAGCCTGGCGCGCGCGTTGAGGGTACTGAGGAGGGCGTTGCTGTAGAGTTTGGAGAGTGCGAGGTCCCAGATGAAGTTGAGCGCATAGTGCGGGAAGACCATGAAGAAGACGACGTCGAGGATGCTGAATATGGCGGTGACGAGACCGGTTTGGATCGTTGCTGTAGGAAGATGAGTCAGTGGTGGAAAGACAGAGGACAGACGACTGACTCCGAATGATCTTGTCAATGACCGAGTCGGTCGCGACGAACCCCGTCTTGCGGTGGGACAGCGTCAATACGAGTGAGACGGTAATGAGTACGTCGGCTACGGCGCTCGAGAGGAACCAGAGTAATGCGGGGGCGTGTAGTAATGGCTTCTTCGCAAACTCGCGGATGATAGCAACCTTGGCGGTGGTCCACAGTCCGCCTGCCAGGGAGGCCAACGCGAATATTGAGATGATTATGGGGACGGAGGAGAGGTGGGTGATAGTGTGTATGCGCCATGCGAAGAATATTTGGATGGGGGGTCGATATGAGCACAACCATGAGCGGTTCGGTGGGGAAGACTAGAAAGCATGAGCATAACTGGCGTGTTGAAGAAACAAGCACGCACCGATGGGGAAGTTTGTGAGCTGTTGGCCATACTCGAGAATGAGCGGCTGGTACATCATGGCCATGTCCAGTCCAGTGTTGAGGGTCTCCAGCACCAAGAGGTACAACACAAAGTATCGCATCCATGCGCCGTCCTTGTGGTAGAGCTTGTAGTAGCTCAAGACCTGGCCCACGAAAACCTGAAAAATTACGTTTTTATTAGCACGTCAAGTCCGAGTCGCCGCGAAACGATGCCGTACCCCATAGAGTATTAGGTTCACAAAGACTTCCCAGGAGCATCGGGCCATAGGATAGCTCGACGTTGGGGAGCGCGGCCATGGCTGGCAGCGCGCTGCCAGCGGTGGTGGCCGTCAAGAAAGAAGCTGCACGACCGCGTTGACTCTCACGACGACAATCCGGTTACTCGGCTCCACATATCGAATTTCCTTTTTCTTGCTTCTCCATCACCATCACCGGCCACGCCCCCGCCGTTGACCACTGGACTGTTGCCTACTGTTGCACAGACTACACTACCGTTGCGGACGATGGACAAGCAAGCCACCGTGCCAACCACCATCACATATATGCACTCTTCTTGGCGCAAATACAATTTACTGTCGAGAGAAGAGCCAGAAATACACCATTCCTCACTTCATCTCGGGCACCGTCTGCAGTACCTCATCGCCGGTACCGCTCGTCCAGCTCCCGATCATCCAGCTCGGTACTACTACCGACCTGCTGAGACGGGCAAATAGACCGGCGTCCGGCTTCTGGATGGCCCATGTCTCAGACAGTGAGAGCCGCCACCTCTCGTAGACTCATTTAGAGGTGGGCCGACCAACCATGAACCCGCAGGCCATCTTCATGTTGTCATTTCTTCCCGGTCGAAGCCCCCGAACGAGATTCAGGAAACGGGGTCATGGTGTGAGTCGAGAGCGTGCGTCCTCTCGTCTGGATGTCCACCACGTCTTGTCGCCCGGGCACGAACAAATTTCCCAGAAGAAGGAAGATACACGGCACGGTCCCGCTGAGGAACGTCGGGTTTCAGAGAGATCCCGGTCGCGCAGCTGTTACGAAGCAACTGCCCGTCAACCCATCCGAGTTATCAAAGCCGACTTTAGTGCGACACACGTCGATATCGACCCCTCGATGAATGCGTTGACGGGCGAAAGACTCGGACGATGACGTCGTACGCTGCAATCTTCCAAACACTGCGATGCTGGCGTTCTTTTGGATGTCCGAGTCCGCCCGAATGTTTGCGTGTCGGTAGCTGGCTCGGGTCGTTGGGCTTTACCGTCATGGCAGTCGGGTCGAGCAATCGCATCAACGCCGCACCCTCTTCAGAACCTCATGGTGCCGACGGAGAATGGAGGTAACAACGGGGAAGGACGGGGGTTGGTGGCAGTAAGAGCTAAGTATGATTCATGAGCGCATGTAGCGGCACATTCTACGACGTACATACATTGCATCCTCGATTGCGCTCAAAAGCGCGTCGGCGGTGGAGGAAGGGCTTCCAGACACCGTGTTCTGCATTAACGATGGCCACGGTGATGGCGTATTCAGTCGCTGGGAAGCGGTCTTGGACTGCGGCGAAAGCAGAGTTGATTTGGTCCCCACTGTATTCCGAGATGGGGAATTTATGCGTCGGCCTGTGCCGTTGTCAGCACGCGAGAGAATTCAGACTGAGTACAACGCGCCTTGTCTCCCGATTTCGCGATGCTGCTCGCTAGAGCATTCAACGCCTCTGAGACAAGGGCGACTGTGTATCCCTCTTGAGCAAAACGACGAGCGAGCAAGTGTGATCTTTGTGTGGCGCCAGAGAGGGACGAACGCGACTGCTCCGCCCAGTCCCAGATCCATTCCCGACACCTGAAACGGGTTAGGGTCGTTGCGGTAGTATGGAGGGACGACTCACCAGCGAACGACGACGACTTGAGACACCATGGTGGGTGATTGTGAAAGAGAACTCTTGGAGAAGGCCCGCTTGACGTCGTCCTTTATAGATTCTCGATGGCGCTCGCGGTCAGGTCGCCTGAGATACATCAGAATTGCTGGTTGTGGTGCTTGAAGACAACCCGAGAAAGTACCGTCACACTCTCGGCTCTCGCGTCTCTTCCACCACGTTGACGCGATGCACCACGGCTTGCGTATCGCTGAAATCCTGGACAATATCTTGTCCAACTTCCTCACAGAGTACGCCAACGATTACTCCAATACCAGCGCTCTCGCATGTCTGGCCCGAACTTGTCGAATATTCACGGATCCTGCGTTGGATGCCCTGTGGATGAAGCAAACAACCCTCAATAACATCTTGAAATGCCTCCCCTCGGAGTGCTGGGAAGAGACCGCCGTTAAAGATGCGTGGAGGCGAAAAAACATCGTGGGTCCAGCTACTACGGCTGCCTCCGAGGCGTGGCACTGAATGGTTTATGCAGCGTCTCCTACGCCCACTCGAAGCAGCGGACTGGCGCATAGCTTCCAAATATCGCACCCGGGTCCGTTCCCTGGAGCTGGACTTTGAGGATGCTAGTTTCCCGTCATCCGAGCTATTTGAAGCCCTGTCGTCTGCCTTTCCGGCAGAGGGTATCTTTCCCAACCTACGGGGTCTAGACTGGCAGTATCTCGTGGTTCAAACACCGTACCCTCCCGTCTTCCAGCACATCCGGCTCTTCATCTCGCCTCGCCTCACCAAATTTCACCTAAATTATCGCACCAACGAGGAGCTTTCTCTTGCCTTGGCATTGCCGCTACCGCTGCAGACACTCCAAGATCTCCGTATAGTCACATACGAGGTGTACACCAGTCATCCAGATTTGACTGCGTTTACCTTGAAACTTTCGGCCATTCGTGACCTCTGCTTACCGTCTCTCAGCAACGAGACTTTTTCCCACCTCTCCACACTTCCCAAGCTATCGGACCTGGAAATAAGCGACACCCGGGAAGAAGTTGGGATCCTGCTTCGCCCGCTCTCGTCCGACTCTTTCGCTGCTCTTTCGAGCCTGTGCCTCTCACGCAGCACCGTGAATTTGGCTCTTCAGTGGCTGGAAGCGGTGCCTATTTGGCGCCTGACATATTTCTACGTTGATTTCATCGAGCTGGCACCCAAGTCTCGCATTTCGGCGTTTTATCAATCTATCGCATCGCGCGTTTCGCCGTGCCAAGTTCGGCGTCTACATATCGGAAAATCGGAGGACGAGGAGGACATGCTGGATCCGCCGCTCCACGAGCTACAGGAATACGCAGTCGTTGGCGATTCGCTGACCTGTCTCTTCCGCTTTTCGAATCTCACCAGTGTAATCCTCCAGTCTCCAGCTGGCTTCATCATCGACGACGCGCAGATCTGGAACTTGGCTCGTTCCTGGACTGCCCTAGAGTATCTTGATATCAGCACCGGTTCTCACCGCCAGGTTTGCCCGACCACGACCATAGACGCTCTCCGCGCCTTCGGAATGCATTGTAACAAGCTCCGAAGCCTGAGAATGTCAGTGGATGCGACGAATGTCCCTGCTTTCGAGGCAGACCGCGAGCCACGCATCATACAAACCAATCTCCATCTGCTCGATGTCCGGGAGTCTCCCATCAACGACTCTGACCGCGTCGGCAGCTTCCTCTCCGACATGTTTGGGGCTCTTTCGGGCATCAATACCTCCCAGGAATGGCGTTGGGAGGAAAGATTCGGTTATGCGATGCAGCGCGTTGAGGAGGAACAGGAAAAGAAGCACCACGAACGATGGAAGGAAGCGGAGAAACTCGTTCGTGTCTATACATTTCAACAGGAGCAATATAGGGCACAAGCACAAGAGTAGTGGGATTATTTTTGCCGAAGCAATGCTTTGAACTTTTGACCCTTGCGACTGCTCTTCGGGTGGTCACACTATGCACGTTTCTACGTTGTCCGCATTGATGCCAATCACTGGCAGCTGGCATGAATAAGAGTATTACAAGACTCATCGGTGGGCCAGCCAATATCCCCAATCATTGCACTCTTACCAAGGTTGACAGCACGGCAGCGACGCTCGTCTGTGTCCCGGCCAGGGTCCTCGACGCTCGATGAGTGAGATTTTTGTCCCGTTCTGTCGTTGTGGATATCAGGCTTACTCGAGCGGCGTTGGCGCTCGGCGCAAATGCAATTTACTGTCCAGAGAAGAGCCATCTTCACTTCATCTCGGGCACCGTCTGCAGTATCTCATCGCCGGTACCGCTCGTCCAGCTCAACTTCCAGCGCCACTCGGTACTACTACCGACACCTCCTGAGACGCGCAAATAGAAAGCACTCCGGCGTCCGGCTTCTGGATGGCCCATGTCGCAGACAGTGAGAGCCGCCAGATCTCGTAGACAGAGAGACCGACCAACTCGGATGCACCCCAGACCCGGACCCGGAGGCCATCTTCATGCTGTCTTTTCCTTCCCGGTCGAAGCCCCCGAACGAGATTCAGGAAACGGGGTCATGGTGCGAGTCGAGAGCTCGTCCCTGGTCTGGATGTCCACCACGGCGCTAACAAATTTCCCAGGAAGGAAGGAAGACACACACACACAGCACGGTCCCGCCGAGGAATGTCGGATCCCGGTGTAAAAGCACGCCTTCTCTGTCCCTGAGCCCATCCAAGTCCCGAATAACCGAGCACAGCTGTTACGAAGCAACTGCCCATCCAAAATATTGAAGCTGGCTTTGAGTTTGGCCACGTCGATATCGTCCGCCTCGATGAATCATTGAATGGCTTGACGGCCAAAGGAACGAAGACGGCGCAGACGATGACGGTCTATGATGTACTACTACTAGGCTGGCGTTCTTGTGGGACGCCCGAGTCCGCTCGAGGAAACGACGTATGCCATGGCCGCGTTGGCAGAGCCCAGTCGAATCGAGCAATCGCATCAACGCCGCACCAGGTCGCCGCCTTCCGCATCCTCTTCAGAACCTCATGGTGCCGAGCATTTGCGATATACACTTGGCCAACGTCCCATACATCCGTTCTTTACCACCGCCGTACAATTCTGGTCGTGGAAGGAGTTGTCGCTCGACGCGAGTCTTTCTCGTTCATGTCGTCGTCTACGATCCATCGCGCTCGCCCTGTCCCAAAGTCAAGTCATCCGGCTCGGTTCACGGTCCAGCGCGGCTCTCGCCGAATGCTCGCTCTTCATTCGCCGGTAGGGCACTATAGCCTTCCTGGACCGTCGGCGCTCCCACTTCCAATGCCTGATCATTTCGATCCGTCCACCGACTCCGTTGGCTATCGGGTACGGCCGTCTGAAATACAGCAGTATTTGGCGACGGGACGGTCGTACCCGTACAGTACAAGTGCCCGTGAGCCCGGCATACGGTACGGTTCCGTATCACCAAAACCGTACTGTATACGGGCTCAATACGGGGTCCGAGGTCAGTTATTTGGCCCAGAAACTCTTTGGAAGCTTTGAAATCGTTGACAGATGGGATTTACATACCTTTGCACGGTACGCACACCCAGAGAATCCACGGCACAAGACAAACACACGCAATACGGGTTCGCGTACCCATATTGATGGTTCAGCCGTCCCGTAACCCGTACCGTAAAGGTAGGCTGGGAGCGCGATACGGGACGGGGGAAAACCCGTACCGTACCGTCCGTAAACAGTACACTTACGGTTACTGTTTAGAGCCCTAGGGACTATAGCCTTCCTGGACCGCTGCCGCTCCCTACTTCCAATGCCTCATCATCTTCAATCCATCCCCCAACTACCCATGCCACGTGAGGATGTTATCGCTAGTGTCTCCGATTATCAGGCTCGCTATCGAGACCCACCAATCGACCAAAGACGTCAGAGCCGGAGCCGGCCTCTACGTGCGAACACATTCACATTCACATTCTGTTGCGATGCTCGACGACACACTCCCCCCTTCCAGCCAACAATCAGAGGACTTCCTCCTCCTCCAGAGTGCTGCGTCCTCTAACTGCTGCGTTACGCCGTTCTTTCCTCTGCGAGCTCATCCTCCGCTCACCGGCGGGTGGGTTTCGACAACAACAATAACATGGCTACAGCGCGTGCTTGGACCCGCCTACACTTGGTCTCCGCCTCCGGTGCCTGCCTCTCGTCGGGCTCCGCCTTCGCCGACCATTGCATGCACCCATCTACGTTGACCTCGATGCGGTGATCGATGTCTGCAAGATTTAGCGCGGCACCAGAGCACGACGCTGGCTCTGCGCCGATCCAGGCTCTCGGATCCCGAGCCAATTGCGCGTTTTGTACATGTGGAGGCGCTCTTTCCGGGCTGGGGGTGATCCCGCCTAATGAGTTGGAGTTGAAGCGGATGACTGGGACATACAATCCGAAGGTCTCCGAGTTACTACGATGAGTCCCGCCGCGTATAAGTATGCAAAATTAAGTAGATTCTGCGGATCGAGATGGTTCGTTCAGACTGGTTCATACAAGTCGGAGCAAATTCCTTCCTTCCTTCCAAAATGTGACCAGCATCAGTAAAACTACAATTTTCTGGCCCGGCTGGAGAGGTCTGGCGGATTCTGGCGGTTCTGGAAAAACTGGCGGAGTTGGCTGACATGGGCCCAGAATTCAGGATTTCACCAGAATGCCCAGAAATGTAATACTTCGAGATGAATGACTCGGAGTGGTGAATCAACGGGCTAAGCGCAGTGGCAGTTGCACGCGTGCAAGTCGTCATCTCGCGCCGGTTCAGGGATTCTCGCAGGCTGTCCGAGTCGACTTGGATCAAGCACGAGAAGCCTCAGGCTGAGAGAAGACGGAGTACGACCGCCATACCCGATGCATGCCCTTTCACGCACACATCCGGATCATCGGCGATTCGGCAACGCGGACGCACTGGCGAAGTGAAACTTGAGTGAAATTCGTTAAGTCCCCACATCAACACGTGCCACTATGGCGTGCTTGATGGAATGAGTCAGGCCGCGACAGATTGCTGTCACGGTGGTTGCTCTTCTCTTTCGCCCACCACCCACTCCCCTCCCCGGCTCTCTGCGCAGCCCGCGGGCAGCAGTGAGCCCTGCAACAAACTCGCCGCCCCTCTCACCTCACCGCCGCCCACCGCTTGCCGTTTACTGCGGCTCGGCCCTGCAGACGACCCCCCTCAAGCTATAAAGACGACCTACGAATACGACGACGCCGACAATTCTCGCGCGCTCCAAGCTCTGCCACGTCTACCCAAGCCCGTCTGACCAAGCCCCTCAACGCCTACCAGCATGCAAGGTCGACGCTCAAGCTCACTCCCTCAGCTGCAAATGAAGCCGCAAGAGCATACTCAGGAAGACAGTCAATGTCGCATCAATACCGTCAACGTCTCGGACGACCGCAACATCGAACATCGAAAGCTGGATGGGTGAAGGCTCGGATACCCGGAGGCGACGGGATCATAGGTACGTTTATCCCTTTAATACTTTCCTGCACCTCCGCTGACACACCGTTAGCTCTTTCCGCACAACCGCATCGACTGGTACCGACCGATATCCTCGCT
The DNA here is from genome assembly GCA_029282125.1 of Mycena amicta. NCBI lineage: Eukaryota > Fungi > Basidiomycota > Agaricomycetes > Agaricales > Mycenaceae > Mycena > Mycena amicta. The sequence goes on from JARIHP010000077.1 coordinate 99,986, forward strand.
GACAGCTGCGACAGACGTCGGACAAGTTGGGCTCCAGGTGAGCATGCAACATGTCTCCCGATACTCACTAACGTCTCCGCCATCAGCAAACGGCTTGTACAGCAGCCCCCGCACATCGTCTCGATCAGTGCATGTACATTCCCCTCACACCTCCTCTCCCCTGCTATGCACGGCGACCTTCCACCAGCTCACTCGGCGGAACCGCAGACCCAGCCCGAGGTTCGCATCGATGGCCACGGCGCAACGCAATACCGCGGCGACCATCTATGGCTGGTCGGGTCGATTTTCAGCGCTATGAAGCGAACGGCGATGGGAGTGGGTTTACCGATGACGCGTAGTTAGTGTTTCTATGTTGTTGTTGCCACAATACATCTTGTTTGCGACCCTCCAGTGCCTGAAATTGAGCATACTGGACTACTGTTAGTTGTACCAGTACGTGTTCTGGGCCCAGAATGGGTTCTGGGGAGTTCTGGAGCCAGGAGCGAATTATGGGGCCAGAATAATTCTGGGGACCTGGGTGACCTGGTAGACCTGGCCCAGGGCATACCAGGACGGCCAGAATTTTGTAGTTTTACTGATGAGCGAATGTGACTAGCCTTCTTCGCGCTCCCAACAGCAGCTATGGCGGGCGCCTAGTTACCGCGTCTTACGCATGACCTCCGAGTCAACATCCCCCGCGGCCGCGAAACGCTCCCTTCAGGATTTCCAGCTGCACGAAACCCTCGGTGAAGGAGCCTACTCGACAGTGCGTCCATTCATTCATTCATTCGAGCTTCAAGTTGTTAACACGCTCGAAGGTCAAACTAGCCACCTCCCGAGCGGACGGGAACCACTACGCGGTCAAGATCGTCTCGAAAGCCCATCTCCAGCGCGCGCGCAAGGTGCAGACAGCAACCGCAGAGAGGAATGCCCTCGTTTGTCTTCGGCGCGGTGGGGGTCATCCCGGAGTCGTGTGTTTGCATGCTGCGTTCGTGGATGAGTGGAATCTCTGTCCGTACTCTCCGTACAAACATTCCCCGACCTAACCTGAGTGAAATGCAGATTTTGTCCTCGATTATGCGCCCAACGGACATCTCCAAGCGCTGATATCGCGCCTGGGGTCGCTTTCGACAACATGTGTAAGGTATTATACCGCGCAGATCGCCGACGCGCTGGCGTTTATCCATTCGCGGGGTGTGCTGCATCGGTGCGTTCGCGTCCAGCCGGTTTCTGTTTCCTTTCGCTGAAAGGGAAGTACTGTAGGGACCTCAAGCCCGAGAATATCTTACTCGACGAGCGGTTTCGCATAAAGATAGTCGATTTCGGAACGGCGAAGGTGCTCGAGGAGGGCGGTGGTGAGTTTAGATGCTCTTCTTTCTGACGCGTCGTAGACTGACTACACCACTTGGCAGAGCAGCGTGGAACAACGTTCGTGGGGACCGCGCAATACCAGGCGCCGGAGTTGTTAGAGCGGAATGAAACGAGCAGAAGGTGTGTTCGATGGCCTATCCTTGTCGGCTGCATAATCCTCATCATGCAGTTCGGACTACTGGGCGTTGGGATGCATCCTGTACGAGCTGGCGAGCGGGCACTTCCCATTCAACGACCGTACCATTTACTTGACCTGGCAAAAGATCAGGAGGGTGGAATACGAGTTCCCGGATGCATTCGACGAGCAGGGGAGAGATTTGGTCAACACATTGCTGGTGCGTTCCTTTCCAGTAATCGCTGTGTCAGTCCATACATAACCACAACGCAGGTCCGCGACCCCGCTCAACGCTTGGGTGCTAGTCCCCCTGGGAGCGCAAACGATCCCTTCGCGCTCAGAGCCCATCCGTTCCTGTCTTCCGTCGTCTGGTCATCGCTGTGGACGGACCCTGCGCCTCCGATAGAGGCGGGGTTTTTCAGGAAGGTCCCTAGTGAGAGTCGGAGGACGGGTGACGAGACATGGGATGAGCTGGTGGACGGGATCGAATGGCTGTCTTTCGGAGCTGAAGAGGATGCGGAAGGCGGCGACCTGGTGCGGCGTTGATCGACCCGACTGGGCTTTACGCGGCAATGGCATACGTCGTTGCCTCGAGCGGACTCGGACGTCCCAAAAGAACGCTAGTCTCGCAGTCCTTGGAAGCATGCATCATACGCTGTATTGGTCATCGTCTGCGCCGTTTTCATTCCTTGGGCCGTCAAAGCATTCAGTGAGGCGGGCTGAGTCGTGCGGCAGTCATGGTCATCTCGGTTCTCGCTCTCATGGTACGCCCAGGATTTATTTTCAAGAAAAAAAAATTGCGATCTAACTGAAGGCTGCAGCCTCTTCCGGCGGTTATGAACGACCACTACCGCCTCCGAACGATCATGTCGCAAGCCATCTCGACACTATGCGGACGGCCGCTGAACCCAAGGCCTCAGCGCAGCACTCATCCACGGCCCGCATCGCGCTTTGGGGACCCAGCCGCGAATGCGGGCATCCTTGCGTCACTCGACTGCAACACCGTCATGAAGACGTTACCGTCCTTCGTCAAGACTATCTCTGCGTCCCCGGCGCTACCCATGCGTCAGCACGCTCAACTTTTCGAAGTCACCCTGCTCGAGGCATATACCCTCCTGCGAGAAGCCCGTTCATCCGGTTCGTCACATCCGACATGATCTCCAACTCGCCGCGCGTCGTCAAGACGCACCACCAGGTCAACGAGCTCCGTATCGGGTACGTCAACGCCCCATGCAATCGTCGCTGTCGATGGACTGTGGGGGCTGTTCGGACATGGGTCGGACATGCACCTAGCTGTGGTCGCTGCACAGATTTGACGGGAGAAGTGTGTTGTAAGATGCCTGTTGAGCAATATAGATATTTGTTTAATTTTCGGCAACTAATAGAGCTCCGAGTTCTTCGGTGGCTGTCAGCATACAGCTCTCCTCGGATGCTGTGCAGCGATGCCACAACATGTCAGCCTCACTCGCTCCACACGTCTTGCTCTCGTCTCTCACTGCGCGCGATTGAGCTCTGTGGGTAGTGTCCGCCTTTCCTTCTCTCTTGGAGCCGAAGCTGCAAGAAGCAAATCCAAAGTGCCGTCCCAATTGCCACGATGAGTGGTCCAAGGTGTGCTGCTCCGTGGACATACTTACTGTTCTCACCTTCATTGATGTCTTAGATGGTTTCCCGACACATTTGACAACAAGTCATACTCACAATCTCAGGTCGAAGATGCATTGGCTGGCAGCATTGGGGATGTAATCCGAGCCATCTCAGACAGCCTCACAAATCCTGTGCGCACAAGTCTGAATCAGGCCCATGAACCACTGGAGAAGATTCAGATATTATTTGGGCACCTTGATGCTCAATCCTCGAATTCAGTGCTTGTCCATGCATTTCAACAGGCTATCTTGAAGTGGGGTGGGCTTGACTACATGCTCAATTGGCAGGTTCTGTCCAGCTTGGACAATCAACTGTCAGATCCTCTGCAATGTGAGTATCTAAAGGTTTCGGCCACTTTACATTCTAACATACTATAGATGTGGTTCCATTCATCAGAAATTGCCCTCTTCCGTCCGAGTTTTTCCAAGGTCGCAAGGATATTTTACAACAGCTGAACGGCTTGTTCTGGCGAACAGAACAGAAAGGGCACAAAGTTGTCCTCCTATATGGCCTCGGTGGAGCAGGAAAAACACAAATTGCACTAAAATTCATTGCAGATTCTGGATCTAGGTTTGTGATCTTTCAATTATCAAAATATTGCTTAGCTGGTTTAAAGGTTCACAGACCAATTCAAGATCAATGCAAGCAGTGCAGAAACCATTGAAGCAGGCTATTGACAGCTAGCCATTGCCAAGAAGCTAGGAGACACTGTAGAAGCTGCATGGACCTGGCTTCAAGCAAATCCACAGGAATGGCTGATTCTTTTCGACAATGCTGATAAACGGGATCTGAACCTGGGACCATATCTTCCAAAATATGATCATGGAAATATTTTGATCACCTCACGAAACCCTGACCTCTGGGCCCACACAGGGTCACCAGAAAAAGCTATTCAAATCTCTGATTTGTCTATTGATGATGCAGGTATTCTGCTGCTCAGCAGAGCTGGGATAGAGCTTAAGAGTGGTGAAGATGAGAAACATGCAGCCATGATAGCCAAGGTATTTGTCATAATTGATATATTGACACAGAGCTGAACATTCTTTCAGGAACTTCACTGCTTTCCACTTGCAATTGTCCAAGCTGGAGCTTTCATTGGCAAATCTCCTCGCTTGAAGCAGGTCATGTCCAGATATATACAGCTTTATCAAAAAAACAAAGCTGCACTGCTGAGCGAAAAACCTGCACAATCTACTGAGGACTATGACAAGACAGTGTATACTACCTGGAAGATGAGCTTTGATCAACTTGCACAAGTTGAACCCCTTGCTGCTCAATTCCTGCAATTATGCTCCTTTATGCATTTCGAGGGGATTTCAGAGGATATATTTGAAAGAGCCTCAACATACAAAATGAAAGATGGACCACTTGATCCAGCTTTTGAAGTACTTGAGTCTAGTTTCGAGTTTCTCTCCAACTTCAGAAATATAGACACAAGCTGGAACAGTCTTGCTTTTGAAAGGGTAACCTCACAACTCTGTGGTTACTCTCTTATGATATGGCAAAAGGGTGCATATTCTATTCATCCACTTGTGCACCATTGGGCAAAAACAACAATTGTAGATCTAGTTAGTTTCAGAAAGTTAATTGCCGGCCTTTTGGGAATGGCTGCTGCCTGTAGTCTCGCATGGGTGGAGAAGATACAATTACTATTGCACCTTGCACAGTTATCAGCAGACATTGACTCGATACACACAGGCTTCGAGGACAATTTTGCCAGTGTCTTCTATGAAGGAGGCATGTTTTGAAGGGCAGAAGCACTTGAAAAGAATGTGTTGTCAACAAGGGTGTATTTGCTGGGCACTGAGCATCCTGACACTGTCAGAGCAATGGCCAACCTGGCTAGGACATACCGCCACTTGGGATGGTACACAACGGCAGAGAAGCTGGAGAAGCAGGTGCTGGAGAAGTATACCCAGCTGCTTGGCATGGAGCATCCCGACACATTGCAAGCAATGGTCAATCTGGCTAGAACCTACCATAGCTTGGGACGGTATACAGAGGCAGAGAAGCTGGGCAAGAAAGTGCTGGAGAAGCGTATCCAGCTGCTCGGCATGGAGCATCCTAACACTGTGCAAGCAATGGCCAACATGGCTAGAACCCACCACAGTTTGGGACGGTATACAGAGGCAGAGAAGCTCAGTAAGAAGGTGCTGGAGAGGTGTACCCAGCTGCTTGGCGCAGAACATCCTGACACATTGCAAGCAACTGCCAATCTGGCTCGGACCTACCACAGCTTGGGACAGTATGCAGAGGCAGAGAAGCTGGGCAAGAAGGTGCTGGAGAAGCGTACCCAGCTGCTTGGCATGGAGCATCCCAACACCGTGGAAGCAATGGCCAATGTGGCTAGGACCTACCATAGCTTGGGACGGTACACAGAGGCAGAGAAGCTCAGAGAGCAGGTGCTGGAGAAGCTTACCAAGCTGCTTGGCACAGAACATCCTGACACTGTGCAAGCAATGGCAAACATGGCTAGGACCTACCATAGCTTGGGACGGTACACAGAGGCAGAGAAACTCAGAGAGCAAGTGTTGGAGGAGCATACCCGGCTGCTTGGCACGGAGCATCCCAACACCGTGCGGGCAATGGCCAACCTGGCTGCAACCTACTGCCATTTGGGACAGTATACAGAGGCAGAGAAGCTGAGAGAGCAGGTTCTGGAGAAGCATACACAACTGCTTGGCACGGAGCATCCCAACACCATGTGAGCAATGGCCAACCTGGCTGCAACATACCGCCACTTGGGACAATACACAGAGGCAGAGAAGATGCAGGAGCAGGTGCTGGGGAAGCTTACACTGGTACTTGGCACAGAGCATCCTGATACTGTACAAGTAATGGCCAACTTAGCTAGGACGTACTGCCACTTGGAACAGTACACAGCGGCAGAGAGCATGGAGGTGCAGGTGCTGGAGAAGCTTATCCTGCTGCTTGGCACAGAGCATCCCTATACCGTGAAAGCCATGGCCAACCTGGCTAGGACCTACCACCGCTTGGGACGGTACACAGAGGCAGAGAAGCTCAGAGAGCAGGTGTTGGAGAAGTGTACCCAGCTGCTTGGCACAGAGCATTCCAACACCATGCAAGCAATGGCCAACCTCGCTGCAACCTACCACAGCTTGGGAAGGTACACAGAGGCAGAGAAGCTGGAGGCGCAGGTGCTAGAGAGGAAGAACCAGACTAAGATTGTCAGTATTAAACATTAGCCAACATACATAGTCTACAATGGATATTTTCCTATGTGCACTCCTTTACATTTACAGTTGACTCCTCCTCCGATAAATTATGATAAATAGTGTAACGGGTGCCATGGTTAGTTGAGTCCTGCTACGTGAAAGCCAAGCCGAAAGCACAATGGAGAACTGGTGTAAGTACTCAATTGACCTTGACTAGACTACATAAGTATTGACAGGTACTGTCAAGAACGGGATCGGATTGGGGCTCCACCGACCATGGGCGAACCAGGGCACTCTCCTTGTGATAGTGAGTCTCTAGAGTCTTCCCTAGGGGTCTAGGAGTCCAACAGGACCATCACCAAAAGTGTCGGCCCCTAGTTGGCCCCTCGTGGGCCGGACGATCCCAGACTAGCACAACTAGGCTCGCCCCTGCCTGACTAGGAGCTCCACCAATGCACAATCCCTGACTAGGCTGAGCTAGCCTAGTGACCCTCGTCCCCCATCGTCGCCCTCGCTAGCTCCCCAAGGCTTGACACGCTTGTCGCCCCTCATCACCCTAGCTGGTTCTAAGGCTTGTCACGAGTGTCACGGGTCTCAACCCGTACTCAACCCGCAGGTTCTCTGGACGCCAACAGCGGGACCTGTATCCCTGCCATCCGTCATCCGTACGGGCTGTATCCGCGGATATCTACCCGCGGATGCGACGGATAGCACGGGTATCTGGCGGATGTACACGGATTGCAGTAGATAGACGTGTATACAAGCATATCAATCACTATCTTCGTCTTCATCTGACGCCATCTATCGTATCATCACTCTGCTTCTTCCGGGAATTGCGAGCGCCCAGTTTCTTCACTGCATCCTCCGCAGGAATCAGTCCGTCACGATGCCAAGCCGAAACGAGTGCGTTAGCACGGATGGTTTCAGCAGACAGTGCATGCCGACGTTTGGTGACCATCCCACCGCCATGGGAGAATGCGCGCTCGACGTCAACAGAGGTAGCTGAGAAAGATGGTCAGAAAGAAGAGAAGACCTCTTGAGAATGTCGCACCTGGGGCACCGAGAAAGTCTTGAGCCATCCGAATGAAAGCCTTGTTGTTGGGTGTCGGATCCGACACGTACGGGGAGACCGTTCCAAACCAGAGCAGTGGTTGCCCGACATGTTCTTTGGGGATCGGCGGCGAGGTAATGAAATGCTCGAAGGGATCGGTGTTGATTGGTGTGACATCCAAGGAGTCGAATATGGTCTTCGAGGTCAAGATCTACAACAGAAGTGAGTATTGAATAGGACTGGAGCGTAAGGAAAGTTACCTTGTGCCCAGTAGAGACGCCAGGTGCTGATACCCGGTAGTTTTCCGTCCCCTGAGCTCGAGCCATGTCAATCGCAGTCTCCTTCCATTCGTTCGGCCACCCCATCTTATCGAAATACGAAATGCCATACGAGGGATGCATTACTAAGAAGAGAGACGCTCAGCGTGAATATAAACAGCGTAAGAAACAACGTACACATTGCGACGCGGTACATGATTGATTCATCAGTCTTGCTGTAGTACTTGTCCAGGATGCCTAGACCAGTGAGAGTGCCTATACAGACGATGTCGAACATTGCACGCTGTTTGGGCGCCGGTTTCGCGGGCTTGGGAGTCTTCTCGTGCACGAAAACTGGGCTCCGGGTTTGCTTGGCGACACTCTCGAGATGTTGGTTCAAGATGTCGATAATCGGAATGACCTCGAATAGGCGAGGATGCTTGTTGGTCGACAAGCGGAGCGTAGCATCCTTGAAAGGCTGCAACACATCAATAAAAATTGCGATACACGCTGCCCACGCACCTGCAGCACGTTCTTGAGTTGATACATGATCTGCCACTCGTCGTTGGAGAGCAGGAGGCTCTTGATGCTCGAACGGCCTGTCGACGTCGCACACAGATGATCCAGTGCCGGCTGCAGCTCAAGGCCACGACTGATCACATCAGTGATAGTATTCCACCGAGTAAGCACTGTGCGGATCATTCTCTTCTTGGTCGCGTTGTCGAGCTTGAGTGAGGTCGCAATTTCGGTAAGCTCTTTGCGTAGTCGTTCGGAATTGAAGATACGATGCCCGAGACGGTTGAGCTAGCGGTCAAGTTAAGAGGGTATCAAATTTCAGTATACAGGTGGGCGCACCGTGCGATATGCATCCTGGGTGAAGCTCGTCGAGATCAAGTGCTTCGATAGCAGCGGCGTCACTGTCCTCAACAGCCTCATCAACCTCTTCCAACGCTTCGAGTAGCTTGACATCGTCTTCGGCGTCAAACTCGTCCTCGTCTTCGTCGGGATGTCCCTTTGAGCCCTTCGGAGGCACGAAAGGAGAGAGGATTGCCTAGCGACCATTCAGATTGGACTTCGGATATCAAGCATCCAATAACACGCACCTTCACAACCAGCTTAAGAACGTGCGCAAAACATCGGATCCTCGTTGCCAGATTGAGACGTGCTGTCGCGGGTGCCAACTCGACCAAGCTCTCCATCATTGTGTCGTTATTGCTTGCGTTGTCGCCGACGATGCTAAGGACCTGGAGGAAGGTCAGAATTAGCTGGGAAAAGTGGGCCATACGCACCTTCTCCTCGATGGCATAGTCCTTGAACGTTTCGAAGATGGCTTTGGCCAGATTGAAGCCAGTGTGGGAGAGGCTGAGGCTGTACGACAGATGTTAACGACTTGGCGATGGCGAATGCTGCAGACATACAGAATCATATCGAGCAGAAAGCTCTTCAGCTCGTGGTTTGTGATGAACTGGATAACAAGCCCAACGAGGGATAGGACATTGGGCGATGTCCAGCCATTGAGCATGGCGTGGATGGCACCAGGGTGCTCCTAACACGAATGAGGGATATGAAGCAGGGTTCGAGTAGGAATATAACGCACCAGCAGCAGTCATTTAACCTCCACTTTGTGAGTTTGAAGATGAGTTTGACGTCGTGACCGACGGTTTTGTTTGAAGGAACGTGGACATTGGGCTGGAGTGCGCGAAAGGCGGCGACGAGTTCCTCATCCATCACGGCGAGATGAGGCCGGTTACGGATGGCCACCCAGAGTGCGAGCTGGAAGCGGAAGCACCCCTTGTTGTAGTCGCCACCAGCAGTGTACTTCTTGATTGCGCTGACACCGGGGTTGCACGACTTGATGTGGTTCCCCAGGTTGCTCGTTGAGGTGTCATAGCACGCCCGCTTCACAATCTTCGAAGGGTATCTGCAAAGAGTGAGTAAAATTCACGAGCAGAACCATAGCCATGCTGTTTGGACACAAAATGGTAACGGACGATGCCATCCTCCCCGACAACAATCAATGGCGGGTCCTTGTAGTGCGTGTAACACTCGGTGCCCTTTTTGACCCACTCGCTGATGTGTGTGCTTGGCGAACTAACTACAAAACCAAACCTGTGAAAACCAAATAACACTATATCCAAAACCTCTATACTCTGAATAAGACTTGTAATAGTCAAACTCGTCGTAAATCGGTGTAAGGGAGCGAAACCGAATTAAACACAAATCCAATCAAATAGCTAATAGACACTAGCGAGTTCAGAACCCTGGGTACAGGGCCTTTGGTGGGGGTGCAGGGTAGGTAGTTCGAGAGTTTGTAACGTGCACGTAAGACGTACTATCGACGAGCCTTGATGGGGGCGGCCAAATACGATGTCCTAGTTCTTTAATCGGTATTCTTCCAAGTCCTTGTTCTTCTGTCTTCCTTATTCTGTCCTGGTTCCTAAATCCTAAATCACTATTCACTAATCCTTTGTCAAACACTTTGATATCTTGATGTCCGAATAACAGTTGCTCAGTTCACACAATCCAATTCCGATTTAAAAGTTGTAGCTTTTGCAGTTTGTAGCTTAGCTAAACCCCAGATCGCGGCCTCAATAGGTGGGCGATTCCGTGGCTACAGTGTCCCAAATCCCTACTTATATACCCTTGGCTGTGTCATACTCGTGTAGTAAAATATCATGATGAATCGCCGATATCAAGCCCTCGAGTCATAATCGTACGCAGATCCCTGATCCGAATAGTGATTGGTCGTTATTCGGTATGATGCCCCCCAATCGTCCATGTAGCGGTTTTGCCCTAAGGTCCGGTGGATAGCCCTCGTTCGTAGCTCTCCGTGCATATGTGGTTCTTCCCAAACGACCCAGTAGTTCCGATGTTATGGCCCACGCGAGTTTTCCGGATAAGGTCATCAGGCTTACTCCGTCGGCTCTCGGGTCTTGTAATCTTCGGCATCCAACAGCTTGTCGCTCTTCGGCTCTGATTCGGGTTTCATTGTCCGATAGGTCCCGGCCCGTGCTTCTCCGCCATCTTATCACAAGTCCGATTATCAAACTGTTATTCCAAGACTGCCAGGTCTTATTCGGTGTTTATCCCTTTGAGTGTTTTGCACCGGATTGGATAGGTCCAGGCTTGTGGGCTCTGCTGGTATGTTTTTACAGAGACCTTGGAATGTGCCGCGGGTCGTCAACCCCATTGCAGACCTTGTTCACTGTTGCAGATATCTCCCAACTAGCTATTCGGGCTCATACTAGTTCTCTGATGTGCGCACCGAATAAGCGCAAAAAGAGTGACTTTCCACGCCTGTTCCAGAGAGCGGCTTATCATCGCATCGTTGGAGATCTGTGGCACAGTCAGCTGAGGATTCCGAGCAATCAAGTGCGAGATAAGTACGCACCAAGAATTGCATCGTCACTCTGGACATCCAGGTCCTTGTCCAACTTTTGAAGCTTCATAAGTAGCTTGGCATCGCGTTCTGCAGGGGCCGGTTTCTTGTTCTTTTTTGCAACGGGTTGTTCGTCGTCCGACGGAGCTTCATTTCGCGTTCGTTTGGTGCTCATGGCAGGCAAAGCGGTGAAGAATGGGTTGCGCCTGCGGCCTTTATAGAACAGGGAAAGTGCTTGGACCAGCACAAAGCTTGGGGACTCATTGTGGCTGCCCACAACAAGTCCCCGAACCGTGGCATGAAAGTCAAGCGCAGGATGACGAAAAATTCACATGCTTCGGATCAAGCATATCACTGGGATCACTCGGTGCAGTGGGCCGAATTGATGGTCCGATGTATGGAATTTGGATCTCCGACATATGCTGAACTGACCCGCCACCCCGAAAATAAAATAAAATAGATGTAAAAAGAAAAGAATATCCTACCCTGCGGATATCCGCCGAGCCCAAAAGCTGCACCTGTATTCATGCTATCCAGATTGGCAACATCGTAGTCAGGGTCCCATCGCATCGAAAAAGCTGTCGTGTGCATTGCGTTAAACGTGGGACCTTGAAAGGCTTCCTGCAGTGTGTTGCAAAGCGGCCGGTAGAGAATGTCCCCAATCTCGACCTCGGGAGCATCAGCCTCGAGCGTTGGATGGCCCGGAGGCGGCAGGAGTTTGATTTTCACTGAGCCCTTCTTCCAGCCCTTGGGAGGTCGTCGGGCATCTTCTTGGCGGCTTCACCGACGCAATGGAGCTGGTGGTTCGGGTCAAAGTCGTGGACAATCTCGTCGGTGCTGAAAGTCGACAGCCGAAAGACCTTGTCGACCAACATCTTCAACGTCGCAAGATTGAGCTTCGGCGTGTTCAAGAACCATGTCATGAGCCAGGCGGCCGAGTAGTTGGTGAATGGGAAGTAAGCAGGGAGGTCTGGGATGTGGAGCGGCTCAGTCTCGGGTCGGAGGAGCTGAGAACTGCAGCAAAGATCGTTGAGGGTGGTGCTATTGTCGGGGTCGTGCGTGGGTCGCTGCGCATAGACCTTGTACACTCCGTGGATATTCAGAGGGGTACAATACCAGGTTTGAACGTGTGAAGGCGGCATTTCCTGCTGCTCGTCTTGCGGCGCGTCCCCGGGGCCATCCAAGTTGGTAGATGACAATGGAGCAGTCTCGGCAGGAGCAGGAGGTTTGGGGGGCTCATCTTGGTAGCGGCGTGGTCGCTGGCGCACACGTGCAGTACGACGGGGACGTTCAAAAGAGGTGTGAGTGGGTGGCGGAGGTGTTGGGTCTCGCACTGGAGCCTGATTGGCATAAACAAATTGTACAGATAACGAATGAAGCACGTACATTAGCCCTTTCAGCTTCGGCAGCCTCGAAAGCAACGCGAGCCTGTTCGAGTGCGTCTGCTTGATTTTGTACCTCTTGCTCGTGCGTCAAGACAGCCTGCACATTTTGGGTGTGTTGTCGACGCAGGCCAGGACAGGTTGGTCGGTGCATCCTGAAGCCATGTTGTCCGTGCACTTCCTTTGAGCAATTGGGCATAACATCGTTGTCGAGGGATGATTTGTGAGGATGCGGAAGAGCGACTACAGAGTGTTAAGGCAAGTCGACATAATACAAAGGCGATTGGTGCACCTATGAAACTGCCTGAGCCGCCACACGTGAATGCCTCGCGTGAATGCCTCTACTGAGCTGTTCGATCATCGACGAGCGCCGAAACACTAAGAAAATGATTCAATCTCGAGTAGGGTGCTGAAAAGCAAGTAAACACACCTCTGGTCGGCCCGAAGGCCGCCCAACGTTGTCCCCACACAGTTGTACGGTCCCAACTGGTGAATACCCCGACTTGTTAACAAGCCAAGAGACTAGGACTAGGTATTAACACGAGCAACATGTTAAAAACAGACATGGACTCGCCCTGACGGCCCCCCCCGAGGCTCCCCGACGCGCAGATGCTGCCTGGTGAAGTTGTCAATGGTGGTGGTGAAGAAGCAACGTGAGTGGAAGTTTCACACGCCGGGATTCAAAGCTATGTCTGGATGCGACGCGGATCAATCTGGCCCGACCTGCGCCGCGGTGCTACCAGTGTAAATTTTATTCTGCTGTACACTGATTAGTAGCAAGCAAGTCTGTTACTGAGCGTGCTAGTTATCCTCTGTGTCCACCGCAAGATCTTCCTGCACCTACTCGCAATTTCCCGACACAATATCTCCCCCTCGGCATCTCAAAATCCAGTTCCTGTCATCCTCAGAATATTCATTGGTCAATGGCAACACCGAACGTGTTGTCCGTGACACTCTTTGGGTGATTCCCTTGGGCTGGAGCAAGTTTGTGTCATAGTAAAATGAAGCCTAATCAAGTCAGTTACCTATTGAAGACAAGACAGGAAGGAAGGAACACACCATGGTATTGGCGGTGAGTTTGCGGTACCACTCGAAGATGCTGATCTGATGGTCCTCGACTTGGCGGTCGTGCAAGAACTCATTGATCCACATATTGAGGCACTGTTCGCAATATGCTTATTAGTATTGACCAACTGTGAGAGTTTTGCTCACCTAAACCAATTCTGAAAGCATTTCGTACGTACGTGTCCACGCCTCCGCAGCAATCTTGATCTTGAAATCGAGCGCGATGTCCCATGGCAATGCCGAATGTGGGTTCTTTCGCTTCACCTCCGTCAATCATTACCCGACTCCTCTGACACGGCCAAAATGCTCTCTGGATGTCGTGGAGTGTCGATAGAGCCAATTCTAAGAGCAGTGGATAAAGGTCCGTGGAAGGTCCCGTGGCAACTCCACCTAGGCCTGAAGGATGTGAGCGAACACGGGGAACAGCGATGACGACGACGACGGTGCTAGGGTTGGAATTCGAGGGACTCGGCCTTTGTAAGAAAGACAGGTAACAAGGGCGTAAGATGCGACCTACCGGTAGGGTCGGACCTCCGCCGAATGTCTGGACATAGTCATGATAGCGGAGTAGGCTGCAGGGGATGGGACGAAGTGCATTGGGTGTCTGTCGGGGAGTCCGGTGGATAGATGTGGCGTTGAATTTGGCCGGGGTCGCTGGGAATTGGAGTTGGTTTGCAAACGACTCGCAGTGCGGAGAACGGCAGATAGCTGGATGACGAACACTGAGAGAATAAAGCAGCAATTAGCATGAGGTGGACGTTGAAGCAGAACGTGGACGCACCTGTGATGAGCCCGAAGGCCGCCTAACAATGTCCCAGTAAGAGTAGGCGGCACGGATAAGTTGTTGGATGGTGTCCTGACAGGCCACGCATTTGATGATTGACGTGGCGAGGTCGGGCTGGTGGGCAGCTAGCGAGCATAAACTATGCTAGCTGGATGCTAGCGAATGACGCACGAGGGGCCGACGAGGATAGTGGCCGGCGACGATGATTGTCGCAGTCTAGTGAGGAGACGCCGAGGATCGTGGGAGCCTAGTCACAGCTCATCACGGCGGCTAGACCCGACTAGGATCTGACACTTTTCATGATGACGTCAGTTGAGTCGGTCGGGTTCCTTGGCGGGAACGCGGGGTCTACTGTAAACCCAGCGACCTCTTTACATTACAAATTATAATCACATGATCTTTGGTCACCTTTTCCTGTACCTCGATAACCCTCGGAATACACCAAGGTTCTGTTGAAGCTTGTTGTCTTCAGTGTTGCTTGGTTAGCTACCAAGCTTCCATCTACAACCCGACAACTTGTGTGGATGGAAAGTCCAATATGAGGCTTACAACGAGAGCTATCCGTGAACGGACCGACACCCCAGAGAGACTGGCAACTGAGGTGAGGATCAAGACGGTGCGCGAATTCATTGCAAGAGAATCCGGAATAGCCCTGTCGCCCCAACAGATCTGGATGTCCCTACGCAGTCAAGACATCGCGAGCAGACACCAGAACTATCTATGGAAGCTGATGCATAATGCTATACGGGCAGGACACTACTGGACGCACATCCTGGAATGCGGGGACCGAGCCATCTGCGGTGCGACAAAGAGGAGTCGCTCGAGCACATCCTTTTTGACTGTCGCAAGACGGGGCAACGCGAGATCTGGCATCTAGCTCAGGATCTCTGGAACCTCGGACACGATAACTGGCAACAACCGTGCATGGGAGGCCTGCTGGGCTCAGCACTGACGAAATTCATTGATGCTGACGGAGGATCAGACTGCCCCACACAACGCTTCCACCGTATCCTACTAACTGAGTCCACGTACCAAATTTGGCTGATTCGCAATGACTCCATGATCAAACGCGATGGTGAGCCCACGTCGCCAGCAGAGGTCCACAACAAATGGCTGAGTGCTATCAACGAACACCTCTAACTGGACCTAGCCATGGCCACCACTTATAAGAATTGCAAGCCGCTGATAAAGCCACAGCTCGTTCATGCAACCTGGGGCGGGTGCCTGAAGGACGAGCAGTCTCCTGTGCAAGAATGGATCAGAGAGACCGGGGTTTTAGTTGCCTCTCCCCGATGGCTAGCTCGGAGTCCCACACTACGACCTCCTGTCGTGTGCCTAAACACATTCCCTCGGTGGTAGCTTTCCCTCATTTTCTTTTGGTGTCTAGTCTCTCTCTTTTCCTTTTCTTTTATTCTTCTCAGTGGTCTTGCTTGCCCCCTCAATCTTACAGAAGTTCGCATGGGGTATAACCTTGTTACATGTCTGTGTGAACGTAGCTACGGCTAATGTACAACCAAAAAAAAAAAAAAACTACAGTAGACCTGCCGAGGATCTGACACTTTTTGTGATGCTATATGTGTAAAATGGTTAAACTTGGAGTATAACTAAGACCACCCTGCACTCAGTACTCATGGATCTATATACAAAGCCTTAAACAATAGTCTGACAATGACATATAGTATCAGTAAGTTGGCTAACACATGTTATCTGAGAAGTTTACAGATTGATTTAGAAATGAATGAAAATTGTACAATTAGTCTATGCTTCATCATGAGGGCTTGACTTACTGGTCAAGTGCTGTTGAATCCTCAAGCCTAGGCAACCTATGTCCAGAGCTGGCTGCTTCACCACTTGAGCCTTTGTGTGTCTGTATGTGTTGTCCTAGGTTACTACGAGTCGCACCAAGATCAGCCATTGCTCGAATGGTCTCAGGATGCTCTGCTCCAAGCAGCTCAGTCCGTTGCTTTAGTACCTGCTCCTGCAGTTTTTGTGCATCTTCATGCCGTCCCAGGTCGCTGTAGGTTAGAGCAAGGTTGGCCATAGCTAGGATGGTGTGAGAATGCTCTGGCCCAAGCTGCTGGGTTATTCTCTCTAGAACTTCCTCCTCCAGCCTCTCTGCATCTGTATGCTGTCCCAGGACTCGATGGATTGCACCAAGGTTGGCCATTGCTAGAATAGTGTCGGGATGGTCTGCTCCAAGCTGCTTGGTTCGTTGCTCTAGAACTTGAAACTCCAGCCTTTGTGCATATGTATGCTGTCCCAGGTCACTATAGGTTAGAGCAAGGTTCGCCTTTGCTTGAATAGTAAGCGAATGCTCTCCTCCGAGTAGCCTGGTCCGTTGCTCTACCACCTGCTGCTCTAGCCTTTGAGCATCTGTGGGCCTTCCTAAGTCTCGGTAGGTCCCACCAAGGTCAGCCATCGCTTGAATGGTCTCAGGATGCTCTGCTCCAAGCAGCTTGGTCCGGTGTTTTAGCACCTGCTCCTGCAGCTTTTGTGCATCTGTGTGTCGTCCCATGTCACTGTAGGACATTCCAAGATCATCCATTGATTGAATGGTCTCAAGATGCTCTGCTCCCAATAGCTTGGTCCGCTGTTTTAGCACCTGTTCCTGCTCCTGCAGCCTTTGTGCATCTGTGTGCCATCCTAGATCACTGTAGGTCAGAGTATGGGTGGATGTGGCTAGAATGGTGTGAGGATGTTCTTGCATGGGTTGCCTCTCTAGAACTCGCTCCTCCAGACTCTCTGCATCTGTCTCCTGTCCCAGTTCTTGGTAGACTATACGAAGAGTGGCCATTTCATCAGAATTCTCTGGTCCATGCCTCTCTGCAGCTGCCAGGTTGTGGTAGATTCCACCAAGGGTAACCATTGCTTCAATGGTGTCAGGATGCTCTGGTTCAAGTAACCTGGTCCTTTGCTCTATGACCTGCTGCTCCAGCTTTTGGGCGTCTTTGGGCCTTCCTAGGTCTCGGTAGGTTGAAGCAAGGTTGCCCATTGCTTGAATGATGTTAGGATGCTCTGGTCCAAAAATCTTGGTCCATTGATTTAGCACATGCTCCTCCATATTTTGTGCGTCGGTATGCCGTTCCAGGTTACTGTAGGTCACAGCAAGGTTGGCCATTGCTTCAATGGTCTCAGGATGCTCTTCTCCAAGCAGCTCGGCCCGTTGCTTTAGCACCTGCTCCTGCAGTTTTTGAGCTTCTGTATGCTGTCCCAGATCACTGTATATTGCAGCAAGGTTAGCCTTTGCTTGAATGGTCTCAGGATGCTCCATGCCAAGCAACCTTGTCCGTTGTCCCAAAACTTGTTCCCCCAGCCTTTGTGCATCTATATGCCGTCCCAGATTACTATAGGTCACAGCAAGGTTGGCTATTGCTCCAATGGTCTCAGGATGCTCTACTCCAAGCAGCCTGGTCCATTGCTCTAGTACCTGCTCCTCCAGCTCTTGTGCATCTGTGTGCTGTCCCAGATCCCCATAGATTGCAGCCAGGTTACCCATTGCTTGATTGGTTTCAGGATGCTCTGCTCCAAGCAGCTTGGTTCGTTGCACTAGCACCTGCTCTGTCAGCTTGTGTGCATCTGTGAACCGTCCCAGTTCTCGGTAGGTTGAACCAAGGTTAGCCATTGCTAGAATGGTTGCAGGATGCTCCACTCCAAATAGCCTGGTCCATTGCTCTAGCACCTGCTCCTCCAGCCTTTGTGCATCCATGTACTGTCCCAAGTCTCGGTAGGTTGTAGCCAGGTTGGCCTTTGCCTGAATAGTATCAGGATGCTCACTGCCCAGAGTATTATCACTGCTCATCAACACATGACTTTTGAGAGCTTCTGCCTCTCTGTACATTCCTCCTGCCTGAAGAACACTTCCAAAGTGACCTTCAAATCCTGTGCCTATTAAGTTCCCATCTTCCAATAACTGGACTAGGTGCAGGAATAATTGTATTTCTTGCATGAACTCCAGACTGCAGGCAGCAGACATCCCTAGAAGCGAAACCATTAACTTCCATTGACCAATTGGATTGTTAACCATTGTTCTTGACCACTGGTGCACAAGCGGGTGGATAGAGTACGCATCATTCTGCCATGTCATGAGCGAGTAACCACAGATGTCCGACATCATATCTGCAAATGCCATACTGCTCCACTTTGACTCTGCATTCACGAACTTTGACAGAAGATCCAGACCAGGTTGCAATATATTAAGCGAGGGATCCAGTAGCCCATGTCCAGGTGTATATTCAGATGCTCGTTTGAAGATGTCCTCAGTAATTCCCTCAAAGTGGATGAAGGAGCACAGTTGCAAAAATTGAGCTGCAACTGGTTTAAGTTGCTTAAAGCTCATCTCCCATGTAGTATACACAGTCCACTCATAATCTCCCTGGGACTGTTGAGGTTTCTTGGTGAGCAGAGCAGCTCTGTTCTCCCGATAAATGGGTATAAATTTGGAAATATCCTGGTACAAGTGGGGAGTTTTGGAGATAAATGCCCCTGCTTGTATTATGGCAAGTGGAAAGCAATAGAGCTCCTAGAAGAAGATTAAATCATATGCCAATAGGTTAATCCTGGCCTACCTTAACCACTACAACTGCATGAGTCTTATGATTGCCTATGTCCATCTCCAATCCAGCACATTTGAGCAGGAGTGCCACTGCATCATCTACCACCAAATTTGAGATCTCAATGATCTTTTTGTCTGGACCAGTATGGGACCAGAGCTGAGGATTCCGAGATGTAATCAAAATGTTTCCATGAGCACATTTAGGCAGATATGCTCCCAGGTCCAGATCCACTTTATCAGCATTGTCAAAGAGAAGCAGCCATTCATCATGGTTTGCTTTCAGCCAAGTCTGTGCAGCTTCTGCGGTATCTCCCAGACTCTTGGCCGATGATATCTGCTTGTAACCCATTTCAATCGCTTCTTCACTGCTTGCATTAATCTTGAACTGGTCAGTAAACCTGCAAATAGGATAAGTCATATCATTGCAAGAATTATAAAATGCTGTTAGACCTGGATCCAGAGTCTGAAACAAACTTCAGTGCAATCTGGGTTTTTCCAGCTCCTCCAAGACCATAGAGTAGCACAACTTTCTGTTCTTTCTGCTCCATTGACTGGAAGAACCTATCCAACTGCAATAGGATATCTTTTCGACCTTGAAAGAATTGTGAGGGAGGAGGGCAGTTCCTAATGAGTTGAATTTTATCTAGACAGTATCTCAGAATTTGCAGCCATAGAAAGTTTAGATAATCACCTCTGATAAATCTCTGCTGTATAATAGTGTGCCCAGGAGCCAGTGTACCAGCAAGACTGTCTGAAGTTTGACTCTCAACAGTATTCTGTAGGTGCTGATTGATCATATGGTCAATCCTCCCCCATCTCAGCACAGCTTCTTGAAAGCTACGGATAAGCACTAGATTTCCAAATTGTGCATCAAGATGATTGAATAATGCTTGAACCTTTTCCAGGGCATTGTGTATGTGATTTAAGGTGGCACGGATAGGGTTTGTGAGGTTGTTCCAAATCTTTTGGATTACATCACCGATGCTTTCAGCCAAGGCATCTTCAACCTGGGATCGCGAGAGCTGAGGATCAAAAGTGGCTTCAAACCAGCTAACACATTGATGAATGTGACGAAATATGTCCAGATCTAACACACCTCATGCCAGTTGTTGCATGGACTGCTGAAAGTTGTGGACTACCAGGGTTCTTGTTTAAGACGGTATCATGGACCACAATGAGCTAAAGGTATTGGATACAGAGATAAATAAGTGTCTGCACACATACCTTGAGCTGTTCTTGCAAGTCTATAATGCTTCTCTCATATATAGTAATTGCACTGGTGACACCACTGGGGAGGATAAATTCCTTCACTCGCTGTCGGCGACTATTTTGCTTCTTTTTGATCTCTTCAATCCTGCTTGAGATCCCATTTAGAAGTCTATAAAGTCAGACTTCTCTTATCTCGAGCATATTGAACACGCACTGTTGGAAATCCAGACATTTTTTCTGCAACTGTGTTGTACTTGCAACTCCAGGCTGTTCTTGGATCATATGTTGAAGCATCTCGAGTGTGCTGACTATCTTCTCGCAGAGATCCTTGAGAGCTTCTTGATTTTTGTGCAGCTTCTGTGGATTCTGTCGGAAGGGTCCGGAGAGGATTATTGATAATCGTACCTCAACATTCCCCAGAAGCAATACCACACTTTCAAAGACAGCCTTTGCAGCCGGAGGAGTAGACTCAGATGCCTCTACAAAGTCTACACCCAATCGTGCCACAAGGAGCAGGCTGTCAAGCCATGTTGTCGCCCTGTCGGTAGCGGCACCAGCAGATGTGCTCTCGAATGAAAAATGAGATGTGCTCTCAGACGGTGAACTTGAGGGCGTCGCAGAAGATACCCGGCCGGGCATGAGCCTCTTCATCCATCCACTCCGAGCATGCGCAGCGGCAGAGGGCTGGGGACGGTGCGGCGTGGTCATGGGGAGAAGAGAAGCAACAGCTGCACGGCGGCAATCTGTCACAATTGGACGCATCGTGGGCAGGCTATATCCATTTTGGAGTGCGGAATAAATATGTACCAATATCGGTTATAACACGGTGTTCGACGTGCTATAGGATCTCACTTGCCTTTTTTCACAGACAGTGAACGACTGCCAACGAATTTACTATTGAAAGATATTCTAGCCATTCCCGCTGAAGGAGGTTCTCCGCCACCACCTCCCCGCGAGGAAGACCCAGAATAGCAACAGCCACGATGATTCCCCACTGTGGGGGTACCGCTGACTCGAATCCGAGATATTTCCCGTCGAAAGCTGCAGACCTCCCTCCGCGCGCTTCAAGTCCGTTGCGAGCTCGGGACGCATGGCGGCAAAGCCCAGATGGCGGACGTCTCGATTCGGCTCCTTGTTTCTCGTCTCCACCACGAGGACCGATGGGGCTGGGGATGGACGACAGAGGCGGCTAGGTCGGACACGACACGACACGACAAGACGCGGAGTGTAGTCAAGACCTAGAAGAGGGTTGGATGCGAGGCGATACCGGGGGCGAATGAGATAGGGCGAGGAACAGGCACACTTACCTAGCCCAGGCACAAACGACGTCCGGGCGGCGCGAAATTCGTTTGGTTTGTCTCGCGAGTTGTCGGTGCTGGAGATTGCAAACGAAGGTACGGTCAGCAGCATTGACCAAACGTGGCAGGTAAACGCACGAGGATCGGAGAACGACTGCATAAAGAGATAATCTCAGCGCGGAAACAAAGCGGCTCACATATCCGTGGCCTCCGAGTGACGACCTGGCCAGAGCTGTGTATACTCGCAACAACAGCAGGAATCCCTGTAATCGCTCCGCTGGAACGATTGTGTCTTCGTCGACAGTGGTATCCGCAATGGCTGTGTCGAGCCCCTGCTGTGACATCGTCGGTCGATTGGTGCTGACGACGCTCGCGATGACGTCCTCACAGCGTGGGTTGCGAACACGGTGGATGGATCGAAGATGATCAGGCATTGGAAGTGGGGAGCGCCGGCGGTCCAGGAAGCCATAGTCCGCTACTGGCGAATGAGGAGCGAGCATTCGGCTGGACCGTGAACCGAGCCGAATGGCTTGACTTTGGGACAGGGCGAGTGCGATGGATCGTAGACGTCGACAGTGGTATCCGCAATGGCTGTGTCGAGCCCCTGCTATGACATCGTCGGTCGATTGGTGGGTCTCGATAGCGAGCCTGACGACGCTAGCGATAACGTCCTCACAGCGTGGGTTGCGAACACGGTGGATGGATCGAAGATGATCAGGCATGGGAAGTGGGGAGCACCGGCGGTCTAGTCCCCTACTGGCGAATGAAGAACAAGCTCACGGAGTGCCACGCTGGACCGTGAACCGAGCTCGAGGACTTTGATTTGGGATAGGGCGAGTGCGATAGCGGAGGTCGTGGATGATGCGGATGAGAAAGGCTCGCGTCGAGCGACAACTCCTTCCACGACTAGAATTGTACGGCGGTGGTGGAGAACGGATGTATGGGACGTTGGCCAAGTGTATACCGCGAATGCTCGGCACAATGAAGCTGGGCCTACGATAATTCCCTGTGCCGAGCTTGCGTATCGCAGCCTGAGGCTTGGGCAATTGCGGTCGTCCCAGAACGAAACGGGTCCGGATATGGCGGCTGTCGTCGTCCGCATCCGAATCTTTCGGAGCAACGTCTTTGACCAGTGCTGAAGGACGGAGGTTAGATTGGGAACTGAGGCGCGGGATGAAACGCACGACATCCACGGACTTTATCGTCGCCGTGTCCAAACATCTACCGGGAGACACATGACGACGTGGTCGAAGGAATATGCGTTCTCCAGAGGGGGGGTCGTTTGGGTCGCTAGTTCGCGATTTACAGGACGCGACCCATGTTGAACGAGCGAGCCTTGGAATGCTGAGAGGATGGACTCCGAGTCAACGCTGCATTGATGCCGAGATTTGATAGAAGGACGCTTTTCACGTGGCGACGGCGTTCGTTGTTTAGAGGAAGAAAAAGATGATTTTTTCGTCGCAGGGAATGGCGAAGAAGGAGACGCGAACAGCCAACGCGGGTGCCAATCTGCCAGTGAGGGAGCAAAGGTGAAATCGAGGATGATGTGACACGAGTCACAGCTCTTCTCCTCTTCTTCATGCCCGCATCGAGCCAGTCGCCTCCTCCCCGCCGCCGTACTACACCCCGCCGAGCCTCCGTCAGCCCCTTGCGCGACGCCGGTGTCAAGGGCATCACACGAAAAGTAATCAGACACCTCGAAGGCCTCGGCCACCTTGTCGAGGGCGACATCGACGACGAAATGGAGGACGAGTCCGAGGTCGCTGCTGCCCTCAGAGAAGATCGTCGTCTGGGAAAGCAACCCGCTCCTCCACAACCCAAGAAAATAGACTGGGAGATACCGAGAAAGGTGTTCCATTCATCCATTGGTGTGTCTTTTCGTTTTGCTCGTCTATCTCGGATACTGAGTATCGCCAGGCTTCCTCACGGCTGGCCTCTACCTCACGCCCAGCATCTCGCCGCGAGACGTGGCCATTGGGCTGTGGGGCGCCCTTGCGGTCATAGGCCCGATTGACATTGTCCGGTTACGCAACGCAGATGTGGAGCGACTCTACGAGCGAGTCGTGGGCTTTCTCATGCGTGAAAGCGAGCGCGTGCGTTTCTCTTTCCTCTGCCACCTTCAGCCGTTGACATCCGTTTTCAGTACAGTACCAATGGCACCATATGGTACATTCTCGGCGTCAACTTTGCGCTTACTTTCTATCCTATCGACGTTGCGACTGTCGCGATTCTCATGTGCGTACTTTTGCTTTCCGTTCGACCGGCACACGACCATTTTCCCTCCTTTCCGCGGGGGAAATAATACGTCCCCTCTCCCCTCCTCCATTACTCCACTCCCCTGACTCCTATCCGCGCGCCGCGTACTGTCCTTTCCGGGTGCTGCCTCGAGCCCAAAATCATCCATTTGTGGCCTTGTTCCTTATCTTTACTGATTACGTTGCCCATTTTAGTCTATCATGGGCAGACACCGCTGCCTCGACCGTCGGGCGCATGTACGGCCCGCGCACCCCACCGCTCCCGACGAGCATGTCCCTCGCGTGGCTTCCGTCGTGGGTGTGGGTACCGAGCTTCCTCCTCGTGACTCCGCCGTCGGCACAAGCAAACGGCCACGTCAAGGGAAACTCCAAGCCCCCGAAGAGGGCAAGACGCCTACGTCTCCCATTCGCACCGCGCAAGAGCACCGCAGGGTTCCTCGCGGCGTGCACCACGGGTGCGCTCGTCGCCCTCCTGTTCTGGGTCGGCATCGCGGGGTGGAACATCCGTGGTGTCGCAGAGATGCGAGCTGTTGCTGAAGGTCCGTTCCTTCACCTTTCCAATTCCCCTTGTACTAACCCAAATCTCAGGCGCAGCGGGTATGAACACGACCTACCACTCGCAATACTCGATCGCGGGCCAATACATCCGCAGCGACTCTGGCGCATGGGTCCGCGAGTGGGTGCCCGCAGGCGTCATGGGCGGCGTTGCGGGCGCATACGACCCCACAGCTGGAGCAAAGACGACTCCCGCGCGGTTTGGCGTTGGTGGGTGGGTGGGGTTGCTGGCGGTGACGGTGTTTGCGGGATTGGTTAGTGGGGTTGCAGAGGCTTTGGGTGGGTTTTCTTTTTCTCCCTCCATGAGTCGGTCAACCCTTGACGCTAAACGCTCGACAGATTTAGGCGGCATGGACGATAACCTGACCCTCCCCATCATCTCGGGCGGTGCGCTTATGGCGTTCTTCAGAGTCTGGGGGTGGGCTGTTGGCGCGTAGACGTCGTCGCCGGTCGATGCTTTTTTACTGTCTACGAATAGATCCCCACTGGCAATTTCCCGAGACGAGACGACCCCCCCACCGCATTTTATTTCATTTCAAGACAGACAAGACATTACCGCATCCCTCCACGTCCTACCTAACCCTAATGACTACCTCGTATACGCGTATGCTTTGATACATGTGATATCTACCTCGTCTGAATCTTCTCCCGATTCCGATTCCAATTTTGCTTGCTCGCTACGGTACATTTGTGGATTCAGATGGACGGACGGAAGGGACGGAAGGGACGCAAGGGAGGAAGGGAGGAAGGGAGGGAAAAGTACTTGGTATCTACGAAGAACGCACGAACGAACGTTACTAACTATACATCGCACGTACAGCCAGCCAACCTTGCACGCTGCCCGTATCGGATTGAAGCCTAGAAATGCGTTTGAGTAGCCGGAAGATGCATCTACCTCCGCCTCGGTAACAAACTTCACTCTGGCGCCACCCTTTGCCCAGCCGCCATCGCTGCATCGCAGCACGACGCATGCGCTCTTGATGCGCCCCTTCCCAGCCGTTGGGAATGGACAAGATAAGCTCCATCGACGGTTCCAGTTCGTTCCAGCACCTTTGGGTTCCCTTGCCGCTGAATGGCCCACGAGGCTTCCATGTTAGTTTACTCCAGTGAGGATTTTACAAGGTATGAAGGCCACGGTGCCAGCTTGACTTGTTGAAACTTGACAGAATAAAGGCAAGCAAGCAGCACGCCGGCACGCGTACGTGCCATCGGTTCAACAGACGATAGTATTTTTCCTTCTACGCATTGTTGCAACGACTTTACGAAAATTCGAATTTCTCTCCCAACATCTCCTCAGTCAGATTCCACAACTTCTCCGCGTTCGCCTTGGTAAGGAAACATCAAGCTCGGCGGATTTTCCAGTAAAAGAAAGACTCACTGGATCTATAGCGTGCGGTGCAACCTTGTCCTCGGGGGCGACTGTGCAGTCGATCAGGTACACGCCGGCTTTGTCTGGTGGTTGGAAGATCAATGAAGTTATCAAGTCCGAGAGCCTCCAGCTCACCGTCAAGTCTGGGATCGAATGCAGCGACCACAGTTCTGAACAATAGATATCAGATGAAGCTTCAGAGTGCACTGTGACGAACGTTGCCGCGCCTTGAGGAAGGGTTTTCCACGGAGAGATATTGTTCTCCTTGGGCTTGCCGTCCTCCGTGATGAAGCCTGTGTGCAGGTTGAGCATGAGAATTCAAACGTACGAGGGGGCAACTGACCGAGCGAAAGGTAAACAGGCACTAGCGCCTCTTTATCCAGGACATTGGTCGGGATCGCTAGCAGCCAGATAAAATTCACAAGTCGAACCAAATGGGAGCGCTTACCTCCTGGATGCAAGCTATACGCGCGCAACTGTCCCTTGGCCCGACGCGACAACTCCACCGCCATCAGCATGTTCATGCTCTTTACCTCCCCGTAGCGCTTCATCATCCCTGGCGCGGTGCTGGCGTCTTCCGGCAGGTGCCCATGGCGTAACTTGCTGAAGTCGAGGCTGGTGATGCCCATCCCATGTGCATTGCTCGCCACGTAGACCACGCGAGGCACGAACGACTTGGTGCGTGTAGAGAGGAGCTTTGGAGCGATGAGCTTCGTGAGCAGGAAAGGGCCAAATTGCGCTGTGGCGCCTTGGATTTCGAAGTCGTCTTCGGTGATGTAGTAACTACCAATCGTGGCAGCGTTGTGAATGAGGACCTATTTTCACCCGATAAGTTGGTGCGTCTCAGGGAGAAGAGCGGCACATGCGTGAAGAGGCTCGGGATACGCGTTCACTTCAGCGGCAGCCTTTCGAACTGAGGCCATGGACGACAAATCTAGGGTCAGCGCCCGGATGTTCGCCGACGGGAATTCTTTCTTGAGGGCTTCCTCTGAGAGCTTCAAGCTGTATCGTACCACTCAGTTGCGAGCGGATGTGGAAGGCAAAAAGACCCACCGCTCCGCGTTGTATCCGGTGATGATGACCAGGTTGGCATACGGCGCAATGGCGCGCGCAGCCTCGAAACCGATACCTTTGAGGGACGTTCCAGTAATCAAAACTAGAGGGAAAATCTGTCAAATAATCGTTCTGGATGACTACAGAGTCCAGACTGACCATTTCTGCCAGATATCTGGCCTTTCAGCGCAGTCGACACCTCCTGCGCAGTGGATTCAAAGGAGAAAGTAGGGAGGCTCATTGGAATGCGACTTGTGCTGCATTGCTGGCCACACACATCTTTTATAGACGGCGTTTCTTGGTCGGCGTGCGCGCGGAGTGTTTTTCCCGACTCGGGCGAGAAATGTAAGCCAGGAACGCACTTACCAAGTAGCGTTGTATGAGAATGACCAAGAATGACCAAGAATTACCAAGAATTCTCAGATAGACAGACAGTCCGTGCCGTCAGTTCGCAGTTTGAGCTAGCCTCTTACACAGACTGTAACGCCGTCTGACGAGCAAGCTGAATAGATTCCGCCGAAGAATTGAAGGCCATCGAGTGGGCCGCTTCCAAGTCCTTCGCTCCCGTTTTGAACAGAATTTAGAGAAGAAAGCCGCGAGGATGCAAGTGGAAGAGATCAAGTCACCGTGACCTGATCCTCGATGGACGCGTTGCCCTTCATCGGCCAAACCCAGTCTTTCCGTTGCGTATTCTGCAATCTATTCCCACAAATACTCCTGCTAACGGCGACCACCACAGTGAAATCCTCTCCGTGGTGGATCTCTGCCCTGCTGGCACTCAGGTTCCGAGTCTTCGGTGCTGGACGATTCGCCTACCAAACCCTCTCCGTCTCTTGTGGGCTACTCTTGTGCCCAGCTATTATTGGGAGATGGAGCATTGGACGAGATAATAGCAATACGAGGTCGTCAACGCTTTGTAATTACCACCGAGTCCCCCCAATTCTGATATCTCACCGATTGGCTTGCTACCGTGAATTGTGTGGATGGACGGACGGAAGAAAGTACATGGCTTGGTATCTAATACGAAGAACGAACAAACGAAGGTTAATGTATTCTTGTGGGCTACTCTTGTGCCTGGCATTGGAGATCCTTTTGTCCACTGAACGAAATAGGTAGGCAAGAATGATGAAGCATGCATCGTGCAAAAGGAAAAAGGCGAGGTACATGAATTGTGCCGTCGCAATTGAACAAGATGGGGCGCATTACCCATCCACCCGTCCGAGTCCGACTCGACGTTCACGGTCCACCCACACGCGCTCGTTCCTTCGCGCAGCTGAAAGCATCGGCACGAGTTCGTCCACCTCCCGCCAGTTGTGGCTGTGGACTTCCGCTGGCTCAAGGCGACCCGTCTCAGCAGCACTCCAACTGACAAACTGTGACTCGAGCTTATGGAGCGACGGGAAGACGCTGCAGAGATACTGCGCGACTCTGGACGGCTGGGATACCGTGAGAGCCGATGCACCGACGTCTAGTGTCTTCAGTGCATGCTGGCGCTGGCGGATTGCCGGTGAACCTTGTGAACCCTCGTCTGGGAGTTGGAGGGGCGGGGAGCTGGGTGCCGTGATGATGATTGCGAGCCTGTGTAGCCGTTTACAGTGCTCCGCGAGGATTCGAAGCGACTCGAGCGTCAAGTGGCCTCCGTCGGACACGTCTTTTCTGCAGGGGAGCAAGGCAAGGTCTTCGAGGCCAGGCCAGGCCTGTGCCAAATCGCGCAGTATGCCATCGCCTAATACAAAGCCGTTGGGGCAGCGTAGCTCGACCCAGGTGACTTGCGCCAATGCAAAAGAGAGGTGCAACAAGCTGCCCATCGACACGGTAATCCGCAATGGGTGTTGGGGACGACAGATTGCGGTCTTCGAGATCGGGTTTGTCGCGCACGACAATCTTGCGCATCGTGGTGGGCGGCAGATGGGTCCCAATCGCGGTGTACAAAAGCGCAAGCTTCGCTTTGTGCATAGCTTCAGTGGTCCGAACGTCGATTGCTTGCAGCTGGGGCGCCTCCAGGGGAAGATTGAGCAAGTCGACCGTGTACTGGAGGGGAGCGTCGTGTATCGTCAGCGCATGTAGCGCGGAGAAAGTGTACCGGTCCCAGGGCGCGAAGGTCTTGACTAAATCGAATCGGCCTTGGGACACATGAGGTTGCAAGTCGGCCAAACTTGGACTCGACAGTGTCAAGTCACGTAAATTCGGGAGCCCCGAGAGATGTGCAAGCGACTCGAGATCGAGGCCGTCAACGGTGAGAGACGTGAGACTTGTTGAGAGCCGCTTGGCCACTGGATTGAAGCAGCCACTGGGGAGTGGCATCTTCCATCCGATAATCACAATCGACAGGCGCTCGATCTCTTCCCAACGGAAATCCAATCCGCGTACTACGCCGTCCGGAATCCCACTCGCTACATTGGGATCAGGCAGCCACTCCGGGGTTACACGGAGCTCTACGTTGCGAAGCTGCGGCCCGTGGAAGTCGCTGATGAAATTATAACCCCGTCGCGCGTCATCCTCAAGGGCCCAGCGGAGCGTCCGTAGATTCGGGAAACACGTCCCATCGCGATGGAGGGCAACCCTGAAAGCGCAGAGAACGCTGTAGGACGGGTGTGTCTCGTAGTCGATAGACAATGTGCGCACGCGTCGCGAGTACCATCGTGTACGCTCCCAAGAGTCTCGTGGAAGCTGCAAGCTGTTTGCCGACCCAACCATTTTCTAGAGTAAATGAGTATCACACACAAGATAACGGGGGGGGGAGCAAACACACCACCACCATGTCGCCTGTGGATCCTCCAGCACATTCCCATGACGGCTGCTCCCAATGCTTTCTTTCCTCTTTCCACAAGTGGGACGGGAAACATTTAACGAGGTTATCCAGTGTGTTCTGCTCTCGCCAGAGTGCATCTAGCGCCGGATCCTGAAATGTCTTGCACGTCGTTGCTAGTGCCAGCAACGTCTCGGCGGTCTCGCTGGCCTGTGGAAAGTCCTCCGACTCGCAATCGGACTCGGCGTCTGAGTCCCCAGCAGGGTGGGCGCCCGCATGGTCATCTACGTGTTCCACGATTGCATGTACAATCTCGAGAATCGCGAGGGCGCGATGCATACACACGAGCGTGAAGAACAAGTTTCGAAGATCGCGTGATTTATTGATTTCATCAATAAAATAAAAAATACGAAACATCGACAACCGGCCCTCTGTAGCGCTAGCTGGACCTACGAGAGCTTGCTCCGGCTAGGGTAAGCGTAAGATAAGGTAAACGACGAATGGAGGACTCGCCGGTTTGGGATTGACTGGTGACTTCCGTCATCAGTCACATCTTTTCTTGCTCCCGACGTCTACGCCCGCCTGGTCGACGGCGTCCCTCGCAAGATGTTTTTGTCTTTCTGGTCCCTACCTGGTGGCTTTGGCCTTGTTCAAGCTAGTACACTTCAAACTGGGTCTCATTCCGTGTCGCTATTTTACTTGTCGAATGCTGCATTCAAGTTGATACAAATCTTTTGGCCATGATGCTGATCTATTCTCTTATTCTTAACTCGGCTCTTCCTCCGTCCTCCGGCGGGCGACGATTGGCCCGTATATCCTGACGATTATCTACTCTCCACGGCAAGCTGCCCGTATCCTCATTGCTGCTCAATGTCGCGTTCGACACATGTCTGCGACTTTGCCTTCACGGCGGCGGCCATTTCTCTTTTGTTATACTTGGCCGTGCTCCAAGTCCTTTCGGCCCATCTAGGGACCGTCTGCACATCTTGCTCCTCGGCCCACTCAGTGGCGCGAGGGAGTATTGCCGGCTCATCCTTGCCATCCATTCTTAAGCTGAGATTGCACCTTGTACGGTCCTGTGCCGACGCAGCTTTGCGGGCATTTGTATCCTGTGCCGACGCAGCTTTGCGGGCATTTGTATCCTGTGCCGACGCAGCTTTGCGGGCATCTATATTCTGTGCCGACGCAGCTCTGCGGGCATGTCTGTTCCGTGCCGACGCAGCTCTGCGGGCATGTCTGTTCCATGCCGACGCAGCGTTGCGGGCATATTCCTTCATTCGTGCTCTATGGGTACCATTTCCTACTCGAATTCAATTTCCTTCTACCTATTATTCATTCCCCTACTCTCCTCCTTCCTTCGCACCCCTCCTTTGTGGTATTTTCGGTCACGTCTTCGATTTGCCCTTCAAGCGAGCTTTGCTCTTGGGAGCGTTGCTCCGGTGTGTGGTATTTCTCGGGCTTCATCTTCGTCTCCCGAAGTCCCGGGAGTGCCTTGTGTACGGAATTGACCTCGCGAACCAGAGCTGGAATAGTCCGGCCTCTTTCACCCAGCTCTCTTGGTGTTGACTGAGCGCGGCTGTTCTGGATCGGAGTCGGCGGACCTCGTGTCCAATGACAGCGTCAATTCCCTGACAACCGATTACTGAGTCCTCTCAAATAGTCTACCTTATCGCTAGCTGGACCTACGAGAGCTTGCTCCGGCTAGGGTAAGCGTAAGATAAGGTAAACGACGAATGGAGGACTCGCCGGTTTGGGATTGACTGGTGACTTCCGTCATCAGTCACATCTTTTCTTGCTCCCGACGTCTACGCCCGCCTGGTCGACGGCGTCCCTCGCAAGATGTTTTTGTCTCCCACCCACCTTCCCATCGTTGAGATTTTTTTCCACGCTTGGTATTTCTCGGGCTTCATCTTCGTCTCCCGAAGTCCCGGGAGTGCCTTGTGTACGGAATTGACCTCGCGAACCAGAGCTGGAATAGTCCGGCCTCTTTCACCCAGCTCTCTTGGTGTTGACTGAGCGCGGCTGTTCTGGATCGGAGTCGGCGGACCTCGTGTCCAATGACAGCGTCAATTCCCTGACAACCGATTACTGAGTCCTCTCAAATAGTCTACCTTATCCGTATGCTGGCTGAAGTTGCGCAATAATAATGGGAAAACGAACAAAAGCGTGGTCCTCCGACAAAATCTGAAAACGACGCGTACAGTACTTATGGCACGAAGAACAGAACGTAAACGACATATATCTTCCCTCACGCCTCTCGTTCTTTGTGGCTTGGAACTCTGAGGAATAGTGCCGCATAACCATAGCAGTAATCGACGTTGGGACGCTTCTCATCCCCATCAACAAAATCGGATGCCGCTGCATTAATCTCGGTGAGGTCAGTTATCCAATGGATGTCGGTGCAGGTAATTCTGTCGGGGTCGACGTCGAGCTCGTCGACGATCTGTGCGATAATGACGGCCTGTTCCGAGTCGGAGTCGCCGCTTGATGCTGCCCTCTTGCGCTTTTTCGAAGGTTTCAAGTTGTCCAAGTTCTCCGCAGCTTCTCTCTTTCGCTTTCCCGGTCCAACGCGCACCGGGCACAATAGCTCTCCGGAATACAGAATTTCCGTTGTCTGATCGAATTCCGCGTCCTCCAAGAATCCATACATGGTTATCATCTTAGACGCCGCAACACGGTGCTGAACCGTCAGATCGCCCTCCGAGTCCGTCTCATATACGAGGCGTATGATTGCTGGGACGCCAGCTAGATCTGCCGCGGTCTTGATGCGCGCGTCGACACCACGAAGAAGAGCGAGGACTCCAGCGAGAGGTGTTTTATCGCTCCCTGTGCGTGGAATAGGGTACCGATGTTGGAGTCCAAAGCCGAGAAGGCCGCCAGACGGAAGAAATGATTTGTTAGCTAAAAGAAGGCCAATGGAAGCGGCCATTTTTTTCTCCGCTGCGCTTTGTGCCCGTGTCTTCATCAGGACGGCGAGGCGGTTCTCGACGAAGAGGTTATACGTCAAGGTGAGACGGTATCCGTCATGGACCGGTTCCTGATTCTTCGTAACATCGTTCAAAGATGCGATGTAGGCGATCGAAGCTGTCTTTCCTTCCAGTTCCTTTGCAGGATCGAAGGTCCAAATGTCGTCGCCCGAAGAGAATTTCAGCACACCGCCTTTGTGTTGGGTAGGTAGAACGATGACGAGAGACCCAATGTGCGAACTGCCTACGGGCTCCTCCTTCTGTCCGTCAAAAAACGATCCAGGACCTCGATATCTCATTCAGCAACTTATCCGGATATTTATGTGATCAAAATACCGCACCGTACACGTTCAATTTGCTCAGCTCGGCGCGGACCAGCGTGCTTCCGTGCTGCTCGTCCCGCTTTGCTGCCAGTAGATCCTGGGTAATAGCCTCGGCAATGCTCTGCACAACGCCCACATCGAGCCCGGCCATGAAGTCACTGAGGCCCAGGAAGCCCGCCGAGTGGATATTGGTCTCGGGATGGCAGGCCGCCGACCGCGACAGGTAACGGAGCTCTCGGTCCGAGGTAGACCCAGAGTTAATGCAGTTCCATCTAGGACGGCGCGTCAAAGCTGATACGGGAGTGCGAGAAGTGCGCTTACCCTGTGCCATTGTCCTGCTTGTAACAGAGCCGCAAGTCGTCTTCGCGCACGGGGAGAACACCAGAGCTGACGACTGTTGGCTCTTCGAGCGCGTTTTGGAGGATCTTTAGGTGGCTACGGATGCTGGTCGAGGATCCGGAGGGCATGGTGGTTGTTAGTAGAGACGAAGATGAGTCGATGCCACGCCCACAGCTATTCCACAAGGTGGCCACACAATACGTACGCTTCATCTGATTCAGATGTTTTAGGACTCCGAAATAAACGCTCCTTGTTCCCGAATGGCTCGTGACGAGCTGTTAGGAGGGATGAGCGAGTATGGGCCAAATGCTCGCAGAGTTGAGCTACACAGCGTAAATCCATTCAATGAAATCGTGCAGCCATTCCCATCTCAGCGACCCTGCACACTTCGTCTTCGCTCAAACCCAGTCCGAGAGGCGGTGTAGCTAGGAGAAGCGCATATTCGCCGTCCATAGTCGTCCGAAATGGGAGAGTGTCGTCGGTCTGCGGCAGCTTAGCACCATCAGTAGGAGAGTAAAGAAACGCATACACAAATCGCAATCGGATGGTCGTGTTGTAGGTAGTAGCGAATGTGGTGGTCTTCTAGACGAGGCACCGTCTTGCAACTATGGACTGGATTTAGTGGCATGCGAAGTTGCGAACGGGTGGGCGACGTACAGGATATTCGACGAGAGGCAAATCTCGATGCACATTTTGTTTTCGCGGACGATAGTTTTTGCGGCCTCGTCGAGGAACGTTGCGTGTCCGAGGCGTTGTGGAGAATACGATAACAGCTGGAGTGTTTCATCTGCTGGGTTCTCGATTGTCTATGGAGTCATCAGCTGAGAACAGGAAGGCGCCGAGCGACCCACCTCTGCAATGTGAAGCGTTATGCCTAAGCCGGCGTTTTTCGCCGTCGCCAAATATTCCCCGAGTATCTCCATGTCGCCCGCCCTCGGATCCCCACAGAGATCGATACCCACCACGCGACGGCCCTCCGCCCTCAAAACGCATGCAAGGTCGACACACTCCCGCAGGTCTTCCGCCGCCATTCGCCTATCCAAGCTCACGATGAATGCCGCTCGTTGCACGGGATAGCGTTCCACCTCGTCCAGCACCGCGGTCAAGTACTCCCGGCGTGTCATCGTATCCGTCGCTCGAGGAGTGCTCCTCAGCTCCAAGTACGCACACCAATGGTTGGGCCCGTCGAGAAACTGCGCAAGAACCGCACGCGTTGCTCGCCGCATATTCGAGGGGTTGGATGTAAGTGCGTAGATCGCCGGGAAGAGTCCGAAAAAGTCGTGAATCTCGTCTAGGATGACACCGGTCTGCAGCTTCGCAATGCCCTCTTGTACAATCTTCGCTTGAGGCGCGTCCGACGCGTATTCAGAGGCCATCGTTTGGAGTATCGGGAGAGGCAGGCATCCATTGAGATGGGCGTGTAGTTCAGCCTTTGCGAGACTCTGGATGAAAGCCAGTTGGGCGGCAGTGAGGGATTCAAGAGCGGCCGCAGCGGGACCAGCGAGAGAAGACGAGGACATCGTGGTGCTGGTCAAAGTTAAGATTAGTGTGACTGATTTTACAAGTGACTACAGTAGTACATTCAAATCGCACGAATTACTTGCTCTGTATGCACCCACAGCGTTTCCGCATCCGCATCCTCACCCAAAACCGACTCCATCCCAATATCATCTCCGTCCGGTCCAGTTCTCGACACGCCCGACGGTGCATTGAGAATCGCGTAGAGCTGATGCTCTCCGCACTCCTCGATGGTTTTGGCGGTGGCTGCTGTAGCGAGCTTGACGGCGTCGCCAGCCTCACGGACCGCTGCGCTAGGAGAAACACTGTACAGCGGGGTATTCACGGGCCCTGGCCGCGAATGCACGAATGCGATGGCTGAGTTTCGAGCCGCGTATGCCTAAAGGAATTAGACGGGTTGTGGAAGTAGGCGGAGAGTAGACAGACCTTCACCAGTAGATCCTCGTACGTGATCACACCCAGTCCGGTTTCTCGCAGGTCAGCCAGACCCCGCACTGCGCCCAAAGCCTTCTTCATCCCCATGTCCTCCACATCGAGAGCCTTCCCAAGCCCCGCATTCAGTACCGACAGCACCCTCGCGTACTCGCCTTTATCCC
Source organism: Mycena amicta (assembly GCA_029282125.1). Taxonomy (NCBI): domain Eukaryota; kingdom Fungi; phylum Basidiomycota; class Agaricomycetes; order Agaricales; family Mycenaceae; genus Mycena; species Mycena amicta. The sequence goes on from JARIHP010000077.1 coordinate 134,971, forward strand.
GCGCCGCCTTCAACCCCGGCAACAAGCCGTCCACAAACGCCCACCGCGAATAGTACCAAACCGCCATCGACTTCTCCAGTCCTTCCTCCGTGATTTCGCTCTCCAACGAGATGGCGCCGGAGGTGAAGACGAGTAGATTGACCCTCCCACGAGAGAGGCTGAGCAGCTCGGCACAGACACGTTTGACGTTCTTGACCAAGGAGAGATCGCACTCGACGAACTCGTGTGTGGATTCGGAGTTCTTGGGAAAGCTCTCGACAATCTTCTGTGCGGCGGAAGCGTTGCGTCCGACCAAAACGATGTGCGCTTTGCCGCTTGTGTGTCTCGCAATGGCCTCTGCGATCCCTTGCCCGATTCCAGATGTCCCGCCGACGACGATGCAAACGGGAGTGTAGCTGGGTTTCCAGGCGGCGTTGGCGGTGCGGACGTATTCCAGGGAGGGCATTATGGGGGAGGAGATCGACTCCGAGTCGTCGGCTTTTAAGACGATTCGTCCAATTCCCGACGCAGTCGCGATATGTCAGCTGTTGAGTCCGCGGTATTAGCCACCCATGCTTGACGTATCCACGAGCTGGTAAGTTCAACGTAAGGCAGGTCAGAGCAATCTCACCGGTATAAGGTCCCTTTCATCGTCGTCGTCGTCGGTCGCTTACAGCGTCACGTCACGATCACAAAACATCTCCGCTACGCTCATCCCGTTTATGCATCGTGCCCTCGCAATTCTCGAACTCGTTCATGAGATCGTGGAGCATGTGAAGAATGTAAAGGACGAAGTGGTTCAAAATCCTTCTGAGCCTGGGGACTCGGATGCGGAGTCGGACTTTGAATACTTTCCACCGGCAAGCGAGACGCTGCTGGCACTGGCAACGACCTGCACGACATTCCAAGAGCCTGCGCTAGATGCCCTCTGGCGAGAGCAGAACACGCTGGATAACCTCGTTAAATGTCTCCCGTCGGACACATGGATGGAGGAAAAAAAGGATTGGGAGATGAAGAAATGGGATTGTGCTGGACCACGAGATGGAAGCGACAATGTCATGTTGGTGGTGCGGCTGCTCTCCCTTTCTCTTGCGCTTCTCATTTACTCTAGAAAATGGTTGGGTCGACATGGGACTTGCAGATTCCACGGGACTCTTGGGAGCGTACACGATATTACTCCCGACGCGTCCGCACTTTGTCTATCAGCTATTACACACACCCGTCCCACACCGTCCTCCGCGCTTTCAGGGGTGCCCTCCGCCGCGATGGGACACTTTTCCCCAATCTTCGAACGCTCCGCTGGGTCTCTGTCCGTGAAGCGCAAGTGGGTTATAATTTCATCAGCGACTTTCACGGGCCCCAGCTTCGCATCGTAGAGCTCTGTGTACCCATCGAGGTGTTGCCTGACCCCAATGTAGCGGCTGCTTGGCCGTATGACGCGGTACGCGGATTGTCTCTCCCTTGGGAGCAGCTCGAGCGTCTGTCGATCGAGACCGTGAACCGGAAGGCGCACCTGATGCCACTCCCCAGTGGTTGCTTTAACCCAGTGGCCATGCAGCTCTCGACGAGTCTCACGTCCCTCACCGTTGACGGTGTGGACCTCGAGTCGCTTGCACATCTCTCGGGGCTCCCGAATTTACGTGACTTGACGCTGTCGAGTCCAACTTTGGCCGACTTGCAGCCTCATGTATCTCAAGGCCCATGCGATTTAGTCAAGACCTTCGCGCCCTGGGATCGGTACACTTTCTCCACGCTACATGCGCTCACGATACACGACGCTCCCTTCCAGTACACGGTCGACTTGCTCAATCTTCCGCTAGAGGTGCCGCGGCTGCAAGCAATCGACGTTCGGGCCATTGAACCTATGCACAAGGAGAAGCTTGCGCCGGTGTACGCAGCAATCGGAACACGTCTGCCGTCCAGCACGATGCGCAAGATTGTCATCTGCGAGAACTTCAGCTTCCACAGGCCCCATAATACGTCGCCCCTGGAACCCGCCGCTGACTACCGTGTCGAAGGACATCTTCTTCCGCCACTTTTTGCATTGACTCAAGTCACCTCTGTCGATCTACGCTGCCCCGAGGGCTTTGTGTTAGACGAGGAGATACTGCGCGATTTAGCGCGGGCCTGGCCCGGCCTCGAGGACCTTGCCTTGCTCCCATGCGAAAGTGAAGTGTCCGACGGAGGACAGTTGACGCTCGAGTCTCTTCAAATCCTCGCGGAGCATTGTAAACGGCTACACACGCTCGCAATCATCATCAAAGCAACCAGAGCCTCGTCCCTCAAACCTCCGGACGATGACTGGCAACGTCGAATCTGTCAGGATGCACTGCAGACACTGGACATTGCTGAATCGGCAATCACGGTATCCAAGCCGTCCAAAGTCGCGCAGTATCTCTGCAGTGTCTTCCCATCGCTCCGTGAACTCAAGTGGCAGAGGGTCAGTGGGAGCGCTATTACTGGGAGGGGTCGCCTTCAGCCGGGGGAAATCTACAGCCGACGCTGGGAGCAGGTGGCAGAACTCTTGCCAATGCTTTCAGTCGCGCGAAGGCACGAGCGCGCGTGGAGGGGCCGCGAACGTTGAGTCGACTCGGACGGCCTTGCATGGATAACGCGTAGCTCAGCTGTACCGGAATTCCCCTTTGCTATTGTCTTCCTGCCTATCTTGTTCAATTTCCAGGATCAACTTGAATTCATGTACCTTGCCTTTCCTTTTTGCCCGATTCTCTCGCCTGAATCACCTACATGTTCGTTCGGTCACTCTGTTTCCCGGACACGCGACGTTCCTCGACGAGTCGTTGAGCAGTCGGAATAAAACTTTCTTACCTTATGTACTCCTGCACGAGTTCACCTGAGATTCTGTTTTTCTCCAATCCGCGCATAGCGGCATCCATCGTTGAACAATAATTACAAGTCGAGAGTGTAATGACACCAGTCACAGTCACCCGTCACGTACGCGCTCATCTTGTCTCTTACCCTCACGACCGCGAATTGTCTGATGCACCGTTGCCTCCTCATCGCGGAGGTGGTGGACGATATCTTTCACTATTTCGATACCCAATCGCTCGACTCCCGCCGTACTCTCATCGCGCTCGTCGAAACCTGCAAAAGCTTCACAGAACCCGCATTGGACGCGCTCTGGCGGGAGCAACACACCTTGGATAACGTGCTGAAATGCCTTCCGAGAGATTCGTGGCGTCTTGAAGCTCAGAAGAAACCCAATCCGTTCTCAGCATCCCGTACCCCGGACTCGAGAGTGGTAAGCACTCGAAATGATATACACTAGTGCCGCGTTAACACCTTGCAGAATATCATCCGAACTCTGCAGCCAGACGATTGGCGGATGGTTTCCAAATTCCTCCCTCGTGTAAGATCATTGCAACTCGACCACTATTCAGTTCATTCGCTGGCATCTCTCCCGAAGCAAACTGCACTCGATGCGATCTCATCCAGGTTCACCTTGCCTGATCGCATTTTCCCAAATCTCAAAAAGCTCCGGTGGTTCGTCCCCGGGGCCCACTTCTCCTCCGCCTGCCTGTTTCTTGGACCACGCATACTTGAGCTGGCCATAAGCACGCTAGAAATGGACGCCGAGAAATTGGTAACGCTCGTGTCGTTTTCAGAATTGGTATCTCTGGAGTGCTATTCCATGTCCTCAAAGCTGGTTATGCAGACGAGATGCGCCCGGACGCTCGACCTCAAAACAATCGACAGAGCGGCACTCGAACATATCTCCACACTCCCTGGCCTCCAACACTTAGTACTGCAGGGACCGACTCTCGGAGATTGTGGTTCCGCCCTGGCACCTCTGTCTCTGCATCACACGAGATTTCCTTCGCTCAACTCACTTGAGCTTTGGAACACCCAAATCGATTTTCTTGCCGAGATCTTTGCGATCATCAGAACAGTATTCTCGCTCAGAGAAATCATCGTCCATCCCCGAACCGCGACCCCGAAGACCTCTATAAATCACATCCTCGAACTCATTGCCTCTCATGTGAATCCAACAACACTGGAGAAACTTGAAATCGGGGACCCACTAAGCGACTTGCCGAATCAAATACGATATCCTCCGCACACAGATCCCTATGTGGTAGATGGTGCGGCTCTTCTGCCCTTGTGCTGTTTTTCGAACTTCACGACTCTCATCATCCAACCTCCTGTTGGCTTTACGATCGACGACGCTATTATATGGAGGCTGGTGTCCGGCTGGCCGAAGCTCGCGCATCTCCACCTCAGCTCGGATGCGGAGGAGTGTTTTCATTTCCAAGTCGAGCCCACTACTACGCTGGATGCTCTGCGAGCCCTCGCTAAGCACTGTCCTATGCTCGAAACGATCAACATGCCGTTCAATACCATCATTGTCCCATCGTTTGCAGCTCGTCCTATCTCACAAGGGTCGCTGACCACCATCAATTTCAACCAGTCGCCGATTTCAAACCCTGCGAGGGTAGCAGCATTCCTGGCTGCCGTCTCCCCGAATCTCCGTCACATTACGACAACATACGAATCTCGCCTGCAAATGTGGGGAGAGTTCGAAGGCGATAGTTTTGGTCTTGACGACGACGATCCCGAGATGGTGACGACGGAGGAGTATCTGGCGAAGTGGAAAGAGGTGGAGCGCATACATGCATCCTGGATGTCCGCCCGTCGCGAGGCACAAGATTCCGCGTAGTCACTCGCTTAAAGTGGTATGCCGATCGTCTTTATTTTCTGACCTATCACTGACGGAATAGTAGAAAGAAATTACCTTGAAAGAAAACGGGCAGTGCCAGTGAACGTCGCCTAGTATTACTTCCAAACGTGTGGTATTCAGCCTCCCTGTTCTGTGACATCTAACGATTCCCTACTCGTTGTTCTCAGGCTATGGGACCAAGCCAACGCGTCAATAAGTCTCGCCGGTGCTCTGTCACATGTGCGCGTCGTTATCTAATATCTTTGGCACATTCATCAATCGTATCATGATAAGATCCTCAATGGATAAAACACAAACGGATGCATTAGAGTCTGTTTCAGCTGTCGTGGTCTGTTTGAGCTCTGCCAATATTTTACACTACTGTCCCTCACACCGAACACGTCGATGCTTGAAACGAGCCTATTTATTGCACCCGACCTGATGGAGTTGATTGACAAATTCGTCTTACACCCTCGGTCAGGTTCCGGATAAATAAGCGACAGTGGGCGCGCGTTCGGTTCCCCGTCTTTTGACTCAGTTACGGCCTAAGGTGGGTCAAGGTCAAGTCAAAGTGGGTCCGTTCCGACCTCATCGAGCTTCTTGGTGTGGAACGTAGGACGTATAAAAGCGCTACGCCGAAGCAGACCCGTCGAAAATGAAGGTCCTGGTTCTTGGGTGAGTCCCAAAGGTTCCTCTTGCTCATCCATTGGCTCACGATGTCGATAGCGCTACAGGGTTCCTCGGTTTGCCAATTAGTCAAGCGCTGGTGCGTGCCGGCCATGAAGTCTACGGGCTAGCGCGCACACCGGAGAAGGCAAAGCAGCTATCGAAGGAAGAAAGTGTGTTGGCAGCCTTTCGCTTCCGTCGCCCCTGCGAATGAATGACAACTCCGCTCTACAGTTTTGCCAATAATTGGCACGGTCGACTCCGACGTGTACATGTACCTCATCCCTACACTCGACGTAGTGATCTCAGCTATCAACACCACGAGCGAAATTCTCATCGAAACGTTCGACAAAGTGGCTCACGCCGCGCAGGCAACCCGTCCTAAAGGCTCCGCGCAGCTCACGTATATATACTCCTCCGGAACGTGGGTCCACGGGGACGACCGCACCAACATCGTCACTGACACGACACCCCTCACAAATCCGGTGAAGATACTTGCGGATTGGCTGCCCGCTCTCGAACAGCGTATCGTGAGAAGCACACAAGTAAACGGTATTGTCCTCCGTCCGTCCCTCGTCTATGGGCGCTCTGGGTCGAACTTTGCGCCGCTATTCAAGGCAGCGGCGAAGGGGAAGAGGGTAGTCTGGCCGGGACGACCAGGCGGGAGGTATTCGCTGGTGCACGTCGACGATGTCGCAGACGCGTATGTCCGGGCCGCAGAGCGGGCGACGATTGCTGCTGGGAAGATATTCGACATCTCGAATGCCCAGACGGAGAGCGTAGACGATCTGTTGAGGAGGTTGGTGCGGGTCAGCGGTGCAGAAGGACCGTATGAATACAAGGAGCCTGAGACGCGTGAGTGCCGCCTTTTCCTTCCGCTCGTCGCTGAGGTTTTTTCTTTCTTTTGTAGTATTCGAAGAGGCATTCTCATCCACCGCGATCATCCGACCTTACCTTGCCAAGGCTCTACTAGACTGGTCCCCGAAGAAGCTGGGGTTAACAGATGGGTTGGAGATTTACTATGCTGCGTGGTTGGCAGGGAACCACAAATCTTGACCATCTTTCCATACATATACAAATAAGATACACTCTAGTTATTATACCTCTAGAATCTAGAATCAATCGACGACTTTTATTCATGCCGGGTACCCGATGAACGTCCCGCTCAGTCCCGAGGTAGCTGCCTGCGCAAATTGAGCTTCGAAGAGTCGCTTGATCTGAGCTTGACATTTCCCTGTGTATAGATAGTTACGGGACTGAAAAGACAGAACCAGCCATACGCACCAACCAGCACACTTCGACCTCCAGTGCGTTGCAACAGTGCCTCGATTGCGAGTAAGATGCGCTGGAGATTTCCGCTCGCATTGGTATCGGTGGGATTGAAGTACAACTCCGCAATGACCGCAAGGAGGGGCTACATACAGTGTTCGTGTAAGTTTTATCTAGAGAAAGCAAAACGGCACTCACCGCAACAATCCCGTCGACCCTCTCCCACTGGTCAACCCTTGCCTCATCCAAACACCCTAGCGTACGTTCCCCGGCGGCGCGGCATTTTGCATTGGCAATTGGCGAGAGATTGCTGTGTGGCATATGGAGTTGAAGGACAGCTGCGTTCACGAAAAGGTGTGTGAGCGCCAGAGTGGGATTGTTTCGTATGGGGAGCGGTAGCTGGCGGCTAAACCCCTCGATGCGATGGTCGAGGATCGCAAAATCCTCGGGGCGGGGAGCGCCTAGTAGTCGATGAGTTGAAGGATGTCAGTTTGGAAAGCTATGGGAGCGTACCGTGGGCTGCAACGGTAAATGCGATGGTCCGCTCGAGAAGGATGGACGCCTTTGCCAGCAGAGTAAGAGAATGACTCTCATCCTGCGCATGGGAGGTCATCTAAGCTCCACTGTATTTCAATATCCGAAGAAAGATAGCGCCGCACTCACCGCTGAAGGCCAGGGTGTGCTAATGATCACATCGGACGGGATATGCGACGGCGCACCGGAGACCACAACCCAATAATTGTTCAAAATCACCACGCTCCAAAACGCCTTCACGAACATGCCTGTCTCCACGGTGTTCGCGACCGCGGGTAACCGCATCTTGAGGAACTGCGGCGGGACCGGACCTGCGTACATCGGGGATCCGAGGTGATGCAGCCCGATGCTCAGTGCGAGGGATGTTGCTACGCCACAATGATAGCGGCCCTGCATGAAGGACGCGGCGTCGAGAAAGTAAAGGGAAAGAAGAATGTGGGCTTGCATCAGTTGAACTGTTTGATGGTGGGAGGTATTGTGGTCGATGGCGATGGAGTCCCGTGCAGCGGCAGAGACGGTCAATGCGAGGAGTTTGTCCTCTGGATAACCGCTATCTGCGCCGAGGTGTGTGGCCCAGAGGACGACGGCTGTGGAGAGGCTCCGAAGCACAGCGAAGTTGTTTTGGAAGCTGAAGGTCGAGTTGGGTAGGTAGAAGAAGTGATCGCCGGTAAACCGTCCGAGGAAACGTTGTAATCTAAGCCGAAGTTAGTGTGCAATATCTTTGTTCATGCTGCACGCACAGTGGTTCCGTTAGCTGGGGCGATCTCTCGACGGCGATCAGGTCAGGCTGTGAATAGAGAATCCAATGATAGTGAATAGATTGTAGAAGTACTCACGCGAGGACTATGGGTTGAAACCGGAACATATCCATCCCAGAGTGAATGGTCTGCTATTGTTTCAGGAACCGATGATTGTTTGGACCAGGCTCACCGGTAGGACTCGCGTATGGCGACACCAACGGGATAGAAGGCAATTCAGGTGGCTCCGTGTGCTCTGATGTGGGCGAAACCGTGACGCCGTGTGGAGGGGTGTAAGAATATCTGCAGGGCAGCAGCGTTCTCGGTGGCTGGAGGCGACATTTGCGACAAACGGGGCGTTCTCCATCGCATTTCTGGACTTTGAATGAGCCGATAGAACTCTCGGAGATGATAACCGCGTACAACTCGGCGCGTCCTACTCTCGATGAGCGATGACTCACGGTCAGGAAGCTCACTCACCTGCAGTTCGTGCATGCCTTGTGTAGATATTTACTGGGGCGTCTGCGACTCGGACCGGACTGCGATTCAGGGCTAGATCCTTCCATTAGCGACTCCCTGACACGCAAGCAGCAGAGAGTTATATACCGCTGGAGACTCGATGCACGCGCTCCTGGATATCAAAACCTCATGGCGGCCGCAGTTTGTCGGAATTCCAGAGATAGATCGGACGAGGAGCGGTTGCCGTGCTGCGTCAAAGACGCAGGTCGCCACGATTCCATGTTGGAGGGAGAAATCAAGATGCGACTATCACGGCCCGGGTCAGTCCGGCACGAGCTGCACTGCCACACCGGCCCACACTTGCCTTTTTACGGTAACGGTGTTGACATCGGGAGACGGCGCTTCGTCTGAGCGGCGTCTCCGCAGCATCGTCTCGACCGTTAACGTCTGCGCAGGCTATGGCTCCGATATTCTCCGGATGCGCAGCGACGTTGTGGTCCTGTGGATTGAAGGTGAGGGTGCCAGTTTGTTGATTGAAGTCTGTTCTCCTCACTCGGAAGCAAGAGTAACGGTCCGACGTCGGAGCCAACGGCCCCGTCGCAGAGACTATGTGGAGGACAACAGAAGAGCGAAAGAGTCGGAACTGCGGATTCGGGGCTTACGCCCTGCCAGTGCTGAATCTGCAGTAATGGCTTTTCGTACTGTCACTGCCATTGGCAAGCTCGATACTCTCCCGACCTTCCAACCCAAAACCAATTGAAAGACAACAGGAGACCTCAAAACGGCTTCTGTACGGCCTGCGAGACGTTGGTTCTGAATTGGGTAGTTCGAGTGGGTTCATATCATGAAGGACATCAGCCAATTGTAATATGTGCGCCGCTGTAGCTGCTATTTCCTTGCGATCGCTGAACAGCTCTCATTCCATGGTGGGTACAGAATAGTTATGACTCTGAATCTCGGAATGATTCACAGCCACGGATACCGGCGCGACCATAGACATAATCTGAGTCGAACGCAATGCATGCCACTGGCGACTCTCGACTGTGTTTGACTTGTTGTTCGAAATGTACTGGGAGATGGAATCTCAGGCGCGATAACCAAACTTCTGAAGGTGTTGGGCTGTACATGTTGCGACGGTTAAAACTCACAAATAACAATGTGAGCGCGTAGGTCAACTTGTGAAGTGTTCATTGCGTCAGTGCGTCGTCTATTTATCCCCTCCATGGTGATTTCTGACCTCGACCCTCATACATACCATCTTGGCATCCTCGCCTGCTCCGCCACATCCTCGGGCTGGGACACTTTCAAGCTCATCATCCGACGGACCACCTCTCGCGGGCATTGCACCAAACGTGAATGAGCGCGTTTCGATTTATCAATAACGCCCGATGTCGAGTGTTTTCGGAAGTCTTCCAGATCGCTTGTCCGTGGTAAATGCACGCAACTCAACCAAATGCCTCGCCTGCCTATATAATAGGCTATATTCGACTCCTTGGGGCCGGATTGGGTTCAAAAACAAGCAGACTCGGAAACGGATAGACGCACGAATGGCGTAGAAGGCTCTCGCTAGCAAAACTTATACGAGTGGAATGTCGAATCGACCAACAGCTTTTACGTCGAATACCCAGTGAACGCGTCAGCCAGATCCGAATGAGCGGCCTGTCCAATTTGAGATTGGTAGAGTCGCTTGAGGTGCTTTGACATTTTTCTATGTAGTAGAATTATGGGAAGAGCAAGGACAAACAAAAAAAGTCCTACGCACCAACGAGCGCACTTTTCCCACCGGTGCATGGGGACAGTGCTTCCATCGCGAGCAAGATACGATAGATGCCTCCATTGGCATTGTTCCTGCTGATATTCGAGAGGTTGAGGTATACTTCCGCAACGACCGCCAGCAGGGGCTACACACGTCCATTCAATTTTTCTTCCAGAGAAAGAAAATGTTACCCACTGCGACAATCACGTCTACCCTCTCCCGCTGTTCAACTCGCGAACCAGCCAAGCATGCAAGCACGCGCTCCCCGGCGGCACGGCATTTGGCGTTCGCTATTGGGGAGAGATTGCTGTGTGGCGCGTGGAGCTGAAGGACAGCTGAATTTGCGAAGAGGTTTATCAGCGTCAAAGTAAGGTTGGTTGGTGTAGGGAGCGGTAGCTCGCTGATGAATCTCTCGATGCGATGGTCGAGGGTCGCAAAGTCTTCTCCGCGGGGGACGCCTGATATTTTGATGAGTTGAAAGGCATTGCTTTGGAAAGTTCTGAAACGTACCAGTGGCTGCAACCGTGAACGCAATCGTACGCTCGAGAAGGATGGACGCCTTTGCCAGCAGAGTAAGAGAATGACTCTCATCCTGCGCATGGGAGGTCATCTAAGCTCCACCGTATTTCAATATCCGAAGAAAGATAGCGCCGCACTCACCGCTGAAGGCCAGGGTGTGCTAATGATCATATCGGACGGGATATGCGACGGCGCACCGGAGACCACAACCCAATAATTGTTCAAAATCACCACGCTCCAAAACGCCTTCACGAACATGCCCGTCTCCTCGATGGCCACGGTGTTCGCGACCGCGGGTAACCGCATCCGGAGGAACTGCGGTGGGACCGGACCAGCGTACATCGGGGATCCGAGGTGATGCAGCCCAATGCTCAGTGCGAGGGATGTTGCTACGCCACAATGATAGCGCCCCTGCATGAAGGACGCGGCGTCGAGGAAGTAAAGGGAGAGAAGAATGTGGGCTTGCATCAGTTGAACTATTTGATAGTGTGAGGCATTGTGGTCGATGGCAGTGGAGTCCCGTGCAGCGGCGGAGACGGTAAATGCGAGGAGTTTGTCCTCTGGATAACCGCTATCTGCGCCGAGGTGTGTGGCCCAGAGGACGATGGCTGTGGAGAGGCTTCGAGCAACCCGAACAACGGAGTCGTGTTTGAGATCGGAGGTTGGTATGTAGAAGAAGTGATCGCCTGCGAAACGACTGAGGAAACGTTGCAATCTGAGCCGAATTTGTTAGTATGCAGTTAGTTGTATGCTGCACGTACAGTGGTTCGGTGAGCTCAGACGATCTCTCGATGTTGATCAGGTCGAGCTGTAAATACATCTCAATGACAGTGCACACAATGCAGAAGTACTCACGCGAGGACTGAGACCTGGAGCCGAAACATATCCATTCCAGAGTGAATGGTCTGCTATTGTTTCAGGAACCGATGATTGTTTGGACCAAGCTCACCGGTAGGACTCGCGTATGGCGACAGCAACGGGATGGAAGGCGATTCAGGTGGATCTGATGCCAGTGTGGTCGAGACCCGCGACGCCGTGAGGAGGGGTGTAAGAATATCTGCAGGGCAGCAGCGTCCTTGGTGGCTGGAGACGACATTTTCGACAGACAGGCCGCTCTCCATCGCATTTCTGGACGTTGAATGAGCCTCGGAACTTTTGACAGACAAGAACCGTACAACTCCTCGGCGCGTACTATTACTCGCGGTGAGCGATGACTCGCGTCAATCGAGGAGGCTTACTCACCTGCAGTTCATGCATGCCTTGCGCAGATAGTGACTTGGGCGTCTCTGCCGGGACTGCGATTCTGAGTCAGGTCTTTCCATTAGCGATTCACGGACACGCAAGAAGCAGAGTGTTATATACCGCCGGACACTTATGCATGAGCGCCGGAGCATCAAAACACCTGGTCGAAGCGCCAGAGATAGATCGGGCGGCATGCCGCGCCAAAGACGCAGGTCGCCACAGTGGAGGGAGAAATCAAGATGCAACGGCGAATACCACATTCGGCCCAGCCATCAATTCGGCCCGCTCGGCACACTGCCACAAGTACGTTGACATGCGAAACGGTGCTTCGTTCCTCCCGTCTTCGAACAGTCGTCCTCCGATGTCTCCCATGCCGCGCAAGTGGTCGTATCCTGAGGCCGCTATTCCTTCAGGCCCGATCCTGACAACTGGTTGTTCTTCGGCCATGCGCGCAGTCAAGAACGACGAAGGTCCTTGAAGGACGACTTGCAGATCCGGAGCACAATGCACATACATCCGAATCGAATCTGTTATCCACTCCGATGGCATCTTGTAGATCCGGAGCACATACCTCCGTTATCCACTGACACGATGATCTTCTGTCTTCTCCCCCCCGGTCTCTTTCTATTCCCACCAACGAGAGATTGACGGACAACAAGAGACTTTCCGACTTGACACCTCCACGGCGCTCGAGGGCCTCCGACGGTCTTCGCGCCGAATCGGGCAAGCTGAGCTGTGGATTGGACGCGGATAACCCGAGCGCCACGGCCGTGTCGGTGCTATTTCCTCCCGCTCGGACTGAACAGCACTTACTCCATGGCCAGTACAAAGTAGTTATGGGTCGCAAAGCAACCCAAATCTCATACACTGATTCACAGCCGCGAGCACAGACATAATCGAGTTGAACGCAATCTACAAAGTCTTGACTCTGTTTGACTCGTTTGTTCGAAATGTAGAAACAAGCCTCCCAGGTGCGAGAACCAACTATGTTGGGCTGTGCTAAGAAATACTATCAATTCTAGGAGAAACTGGACCCCCGGATGGCTGGCAGCTGAACATTCCTGGTGTCAGCGGGCAGCTTCTAAGTTCTTACAATCGATCTTCCCTTCGGCCGCCCCTCAAACTAATTTAGACAAGCGCCCACATACGCATGCTGGCACGGAATACTCGGCCCGTGCACTGCAGGGCGATTTCCAAAACGCCGGCATGTACATACGACATGGCTGCCTCCGCTCAGGCTAGCGCGCGCCTTCATCTGGTTACCGGCCGGGTAGGTGCACAATTTAAAGTTTGCTAGCTCATGGCGCCCATGCAAAGTTCAATGTTACAGTCTGAGTGGAGCAAGAGCACCTCAAGCACAAGACTACGGAATGGATCCGAATTCTCCGTACTGGCAGGCGATACTTTGTTCCGGCTCCCTCGCGCAGATCGGATTTATTTCAACCGGCTTTTGTGAGTCCTGTCAACGAAGGTCGTACGCAGTTGTGCCTACATTTCCAACGGAGATTCAGATTGAACACAGAATTCAAGTCGCCACTGGCACGCTCTCTTATCGAAATAAACTGACGCGAGTTTGAACGTCTCAGGCTGTTTTAAGCTCATGATCAGAGAGCCGAGTCACCGAATACATTTGTTTAATCCAAGGCGCACGACAAATTTTGTGGACCAAGCCATTCAAGCGCATCCACATCAGCCACGAAGCACGTGGAAGCAGTGAGCCCGCTCTCGAATTCCGTGAGCTGGACAGCAACCGAGCGAGGAATCTCTGCTTGGTTGGCTCAATTGATTTTTTTTTTCTTCACTATTGAAGGCCTAGGGACATGTTTCGACCGAGAGGACGACAGGAACAACAGTGCGTTCTAAACCATGAATTCGAATAAGTATGCAGACCACAGAACACTCTGTTACGTTCCCCAGTGCTGCGAAGGCGGGTACGGACTCGGATACCCGCCAAACGCTGTCGTTGTCTCGCCGTTACTGAAACGGTCATGCGGGCCCGTCGCCGTCGCAAGACCCAGGTCGGGGTATGGCGTCCCACCAGAATAACGGGGGCGGGTGTTTTGGGGTGGCGGGCGGGTGTATGGGAGCGATGCATACGCATACGGCGACACGGCGTACGGAGAACTGCGGGTATCCTGCGAATGGGAAGGCAGAAATTCGCCTTGAGGGCTTGTGGGATTCGGACTCGGGAAAATGAGGCCCAGGACGTTCGTCGGCGATGGGACATTCGCGTTTGACAACACCAGTGGTTCAAGCTCATGTTCGACGAGCGCCAAGTCGCACTGGAGATGTTTCTTTCTGCATCGCGCGCAGCCGCTGGATTCCGAGTCGATTTGGGTGCACTTGGAAAACGTTATTGAGACACGTAGTTTGAGCTGCAGCTCACCTTGATCTTACTGCTTCGACAGTTCGAGCACGGTTTGCCAGTGCGTACGCGTGTCTTGGAGGGAGAGGCAGATACGGCTGTAGGCATGGTTGGGATCGATTCAAGTTGCTATTCCTCGTCATTGACCCTTTAATACTGCTTTGCGACCCCGCATGGCCGACTCCGTCGTCACTTCGACTCAGCCCGTTCTCGGTGTCTCGGTCCCCGCCCATCGGGGACGTGTGCCCGGTTGCCTGAGGGAATGAATGCTGAGCGGGTGTGGCTCATGCGTACGCACTGCGCCATCGTCGGAGGTCGTTGTTGACCGACTTCCGGACTCCGTCACTCCGATGCTGTGAAACGGATCAGCCTGGGAGTGTTGCGATCAAGTCAATCGTCACACTGGAAGTCACTCTCCTCCTGCTCTTTTGCAACTACCACCTCGCGAATTTTCAAGTCCAAGTTTCAAAACAAACATTAAGAAACTGCTGCAACCTGATGTCCCCAAATTCAGCTCGCCACAATCCGTCCGTGGCCAAGCGCTTTCAAGTTGCCAAGATTTTCTGTCGAATAGGCGCTGGCGGATTCGGATTCATGCCAAGGGGACCACGGCCAACGTTCGACAGTACATGAAAGATCACCAAGGAGGTCGAACCTATCCTTGTACCTTCCTTCATCCTTCGCCGTTGCCAGCGATTTCTCGCAAAACCAGCACGACGCCTAGGCCAGGTTGCTAGTCAAACAGCGCGGCACACACGCTAATATACACGATCCCCTAGGCAACCAGCAGACGCACATGAGCAAAAGCACGGTTCCCCACATGCGCATCAGATCCACCGTTTGATACATAAACAGGGATCGTCGTCTGAACATATTGCTCGTGAACCCTTCCTTACTTCCTTCCCTCCCTTCCTTCCCTCCACCGTCGCCGCCTCGCCCAAAATGCACACGCTCTCTTTCGCCATTCTCTCCTTCGTCCTGGCTGCTTCGGCAACACCAGTGGCAGTGGCTCCCGCTCCCGAGCGCGTCGTTCGCTCGGATCTCGTCGCGCGCGCAGATGACTCCTACCGCACCCTCTCGACTGCGAGTAATCCCGACTGGATGGCTGGTCACCTCGACACGACCTCCCTTGCCTCTATGTCTATCCCTGGGACGCACGAATCCATGGCGATTATCGGCGGCGACCTCACCGAGTGCCAAGGTTTGCAGCTCATGCCGCTCATGAGATTCCCAAGATTGACTTTCCTTTCCTTTTCTCGCAGAAAACTTCGGCAACTCCGCAGACACCCTCACCGCGCAACTGAACGCCGGCATCCGGGCCTTCGACATCCGGCTGCGAGTCGAGACGGACAACAAGTTCAACCGTGCACCACGGCGCCGTGTACCAAAACGCCAACTTCGACGACGTGATCAACAAAATCGACGCGTTCCTCTCCGCACACACCAAAGAAGCCGTCCTCATGCGGGTCAAACAGGAATGCACCGGCTCGATTGGGTCCTGCACGGACGTCTCGGGCCAAGCGTCGTTCGTCGACATCTTCGACATGTACATGGCCAACAGCCCTGCCGCACGCCGTATCTTCTATGCCCCGAGCATTAACCGCAACTCTGCTGCCGCCGTACCGAAGCTGGGGGATGTGCGGGGCAAGGTCGTCCTGATGGTACTCCATGGCGCCCAAGGCGGACGCACGGACTCGTATGGGCTTGCGCAGTTCTCCGGGTGGAACGACGGCGATTCGACGTTCGTCCAGGATAACTACAACGTCAAGAACGTCGGTGCCATCGCTACCAAACGTGACCAGGTGCGTTTCCCTTTCCTCTACATATCATATCATACCCTAACCTACCTACCACAACAGTTCCGCCGTTTCCTCGACTCGTACAACGCCGGCTCCTCGGACAACGAAGGCGGGCTCTACATCAACTTCTCCTCCGGCTCCTCCGTTCTCGCGTTCCCCAACGAAGTCGCCGCCGGCGCCCTTGGCGTGCAAGGCGTCAACCCCTTCATGCTCATCTACCTCGGCCAGGGGACCGACGTCCACCAGGCAGTCCACCGCGTCGGCGTCCCGATGATAGACTTCCCCGGCGGTGTGCTCATAAACAAAATATTGTCGTTCAACAACGGGTTGTAGGGTGCATGGGGTTAGATTGAATTGGCTTGGATCGCATGTTTGTATCACTACCACGCACGTCACAAAATACCCATAAAACTGCAAGAGACTGGCCAGTTAAGCAACGGCGGAGGTCTCGTTCCACTTGACCAGCTACTGGACTGCGCGCTCTACATTCTCGTCCTCCTCGCCGACGTCCTCGAGAAGCGGTCCGCATATGTCGCTGTGAGTTGGGGTAGTAGATTCGGAAAGACGCAAAAGAGGAACGCCGCCACCTGGCAGAAAACCGTCAGTTCCTTGACTCTTGAGGTTAATTTGCTGCCCGGCTCACATCAACCTTGCAAGCACGATCGTCTTGCGCCTGGACGAGAACCTACTCAACCTCCCTATAGTTTCATCCGCTGAACCAGTGCCATCTCCGCTTAGGCGCTTGCATGGACGCAGCCAAGATTCGGCGTGGCTACGGGTCCGAGGCCTAGCATGTTCTCATCCTGCCAAACGTGCTTGTGAAAAATTTACCCCCCAGCAATACCTACGCACGAGATATACTCCTTCTATACTCCGTACATCCCGTATCAATCCGCGCAATCACCGCTCTGACGCACGTTATGACGCGCTGTGATTTGAGCTGAAGTGCGTGTCTAATCTAATCTAATACGCACGAGATATACTCCTTCTATACTACATCCCGTATCAATCCGCGCAATCACCGCTCTGACGCACGTTATGACGCGCTGTGATTTGAGCTGAAGTGCGTGTCTAATCTAATCTGATCCGACAGCTTGACGCTCTCCCTTGCATGCCCTAGGGCGGAGCGGAGCGGAGCCTCTATCTTTTCATCATAAATATTGGCACGGCAATCTAAATCTATGTTGAGCTCAATATGTTCCTAACCAACTCTATCGAACCAAACGTCCGCTGTATCCTTCACGCTCCCATTAACATTCGTCTGCTCCCTTATCGTCGGCAACACTGCAACCCCAAACAAGCCCATCCCCACCGCCTTGCCACCAAGGACAAATCGCGCCGGCCACCGGTATCGGGTCCTCGAATGGTGTCGAATTCTTCCTGCCATGTGTATACAGGTTCATCAGCTGGAACGCATAGGAACCGTCTTCGTCCCCGAGCGGCGACATGCGTGTGTAGTTTGCCCAGAAGCGTGGCCATGCAGCGACGAGCTGGGAAGCCGCTTGCGAGGCAGGTTGTCCAGCTTGTGTCCAGCGGCAGCATCGATGAGGCGGAAGTCCGCGATGACGGCTTTGCAATAAGGCGATGTGGTGTTCGCCTGAACCAGACTGTACAGTGTAAAGTTCCCGTACCCAGCATTGGTGTATGTTCCCGCCAGATTCTCGGTCGACAGGGGATTCAGTGGTGGTGGGGAGACGGTGACATCGACACCGGGATGTATGCAGTGATCAAAGGGCGGGAGCTTCAGGATTCAGTCGGCCACTGTGTGCGAGATACTGTCTGCCATGCTTTGGTCGACAACGGCGGTGTTGCACAACAGAACGGTATATGTCAATATTGACATATACCCTGCGACAGACTTACGAGTCGCCGAACAACATCTATGACCACCAGATAATCTCGCGGAGGATGAATCCTTCTCCGCTCGATTAAAACACACCACCTACGACCAACAGAATACTCTTGCGGAGGCCAACAGCCTTGCCGCTTGATTTTCTTTACTGACCCCATCCCACAGGAACTATACAAGTGCAAGCTTTTCTAGCCCTGTTAGATTTACATACACACACACACACACACACACAAAATTTTAAAACACAGCTTCCACCGTTGCAAACACAATCCCCAGAGGACGACTCGACTGAGACTTGATAGTACAAAAGCCGTATTTTGGAAATCTATCTCTACGAACACCTGCAGCATCACAACAAAGACCAGTGCTGCGCCTGAATGAACGCAGCATTGTTCCCACCTGCGCTCGGGAACACATTCGTGTATACCAAGCCACCCATCGGGTTACCCTTGCTGTCCTGCCCGCCCGAATCCAGCTTGCCATCGAGTCCGCTGATGTTCATCATGGCCTGGTCATCCCAGCGATCTGGATGTAGTCCACCTGCTACATATCAGCTCTCATGGATGGCTAAGGACAAGCGATGCACCTATGAACGGGTGATGAGCAGCTGCTGCACCCCTTCCGTGTTGTCCCTCCCATGCCACACCAAGGTAGAACATCTGCCGTCGCAGTCTTGAAGGTTTCAGGCAAATAGGTTTGAGACAGGCGCTTGAATGACATTGATTTGAGCTTCACGAAAGATGTTGACTCTAGCTTGACAAAGATTGCAGGGTTAGGTGAGGAAGTGATGCACTAGCTCATTTGAGGGAACAGAGGTGATGGACATTGGAGGAGAGTGTTAAGTGCATGCCAAGTCAAGAGCAAGAGTAAGTCGGAGTCCGATGGAGGTCCGACGGGGTAGGACTATAATGAATCGGAGCAGTTGTTGCGTAAATGTTACACAGTGGTGAACATATGCCTGCCTGTCTTGCGGACTGCAATAGACAAGAGTATCGGAGGCCGAGGAATGCCGACATGGACTGAGGTAGAGAGCGATTCAGAAGAAGAGAGCTTGGAAGCCGTTAGGAATGGTCTAATGAACTCAATATTCAGACTGACTACAAGAAGTAACACTTAAATACTAGGCAGTCCTTTGTATATGAGTAAGGAAATGAACAAGACATGAGCATAAGTAGAACAAGGAAGATCATAGAAGCATAAAGGAAACAAACTCGGAGACCGATGTGGAACAAGAGTAAGTAAGGATAAACGGATATAGGTTATGCTCAGTAAGCTTCATTGCGTGAACCCAGAGCAAGACGGATAAGCTCGAATGAGAATAAGGAAATGTCGGAGTTTGTTGGAGGCCGATAGAGTCAGTATGCATGGATGTAACAGAGAGGCGACCGAGGGATGGAGGACGGGCAACATAAGAGAGGCGCCGGAGGACGGGCGGGGGAGGTGAGGTGACGGAGGAGGGGACTGAGGAGAGGTGATGGAGGAGGGGGCTGAGGAGAGGCGACAGAGGAGGGGGCTGAGGCGATGGAGATGGGAGTGAGACGAAGAGATGAGTCATAACAGGTCGGATCAACAAAGGATCACACAATCGCATGTGCTGATGGTGGACTTAGTGTTGTTTGTGACTCGAAACCTTGCACTGGTATACATTTGAACAATTTCATCTTGTTGTGAGTCCATAGGTAGGTCTCACTTCATTACTGTCATCAAGGGTACACGCAGCTTGGGATGTGAATGTAAATCTACTTTTGATACATTCTGGAGAGTTCTAGAGAGAATCCAGATTCTGGAGCAGTCTAGGGAGATTTTGCATTCTGCCTGCAGGACCTCCAGGGCCACCAGGTGTTCCAGCACCTCCAGATGCCGCCAGGACTGCCCAGAAGGATGGATTTTTCCTGATGTCCCAATGTGCTGTAGGTTCTAGCAAGGTTCGCCATTGCAAGAATGGTGTCAGGATGCTCTGCACCAAGCAGCCTGGTTTGCTGCTCAAGGACCTTCTCCATCATTGTCTGTGCATCTGTGTACTGTCCCAAGCAGCTGTAGGTCGCAGCAAGGTTCGCCAGGGCACGAATAGTGTCAGGATGCTCTGCACCAAGCAGCCTGATGCGCTGCTCAAGGACCTTCTTTTCCAGGGTCTGTGCATCTGTGTACCATCCCAAGCTGCTGTAGGTTCTAGCAAGGTTTGCCATTGCAAGAATGGTGTCAGGATGCTCTGCACCAAGCAGCCTGGTTCGCTGCTCAAGGACCTTCTCCATCATTGTCTGTGCATCTGTGTACCGTCCCAAGCTGCTGTAGGTTCTAGCAAGGTTTGCCATTGCAAGAATGGTGTCAGGATGCTCTGCACCAAGCAGCCTGGTTCGCTGCTCAAGGACCTTCTCCATCATTGTCTGTGCATCAGTGTACCGTCCCAAGCGGCTGTAGGTTGCAGCAAGGTTTGCCATTGCAAGAATGGTGTCAGGATGCTCTGCACCGAGCAGCCTGGTTCGCCGCTCAAGGACCTTCTCCATCATTGTCTGTGCATCTATGTCCCGTCCCAAGCTGCTGTAGGTCACAGCAAGGTTTGCCATTGCAATAATGGTGTGTGGATGCTCTGCACCAAGCAGCCTGGTGCACTGCTCGAGGACCTTCTCCTCCAGGGTCTGTGCATCTGTGTACTGTCCCAAGCTGCTGTAGATCCCAGCAAGGTTTGCCATTGCACGAATGGTGTCAGGATGCTCTGCACCAAGCAGCCTGGTTCGCTGCTCAAGGACCTTCTCCGTCCCGGTCTGTGCATCTGTATACCGTCCCAAGCTGCTGTAGGTCCCAGCAAGGTTTGCCATTGCAATAATGGTGTGTGGATGCTCTGCACCAAGCAGCCTGGTGCACTGCTCAAGGACCTTCTCCTCCAGGGTCTGTGCATCTGTGTCCCGTCCCAAGCTGCTGTAGCTTCTAGCAAGGTTTGCCATTGCAAGAATGGTGTGTGGATGCTCTGCACCGAGCAGCCTGGTGCGCTGCTCAAGGACCTTCTCCTCCAGGGCCTGTGCATCTATGTCCCGTCCCAAGCTGCTGTAGGTCACAGCAAGGTTTGCCATTGCAAGAATGGTGTCAGGATGCTCTGCACCAAACAGCCTGGTTCGCTGCTCGAGGACCTTCTCTTTCAGGGTCTGTGCATCTGTGTCCCGTCCCAAGCTGCTGTAGATCGCAGCATGGTTTGCCATTGCACGAATGGTGTCAGGATGCTCTGCACCAAGCAGCCTGGTTCGCTGATCAAGGACCTTCTCCATCCCGGTCTGTGCATCTGTGTACCGTCCCAAGCTGTTGTAGGTCCCAGCAAGGTTTTCCATTGCAAGAATGGTGTCAGGATGCTCTGCACCAAGCAGCCTGGTGCACTGCTCAAGGACCTTCTCATTCCAGGGTCTGTGCATCTGTGTCCCGTCCCAAGCTGCTGTAGCTTCTAGCAAGGTTTGCCATTGCAAGAATGGTGTCAGGATGCTCTGCACCAAGCAGCCTGGTTCGCTGCTCAAGCACCTTCTCCATCATTGTCTGTGCATCTGTGTACCGTCCCAAGCGGCTGTAGGTCGCAGCAAGGTTTGCCATTGCATGAATGGTGTCAGGATGCTCTGCACCAAGGAAGCTGTCACTCTTTGTTACCACATGACTTTGTAGAGTTTCTGCTCTTCTGTACAGGCCTCCAGCGTAGAAGACACTTCCAAGCTGGGGTTCAAATCCTGTGCCTATCATATCTATGTCTTTTGATAACCGGAGAATGTGCAAGAATAATTGTATTTCTTGCATCACCTCTGGACCACAAGCAGCAGCCATTCCCAGAAGACCAACCATCAACTTTTGTGAGCCAACTAGATCTGTGATTGTTGTTCTTGACCACTGGTGGACCAGTGGATGAATGGAATATCCACCCTTTTGCCATGTCATCAGAGAGTACCCGCAGAGTTCTGATGTTATATTCTCAAAAACAAGACTATTCCATGTCATGTCTGTATCTCTGAATTCGGAGAGAAACTCAAAACTGGACTCCAGTACCTCAAGAGTTGGATCAAGTGGCCCATTTCTAATCTCATATGTTGAGGCTCTTTCAAAGATATCCTCTGAAATCCCCTCAAAATGCATAAAGGAGCACAACTGCAGGAATTGTGCAGCAAGGGGTGAAAGTTGTGAAAGTTGATCAAAGCTCATCCTCCAGGTAGTGTATACGGTCTTGTTATAGTCCTCCATAGATTGTGCAGGTTTTTCACTCAGCAGTTTAGCTTTGTTTTTTTGATAAAACTGTACATATCTGGACATATCCTGCTTCAAGCGAGGAGATTTACTGATGAAGGCTCCAGCTTGGATAATTGCAAGTGGAAAGCAGTGAAGTTCCTGAAAGAATGTCAAGCTCTGTTGCAATATATCAATGATGAGAAATACCTTGGCTATCATGGCTGCATCTTTCTTGTTTTCACCACTCTCAAGCTCTATCCCAGCTCTGTTGAGTAGTAGAACACTTGCATCATCAACAGTCAAATCAGGGATTTGAATGGTTTTCTCTGGTGACCCAGTATGGACCCAGAGGTCAGGGTTCCGAGAGGTGATCAAAATGTTTCCATGATCATATTTTGGAAGATATGGTCCCAGGTTCAGATCCCGTTTATCAGCATTATCAAAGAGAATCAGCCATTCCCCTTGATTTGCTTTCAGCCAGGTCTGTGCAGCTTCTACAGTGTCTTCCAGCTTCTTATCAATCGCTAGCTGTCTGTAGCCTGCTTCAATGGTTTCCGCACTGCTTGCATTAATCTTGAATTGGTCTGTAAACCTGTAAACCAGATAAGGAGTATTGCAATCATTTTAGGGTGGCAAACCTAGATCCAGAGTCTGCGATGAATTTCAGTGCAATTTGTGTCTTTCCAGCTCCACCAAGACCATAGAGAAGCACAACTTTTTGCTCTTTCTGCTCTGTTTGCTGGAACAAGTGGTCCAGCTGTTGTAAAATATCCTTGCAACCTTGGAAAAACTCGGATGGGGGAGGGCAATTCCTGATGAATAAAATCTCATCTATCGGGTACATTAGACTTGAAACTGTAAAATTGCATATAATCACCTTGGATAGTGCTGTCTCGAAGACTATTAAGCATATAGTCAATCCCACCCCACTTCGGCAGAGCATGCTGAAAGGCATGAACCAGCACTGCATTCTCAGACTGCGAGTCAAGGTGACCAAACAGGATCTGAACCTTCTCCAGGGGGTTTGGGCATAATTTAGACGTGCACGGATCGGGTGTGTGAGGTTGTCCCAGATGGCTTGGATGACATCACCTATGCTTTGAGCCAATGCGTCTTCAACCTGGGATCGCGACAAGGACTTGTCAAATGTCTCCGCAAACCACCTAATAAGACATCAATGAAGTCAAGAACTGTCTGTGTTCCTGCAACGACGCACGTCATATCGTTCTGTAGCAGTTGTCTGCGAGAGGTGTCTTCTTGGTGCCACAGATTCAAGGGGAAACTCGGATGCTACCTGCACGGAGGATGCAGGTCAGGGTGAAAGACACACGGTGAATTCAAAACTTCCTTACCAGTCTAGAACATGGATTTAAATTAGGTATTTCTTTGTACCTTTCCTCAGCAGCAGATTTGAGTGGTTTTATGCTTCAAAAGGGACTTTCAAAGACGGACTTCCTGCAGAGACAATGCAATTGCCATGGCAACCACCTTCTAGCGTACATTTGTACCGTCCCGGAATTTGATCTTTTTACTTCAAAAATGCACAAAAGAAGGCTACATTTCAATCTGTGTTCAGGACCAGTAAGGAAGTTTTGAATTCACGGTGTGAGAGAGAACGAGGCCAGTTCGTGGCGTGACGTGGCATCCCAGCACAGCATCCAATTCGAGATTGATGCCGACGTTGTCAGCGTGAAGGATTTTGCATCATAGCTGCCTCTGTAGGGATTTGAAATCATCTAACAATTAAAGCATTCCACCAACGCCTCGCCTCCCACGAACAACTCATCCAAGTACATGGGTGAATCTTCCAGCGCCTCGCTGCGCGTAATCCACTTCCATCCACCGCACGAGCATCGACCAGCGAGAGCATACATCCGCGCTGGTTACTGAGCTTATCCACACCGCCGTTAAGCATCGTCTTGACCCAGATCACCTACACAGAACGTGAGCGTGGGTTTATTCCACGAATGGGCGGCATACTAGGTCCTCAACGTTGGATATGACACCCCCCGCACCGGCCATGAGGTCGGCGCTGTGTTCCGAGAGAAAGAACGGAATGCACCGTCTATTGAGCGGGCTCCGAGTCTGCGAGAATCGCCCAGTAGCGTTCGCCACGTCGGGATGCATAGTTGACGAGGTCATCTTGAGCGGCTTGAAGATGCGCTGCTCGACAAAGTCGCGGTATGTCATACCGGAATACTTTGAGACGACATATGAACCTATAAAGTACATCTGAAAGCACTGTCAGTCTACTGCGAATACAGAGCAGGACAATAGGTCTACTTGATTGTTGTATTCCCAGAACTGGCGCATCTCAGACGTCGTTCGCAGGTTCTTGAACTTCGCCACGATATCAACTGGGCTATCGTCTGGAGAATAACATGCATCATGACTGGGGAGATGATGAGATTCGGCACATACTTATGAGAAAAGACCTGCTTACTTGGGAAGGCCCGTACGATGAGAGAGCAGGTCCTTCAAATCAGCCTTGTCCGTCCCCCACTCGTTATCCATCTCCCATTCTCCCGGTAACAGATCCTTCATTTTCGTGCTCCAATCAAACTGTGTTATACCGGTCGGAAGCGCCGTGGTGTTCTTCCCGTTCGCAAAGTCTTGCATGAGGATTCCGAGAGACGCAGAGAGGAACTGCTTCGAGTCAGAGCCGGCAGCAAAGATGGTCTATGACGAAAAGTGTTCAGTGAGTATAATCAAGGTAAGAAGAAGAAGAAGAAGGCAAGAAACACACATCAGAAGTTACTGGCTCCGAGTCGCCCTACTCCGTCCGCCGCCCCCAGTTCGCATACTCGACTTGGCCACTGGGCGAAATTATCGCCATCGACATGCCCGCGATATTCGCTTCATTGAGGATATCCTGAATGTAACCAAAGAGTGTGCTGTCCACGAACTTGGCGCTGCATCATGATGCTGCGATGAAAAGAGACGAGCAGAGGATTGGTGTGAAGCGCATCGAATTGGTGTTTCGGTCGTGTCCTCCATGGCTTTTAACGGTTCTACTATGGGTGCTCGAACAGTATGCCAGCATCGCAGTTGACTCAAGACGAACCGTGTGCGCCTCAGTATCGGCCGTCCGACGACCTACGGCGTAATGCAACTCGCTGCTTTCGGCGACGCTGTGGAGGAGCAGTGTTTCAGACTGGTTACCGAGAGCGTGCTCGAGTCGCCGACTGCAGAGGCTATTCAGGGCTATTAATAGGAGGGGAGGTAAACGCCCGAGTCGTACGTTAGCATCCTGCGGTTTCAGTAAGGCAACTGGACGCCGCTGTGTTGCAGAGGTTCCGGGCGAATCGCCCACTGTAGAGGCGCCCTATTCAAAGCTATTATGGGGTAAACGCTCGAGTCTATCTCAGGAATTAGGTGGAAAACGAGCCGTGTACTCAGCGGCAAAGCAGCTCGCTTTTTTGCTTCTTTGGCGACAGTGCGTTGGCGACGTCGAAGACTCGGAGGTTTCGAGCGGATCTTGTCATCTTGAGCGGATCGCCCACTGCCAGTGTCTGCTTTGAGGAGCATGGATCTTGGGCTCTAGTCGTCATGAACGTGCTCCGGCAGCAGTGGCATGGGCCCTTGGGGCGTATATTTGGGGGGGGGGTTAAATTATACTCGCAGGTCCCAATGCCTGAACATTGGTGAATGGGGCACGGAAGCAAAGAAGCTTCACGGTGTCACGCCAGTTACGATGATTGATGTCAGCCACAAATCGCGATCACGGGATAGGCTGGACGCGTGTTAGCCGCGTTTGGAGGATTTTTTGGGGGATCTTCGCATAAATAATCATCATTCGCATGGCATATACAGACTTGCGAAGCTCGATGCCTCTAAACAAATCTATCAATGTACTTACTTTTGCATGTTTCGACGAGCGCGATGAGAGTACCGCGGGAGTCGTGATTGTGCATCCAGATATGTAGTCGGAAATATTAATATTGTCGACGACCTCGGCGATCAGCAAGGAGCGGTGCATAAAGGATACGCGCAGACGTCATAGCGAGCTTCTCGATTAAACGCGTCATGAACGTCGTTGAGAGTACTCAGAAGCCCTTCATTATAACACACATACATATCTCAACGTGAACAGTGTACTGAAGATTCTAGTGACTCCGATTAGGAGTCCGAGTCCGAGTCCGAGTCCGAGTTGCTCGACTCTGACTCGTCCCAGCTCGAGTATGCGTCCGGATCATACGAGGACGAGCCTTCCAAAGCGCCATTCTCCAGCGCTGCATAATTCTGCTCCTCGCGCCGCAGCGAGGTAAATGTCGGAAGCCATTTCTCCACCTCCTGCCACCGCTTCATGTACGCTATGTCAAGTTTCTCCATAACATCCTCATAGTCGGGGTCGAATAGCGTCGTGATAGACGAGAGACTGGGAAAGATGCCCGAGAGGAAAATCGCCACGCGTACTGCGTTTGAGATCGGCGAGCTGTTGACGTGGAGGGCGGTGAGGGAGGTGGAAGAGATGCGCTCAGGGCGATGGGCTTTGACTGAAGGTACCCTGGAGGCGTTCACGGGCATGCGGAGGCTCTCCAGTACCGTGCAGTACTTGGCTAGCGCCCGGAGACCACGAAGTGTTGTGGTTGGCACGGCTTCCGAAGACGAGCCTGTGTGGAGCCGAAGATGGGTCAGGTTTGGCCAAGCAGGTGCCAATTCCCACAACACTTCATCGTCAATCGCAAAGCCGGCGGTAGATTGGAGGGTGAGGATCGTGAGGCTCGTGAAGCGAGCCAAAAGCAGCAAATCTGCGCCGTTGATAGTGTAGAGCTCCAAGGTGCCATGCGGAGGGTCGTTCATGATGGAATGCTCTCGTAATTCGCCAATCTCGAGCTTGACTAAAGCGGTTGCATCGAGATTGGTGACCATTATTTCCAGCAGTTGGTTCATAGAGGCGGGAAGGAATAGGTCCACATTTGGCGTCATGTAAAACTCCTTCAAGGACAGAACGCCAGGACCAACGATGCGGAGAAACTCGAAGGCAAATTCGTTCGTTGTGTACCCAAGGTCTAGGAGTCGCAGTGAAGGGAAGAGTGGCGCCTCTAACGAAGACAGTGGCACATCAGATGGACCACAGTCTCCGAGGGATGGCCAGTATAGTTTGAGATGTCGAAGGTGGGGGAAGACGGAGATGCGCTCCAATGCCGTCCTGTCGATGGCCGACAAGCACATCGTCCGAGGGTATTTCGCGTGCAGCGCGATTTGAGATGAGAGAGCAAGGATAAGATCATTGCCCCCGAGATACATATACACATCGAGCTGCACAATGTTGGCCAAGGATACAAGGTCCGGTAGTTGCCTGGCGTCGGCGGCATCCACTGCGGAGATGCTGAGCTCGGTTATGCGTGGACCGAGAAAAATGGAGATGTAAGGCGAAGACGAGCATAGTTTTCGAAGGTTCGGGAAAATACTGCCGGGTTTGGGAAACGAAGCCAAAAGGGCATCTAATGCGCTCTGGGTCGGAAACCGCACCTGCTTATTGGGCGACTTCTTCAATGTCAATGATTTGACCCGGGGAAGGAATTTGGACGCCATGGTCCAATCATCCGGTTGCAGTGGACGCAGAATCTCCTTTGAAACACGTCAGCGCGAGCGCATGTTTATAAAGTTCCGGGGACTTGCAATTTCTGATTGTTCATATCTATAGCCTGAGTTGGGATAGAACCGATAGCCCGGCTGTTCTTGACGCCAGGAATCCTTAGGAAGGCACTTCAGCACGTTGTCCAGCGTGTCCAGTTCTCTCCACAGGGCATCCAAGGCGGGTTCCGAGAAGCTTTTGCACGTTTTCACGAGGGCGACAAGAGCTCGGCGGGACTCGGGCGATTTTGAATCCAAGTTATCAAAGATGATGTCCACTACTTCCGCGATAAGCAACGAAGGATGCATGGGGGCGGACTGCAGGGTGGACGATGACGGTCAAAGAACGAAAACTGCGTGACGTGATGATCTTACGAAAGACTTTACGTAACGCGTTCGACGCGTCTCCGAGTCGGGATTTTTCCTTAATGCCGCAGGGCATCGTAATTAGTAGGTTTAAGCATTTAAATTTGCCTACTCATACAGTTCGAGGCCACAAATCACTGTATGCGACGACAGTTTGCTGAGCAGGGAGCGCCTGAACATGTGAACTGAGCGCTCAATTTTCGTTAGCGATTTTGAACAGCAGTCCTGTAGATATTTGCCAATTCTAATCACAGATTATCTCAACCGCTTCCAAAGTTTCCTCTTATCTCGTTGGACTGTATAACGCAGGAGCAGCCTCATCACCTCTGTCCCACGCCCGCTCATCGTC
Organism: Mycena amicta; assembly: GCA_029282125.1. Classification (NCBI taxonomy): domain Eukaryota; kingdom Fungi; phylum Basidiomycota; class Agaricomycetes; order Agaricales; family Mycenaceae; genus Mycena; species Mycena amicta. The sequence goes on from JARIHP010000077.1 coordinate 163,312, forward strand.
CGACCGGCGCCATTTCTGGCTCGTCTTCATGGTCCAACATATACCAATCTCCAGGAACGTCGATGAGGAAAGATCTTCGAGATGAATCGAGCCCATTGGCACTGAACTGGCAGTGAATTCGCGCGCCCACTCGTGGAAGAGCGGAAGTCAATGCGCGTCAACTCCTTTTGCACGATGCTCGCGGCACGGTAGTCCTGGAACGATGGGATCTCGGACATGTCCACTGGCAGAACAAGTTCCTCCAGCGATCGACAGTTCCGGGCGAAGGCGACAAGTGCTGCACCGGTGCAGGGTGGCGAAGGCTCGATATGCGTGGCGGAGGACAGGTTGCAAAGTCTTGAGCTTCGGCCATGAGGAGGTGAGGTCGAATATGTTCTGGCCGGCAGAAGAAGTGAGGACCATCGACTTGAGATTAGGGAAGCAGAGGAGAAGCCGAAGAGTGCGGCTATCGACAATGTAGTCGTCGACGGAATCATCGGTGGGCGGTTCCTCGGACTCCGTGCCTTCGGGAAATCGTATCTTTATGCGCACGGGAAGCGAGCGCCGTATAGAGTCGTCGAATGGTTTCGTGGGTCGCAACATTGACAGTAGAGACCGTCAGGTCTTTCAAAGCCCAGACAGTGGAGGTCTCGAGCAGCGCTGCGGCGAGGGCGAACGTCACGGTGGTCCAAGACAAGGTCAATTGTGTGGAGCGTGAGGGACGCCGTGGATCTCGCGGGGGGAAGACGGGATGCTCCAGCCGCCGGACTGGAGGTCGTTGAACTCGATGTGCTCGAACGTCGCAATACGCGAAATTCTCTCAAAGACCGCTTTGCCGAGGGTGTATAACTCAGAAGTCGCGAGGAGCGCACAAGCATCGTGGTACCGTGGCCATGGTCTCCACAGGTTGGAGATCAACCTCCAAGTGACGGAGAACTTTGAGGTGTGAGCTGCGTATATGGTTGAGATCGCAATTGGGTGTATCCAGGAAAGAAAGGATAAATCAGGTGAAGTTCCCGGATGCAGGGTCCGACGACAAGGCGTAGGTCGAGCAGCGATTCAGTCACAGCTCAAGCTCTTGACGCGCGGAAACGGAACTCGAAGCACTTCAAACTGAATGCGATCTTGGAGACCGATTTGCAGATGGAGGCGTATTTGAGCGGGATTTGCCACTCTTCTGGCTGTATCATGATCTCGCGTACCAAGCGCTATAAAAGTCAGTTCACAGTACTTAAAGACTCGAGCGAAGATCAGAGTGGACGTACGATGGGGCGACTCGGACCGTAATTATAAATGCGAGGATACTAGTAATCTCCGTCAAATTCCTCCCATGCATCTCAGGCTGACGGAAGATCTAGACAGCGCAAGAACGCGTTGAGGGTATCCTGATTCCTGGCTGCTCCATAGAACGTCACGGTCCAACGCGGACTCGGAGAAGGTCTTGCATGTACAAGCGAGCGAGCGCCGCGAGCACGGGTCGTCGCCTTGAGAAGTCACAGTCCTCGATCAGGTTGGAAATTTTAAAAGATGGTGTCCTGGATCTCTGCCCTGTGAAGGCTTGCACTTGTGCATGGTGGTGGGTGATGAAAGAGCACTGAGGCTGACTAAGCACGATATGTCCGCGCCCTTCCCATCGCTGCATATCATTTCGGAGAAACCGGGCGTAATTGAGGAGGACATTGAAGTTCGAAGACAACAGCTAGTTGATTCCTTTCTTACATAACGTACAAGCGCTTCCGTTTTTCATACACCACCCATTCACTCCTTGAAAGTAATCGTCTTGAAGCGCAAGAACTCGTCGAGCCCCCACTTTCCATTGAACCGTCCCCACCCGCTGTTCTTCACACCGCCGTGCGGGAGCGCAGCCTCGTCGTGCACGCTCATCGAGTTGATGTGGACGTTCCTGCAGCGCCCGTTATAGCCCAACAACAACAATAGAAGAAGATGATGAACGAAGGACTCACCCGCACTCCAACCTCTTCGCAACACGCAACCCTCTCGCCAAATCCCGCGTGAAGATCGCCGCATTGAGCCCATAGTCCGAGTCGTTCGCAATCTTGACGGCCTCCTCCTCGCTCTCGACGACAATCAGGCTGACGCTGGGCCCGAAGCTCTCGACGGCGTACAGATCCATCTCCTTGGTCACACCCTCGACGATGATGGGGCGCAGACGCGTCGAGGAGGGCTCGCCTGTCTCCGGATGCGCTTCCTCGGCCGTATAGTCCCCGTGCAGCAGCCTAGCGCCCTTGCAAACGGCGTCCGCCACCAAGGCCCTGTTCTTCGCGACCGTCATTCCCTGGGCAAGGACCGGAGACAGCGCGTTTTCGGGCGAGAATCCGGCTACGGCCTTCTGGAGCGCTGGGCGGAATGCATCGAGGACGGTCTGGTGCACGATGATGCGCTCTGTGCTCATGCAGATCTGGCCGGCGTGGAGGAACGCGCCGACGACGCACTGCATTGCAGCGAGCTCGAGGTCCGCGTCGTCGAGTACGATGGCCGCGGCCTTGCCCCCGAGCTCCATCAGGCACGGCTTGAGCGCGCGACCAGCAGCGGCAGCGATGATAGCTCCGACGGCGGTGCTGCCAGTGAAGTTGACCTTGCGAATCGCAGGGGCCTCGATGAGCTGGGTGGTGATGGCGGGAGACTCGTCGCGGGTCGTGTAGAGGATGTTCAGCACGCCCGCCGGGAGACCCGCCTCGGTGAAGATCCGGCCGAGGTGGTGGAAGCAACGGGGGCTCAGCTCGGAGCCCTTGAGGACGCAGGTGTTGCCTGTGGCGATAGGGAAGATGATAGAACGCGCGCCGAGGATGTATGGCGCATTCCTGGATCCAGTCAGAATTACGCTGAAGGAAACAAGTGCCGAGAACGCACCATGGAGCGATGCTAAGAACGACGCCATATGGCTCCTTCAACACCAGCGCGCTCGTCCCCTCGTCTTGGCTGACCGGAACTGAGCCCGTAATGCTGGCGCTAATCTTGCCAGCGGTGTCCCGAATAAGCTCTGCCGTCGTGCGAATGTTAAACTCAGCAAAGGCCTCGGTGGACCCCGTCTCCAGCATTATCGACTCCGTCAGCGCCGGGGAGAGACCCTCGAGGAGGTCGGCAGCCTTGAGAAGGATGGTGCGTCGTTGGGCGGGCTTGGTCTTGCTCCATTCTTGAAACGCAGCGCTGGCGGCTGCAATCGCGAGATCGGTGTCGGCAGAGGACGCAGACGAGCATGCATAAAGGACTTGGTGGGAGACTGGTGAGACGACGGGGAATGTCGAGGCGCTAATGCGTTCTTCGCCTTTAATAAGGAGAGGGATCGTGGACATGATGGTAGGAAGCAGGGAGGTGTCCTGAAAATGATCCGTGACACGACAGCGGGGAAATCTTTTAATTACTCCGAATTCGGAGAGCGACCCGTTTCCCAGTAACGCAGGAGCAGTCGTGCATTTTCAATGAGCTCCTGGAAAAAGAGACCGTAAGATTAGGCAACCTGAACGTTCATTTATACCAGCGTAACAACCGGCCGTTGAGATTTCTGACTTGGCGATTGCTTGCAGCTGCGTATTTAGCGAGCATTTCTTCATCTCTTGCCAGTATCGCCACCAGAGACGCCCGTTTCCGTGAAATTCGTCGACATCGGACGCTCAGCCGGCGGGGGAAAAAAACAAACACTGGGAGTTAGCGGGCGATATATACAAGGGCGACACCACGGCACCGCATAGTATCCGAGTCGGAAGTCTATCCGCGAGGCTTCTGCGCGGGCTGGCTCCGCATCCGAGTCTCGGCGTCGTCGTCGAGCGATGCCGAGGCGATTACTAATTCAGTAGAATTTGTGACGATGTTACGTCTGCTCTTGATCTCTTCCAACGCAGTCTCTATGGATTCAGACGTGGCACACGGGACTCTCATTATATTCTGTTCGGTGAGAAATATATGCACGGCGCCCACGCCGCACGACGCCTTCCCTTGATATTGACCATTCTTTTGCGGGCGCTCGTGCGAAGCCACTTGATGCAACCATTGTATCCGGGTTCGTGGAGAAGGCAGAGTTTGATCATGGGTTCAACGTTGAGGCGTGGGGAGCATCTCGCTAATGAGCAGGTTTAATCCTAGTAAATGGCAGCTGAACTCAGCGACAGCCAGGTAGTATCTTGCACGACTCGGAGCCGAGCGGCGGTGACAGAGGCGCTGGGCAGTTCAATTGAACGAACAGCTGGCGCTGAACCTCGAAGAACACCAGTGGTCTTCTCGTAACACCATCTGGTGAGACTAGAACAGTGGCAGATATCAGATCGAGTGCGGTAATGGACTGATCAGAACAGCAGAACTATCTCAGGTCAACGGACCGCGCCGATAGGTGGAAACCGCATAAATTGAGATGCACTCCCGCCCACAGATTTCGAGACGCTTTCTCCCCGCCATGTCTGACCCCGCGCCCTCTTTCGACACGGTCTCTACGTACGTCTCTTTCCGTTCCAAATCCCACTGATGTTGTTGTGTTAACATCGGCGGCAGAATCGGTCCCTATGTCCGCGCCCCTCTGATCGATTCAAGTTCTGCGGCCCTCTGACCGTTCTGCAGTTTCTAGGGAACTCGTTCAACTACCTGCTCATGGGAGTTTTGACGGTGCAAACATGTACGTCTTTCCTGCGCTACTAGTAGAACTTCCAACCTAACGTCGCACATGCAGATATGTACTGGCAAAACTTCGAGCGCGACACCAAATACACCAAATGGCTAGGTGATACATACTATCCACCGCGCTACGCTCGTTCTAAACTCAGCTGTCGTTCTCAGTCGCTGTGCTATTTTTGCTCGAGTTGGTTGAGACGGGATTCTCGACACAAGAGGCCTGGTTCTTCTGTGTGCAGAACTGGGGAAATCCTCTCACTATATTGGATGGTCCCTGGGCACAGCAGGTGCATCTCGTTATCGTTGGAGTCGGTCAGTCTCTAATAATCTTGATCACTCGTCAAACATTCACGCGCCGCGCCCCACAGTTGCGATAATAGTGCAATCATTCTACGCCGCGTGAGGCCTTTTGTTTCCTTCGTTTAGCCACTTAGCTTTTTCGATTTTTACAGACGCCTTTGGACGTTGAAGAAGACGTGGTTCATCACATTGCTCGTCGGACTCATCGTGTTGGTACGTATTCAGTAACTCGTCTTGATGTATTCAACTGACGCGCTGCACGTTCAAGCTTGCGCTGACTCAACTGACCGCTATAGTCGTCGCGACCGCATTGGTGAGGAAAAATTCCGCAGCGCCAGACGTTTTACGCGGAGGCTCACCCAATCCTTATCCTCAGGTTGTCAAGTTCCCCGGTTTCGAGGAGTTCCTCAAAATGGAACCGGTCTACGAGGTAAGCAAGCTCACGATACAGAGGCGGCCGCTGAGTCGAGTAGGCCTGGTTGATTACTAGCTTCACCAACGACATCCTGATCGCGGGTAGTATGATTTGGGTTGTAAGTGACTTGCTCTTCCGCCTCATTATCGATGCTAACTGGGCACAGTTGTCCTCGTCCAAAGACACGGCCTTCACTTCGACCATGAACAGCCTCCTGGACCGGCTCATCATAAACAGGTCGGTCAATCGCCTTCCTCGAAATCCTCTGCATCTTAAATTTTCGATTCTGGAAAGCATTCAAACAGGCGTGGTGACAGTGCTTTGTGCAGGAGCTACCCTAATCCTGTTCCTCAAATCCACGGACACAGTCTATTATGCGATACCGTGAGTTCAATATCCGGTTTATGACCCTCCGACTCACACGTTTAGGCTGTACATACTGGGAAAACTGTACGAGAACTCACTCACGCTCCGATCCCGACTCCGATGTTCCTGACGCAGGGCGATAGATACTCTAACAGTCTGGTCGCAACACTGAACGCTCGCAAATCCCCAGCACGTGCGGGCCTATGGGATCCCGTTGAACTCCGCCTATCTCTGCCGGCGGACACTTCATCCGGGAGGGAGAGGACTGGGCACACAGTACGTATACGTTCACACGCGAGTCCGATTTCGCGCAAACTTGAAGATCGAAGCTAATAATGTCCTTTGTAGATATCCGATATCCGATTCGGTTCAACCACAGCGGACACGGACAAGCACGAAGTTTCGATGGCTTAGATTACCTTGAGTCCTCGACCTTCCTTAACATTGTCAACCGTGTTTTTGTATTATCTATCATTGCACTCAGCGGGGCCGCATCGAGTTTTGGTAATCTTGGCCTGTGTTTGCGCTGGCCACAAGAAGCTAACGAGCGCAAGAGAAACCAAGATCGATGGCGGGTCTATGAGGGATTCTACTGGACAGAAGTCCATGAGTCATGCATGAATTCGAGTGATTCATGCATGAAGACCATGATTGGCGCGTGAGGCCGCGTGAGGGGACACGAAAAAATCTTTCTGCCTTCTTAAAATTATGTTTTTAAACATCAACAGGGCTGTGAGTGGCCATGCACCAGTCATGCATGGTTCATGCAATTATTTTTCGACCTGGAAAGGGAACACTGGTATTTTTGCGCAGTAATTTAGCAACTGTTGATTCTATCAATCCATTTTGCCAGCAAGTCCCACATTTCCACCCAATTCTTGAGTGATTCAGTGCAGATTTAATGCAGAATCAGACAGTTGGTAATGTGTGTGCCAGGTACTACTACTGAGGTAGCATTCTATGCTGCATGAGCAGTCATGCATGACTCACTCAAAAAATCACAGTGCAAAGCACTGCAAACTATTGCCAAAATATTGCAAGAGGAACTAATCCGTGAGGCATGCGTGAGGCTCATGCGCTATTCACGCATGATCATGCACCACTCACCCGTGATCGCGTTGTGATCACGCACTCATGCATGAGTCATGCGTGATCATGCATGAATCAGCAGCATGATCACGGACTTTTGTCCAATGGAAACCCCCATAGGGTCACCCATATCGACAGATCGCGGAGCCCCCACCTTGGCGCAATTCCTTTCGTGCGATAAGTCCATACAGCACTCAGTAGCCAGTCAAAATAGAACGGTTACACTGGGCAGGGAAGTGGTGATTGAAGGGTGGCTTATGGTCAGTGGCGGGGTGGATGTTGTATGCGACAGAAAAAAAGGTAGTCAACTTGAAGTGCCGGACAAAATGGCCGAAGGCGACTGAGCCCGCAAAATGGGAGAATAGAGCAAAAATAGAGCTGTGCCCCGCACGGGACCTTAGGCCTTATAATAATAATAATAGAATGAGGGAGGAAGGAAGGGATAATGTTATTTGGCACACCCATCAGTCACAGCACACCGTCGGCACACCGTGTGCAACTATTTGGCACACTGTTGATGACATCAATACGTATCTGTGTTTTCTTGAATTTGGAGCTTAGAACAGGCTGGAATATTGTACAACACTGGATTACATATTCAATGGATGTTCCTGTATCCTTAATCTGACCAGAAAGCCCATAAGATCATAATTTCGCACAATCGTCACGGGCATGTCACATTGCAGGATCAGTAGTGAATATCGACGGTTCTAGGCCGCTTAAATTATGAGAAAAAATCGCCACGGACCTATGGAGCCATCCAAAGGTTTTCAACATAGAAATGGCTGTACTGGATCGTTTTTAGCACGGAAGAGACAGTTTCTGCGGAGATTTCCATTTTAGGACGTTCCAAAAATGAACGGAGTTGGTGTAAATTCAGAAATTAGCCCTTATTTTGGATTCTTCAAGTGCAGATCTAGAGCCGGATCACGGAGTCGATGTTAAATCAATAGTGTGCCAAATAAACATCAACTGTTTGGCACCCGGTGTGCTGTCACTGATGGGTGTGCCAAATAACATTATCCGGAAGGAAGACAGATGCGGTTCCAGCGGATCGTTCTTTGACATCGTGTGGGAGCAGAACAAGAGCTCCACGAGGCAGCCGCCACGAATCCGCACCTTGCTCTTTGCCTTCCTCACCGCCGGCCAGTCGTCAGCCTGTTGCTACTTTATCCATATCTCCACATCTCCAGTATGAAGCGTCTTCGCAAGCTGTTGCCGGTCAGGCGCAGATCAAAGTCTCCATCTGCTACAGGCAGCTCCATGTCTGTACAAGCAGCATCGGTGCCACCGTCGACAACACCATCCCACTTGCCGCCGGCACCGTTCCTTACGACGGCGACTCACCCCGGGTCACCACTGATGTCACTGGCATCACTGGCAGAGGAACTGCGCTCATCGCCTGCCCAGACAGCGTGGACAAATCTAAAGGAGGTCCTCAAAGCCGTGCGTGATGGCTCCGACCTCTTTCTACCCCTTAAGGCAGCTCTTGTCGGAGTCACCGCAATCATGGACTCAATAGATGTATGTTATGTCCTTTTGATGCACAGGTTGCTGATGACCTTGCAGCGTGTCGGGGACATCCATGACGAATTTGTGAGGATCACCAATAACATCAAAGGCTTCCAGGGTATTTTTTTGCAGTATGGTGCAGAGAAGGATATCTCTCCTGCAATGCATAACAATCTGGATGCTGTGACCTTGTTAGTTATTGCTACTCTGTCTATTTCTGCATCACCTGATTCACTTTCAAGGGAAATGAAGTCAATTGAGGAAGCCATTGGCTCCAAGATGGAACGTGGACCAGTGAGGCGCACACTAGAGGCTCCTGGTGACGTGAACAAGGTTGTGATTGCATTCAAGAGGCTTGGCAATGTGATCAACAGGTTCCAGGTGTGTTCACTGTCATGCTGATGGCTTTCTATCTTCTGAACACTGTAGGTCAATATGGGTCTCCACATGGAACAAGGTGTACAGAATATCACCATGAGTAGTAAGTATCTGCATTATGTCTCCAGGTGTCCCTCAATAACATTTTTCAGTGTCTTTGGACAAACTTGGCTGTGTTGCGGGAGCTGGCATTGATGCTCAGAGCCCGGAAGGCTGCTTGGAAGGAACTCGTGTTGACCTCTTGAAGGAATTGCAAGCCTGGAGTTGTGACCCTAATCCCCCTCAAATCTTCTGGCTGGATGGAATGGCTGGGACTGGCAAGTCTGCTGTTGCACGTTCATTCTGCAATATGCTGTGCAAAGATGAGCAGCTTGGCGGAAGCTTCTTCTGCCTTCGAGGCAATGCCAACCAGGGGAATCCAAATCGCATTCTTCCTACACTCGCTGTGCATCTTGCTCAACAGGACATAGCTTACAAGTGGGCTCTGCTGGGCAGCTCTTGATAGGGGGATATCGTGGAATGCAAACCTCAAAATCCAGGTTGAGAACCTGCTTGAAAAGCCTCTTTCCACCCATGCCAGTGGATCTCCTACCTTGGTGCTGGTTATAGATGCGCTTGATGAACTTGATGATGAGGAAGCTACAAAGGACCTTCTTCAGAGACTCATAGCTGCAGTGCCCAGTCTTCCCATCAAACTCTTTGTCACGTCTAGGCCAGAGCGGCATATACGTCCTCAATTCAACAATCCAGTTGAGTCCCGGCGTATCCTCCGGCTTCATGATATTGAGGACAATATTGTCAAGCACGATATATCCCACTATCTCACAAACTGTCTTGAGCGCATACGAGCTGACAGTGGTATGTCCTCTGAGTGGGCTAGCCCTGCAGACATTGAGGCACTCACGGGCCGTGCTGGAAAGCTCTTCATTTATGCATTTACTGCAGTGAAATACATTACCGAGAATCCTGGAGATCGCCTACAAAAACTGTTCAGCATGAAAGTTGAAACCAAAGGGCCATTGACCAGACCACTGGACAAGGTTTACAGCCACATTCTTTCAGATGCCATGGACCCAGAGAGGCTCGAAAGCAGTGAGATTGCTTTGACAAAGCAGATCTTAGCTGCAGTCTTGACTGTGAGACAGCCATTGTCTGTTACCTCACTTAGCAGTCTGCTCGGGATACCTAATCAGCAGGTGAAGGCAATGCTTGACCGACTACATGCTGTCATCCATGTCCCACCAAACAACGATGAGGGTGTCTTGTCTATATTCCATGCCTCTTTCGGGGATTTTCTTACAACCCCTGGTCGTGTGTCGGATGGATTGCTCATCAACCCATTGACTGCCCATACTGTTTTATTCTCAAATTGCATCCGAATCATGGGTTCGGAACTACACTTCAATGTTTCAAAGTGTCCCTCATCCTACTTCCCTAGCACTGATTACAAGCTTAAAATACCTACCCTGCTGCAGTATGTGTGCTTGCACTGGCCATATCACATGGTGGCAGCTTCCAGCACTAAGGCTCTTGATGTCGAAGCTGTCATCTTCTCGCCAATCCAGAAATTTTTCTTGCCCGAATTTTTGTTCTGGGTTGAAGTAGTCAGCACATTAAACAAGCCTCGTATTGCATCAACCCTGATCATGACAGTATTATCAGCAAAATGCTTTGTACGTGCCCCACAAAACTTGACTGAATTTCTTCGTGATGCCAATGAGTTTATTGTGTCTTCTTTGGAGGCTATTGAAACCAGTGTGGCACACATATATCTCTCTGCTCTTCCATGTCTCCGGCCAGCTTCACAAGTTGCCAGAGCATTTTGGCCAAGGTTTAAATGTCTCCCAGTACTACATCTCACAGGAATTCAGCGGCGGCAAGAAGCAGCTCTCATATTGCAAGGGCATGACAATCAGGTCAAGTGCATTGCCCTTTCACCTGATGGAGAGCGTCTTGTGTCAGGCTCGTGGGATAATGCAATCCGTATGTGGGATGCAAGGTCAGGTGCAGCTGTCATGGAGCCCATCCAGGGCCACACGAATGGGGTTAACTCGACTGCATTCTCACCTGACGGAGCACATGTTGTGTCAGGCTCAGATGACAAGACCATCCGTGTGTGGGATGCAAGGACGGGCAAGGCAGTCATGGAGCCCATCCAGGGCCACACAGATCGGGTTACCTCTGTTGCATTCTCCCCTGATGGAGCACATATTGTGTCAGGCTCAGATGACAATACCATCTGTGTGTGGGATGCAAGGACGGGGGGAGGCCGTCACAGAGCCCATCCATGGCCACACAGATTGTGTTTGCTCTGTTGCATTCTCACCTGATGGAGCACATATTGTGTCAGGCTCACATGATAACACCATCTGTGTGTGGGATGCAAGGACGGGGGAGGCCATCACAGAGCCCATCCACGGCCACACGGCTGGGGTTCGCTCCGTTGTGTTCTCCCCTGATGGAGCACATCTTGTGGCAGGCTCAGATGACAATACCATCTGTGTGTGGGATGCAAGAACAGGTGAGGCTGTCATGGAGCCCATCCAGGGTCACACAGATTGGGTTCGCTCTGTTGCATTCTCACCTGATGGAGCACATATTGTGTCAGGCTCAGATGACAAGACCATCCGTGTGTGGAATGCAAGGACAGGTGAGGCTGTCATGGAGCCCATCCAGGGCCACACAGATTGGGTTCGCTCTGTTGCATTCTCACCTGATGGAGCACATATTGTGTCAGGCTCAGATGACAACACCATCTGTGTGTGGAATGCAAGGACGGGGGAGGCCGTCATAGAGCCCATCCATGGCCACATGGCTGGGGTTAACTCCATTGTGTTCTCATCTGATGGAGCACATCTTGTGTCAGGCTCACATGACATGACCATCCGTGTGTGGGATGTCAAGCCTGGCCTTACAGCAACCGCCAACTCCCACCCCTCAACTCTGGATTTGAGTGCTGACCCCATCATCTTGCCACATGAAGAGGAGGGCTGGATACATGGTCCAAACCGAGAACTCATCATGTGGGTGCCCCCAGAGTACCGCCTTTATCTACAGGTGCCACCATGTTTTATTGTCATGGCGTCTGCCAAGGTTGTTGTGGAGATGGACCACTTTGTTCATAGTACTGACTGGATCAAGTGTTACATTGGGTGAATCAATTTCCTACCGTGTAGTATGTCTCTGTAATGGAAAAAAAAAAATTGCTGGTATTATTTTATGGCTTCATGATCAGTTGCTAGGCAAGATAGAGGCTTCGCTCCACTCTGCGCTAGGGCATGCGTAAACCCGCTGCGCCGGGTTTACTTACACATCACGGTCACATGTCATTATGTTTCTTACCGTCGCCACTTGCAGAATACAGCAGAGTCTTCTTGACTTGTGTGTGTATCGGCTTAGTGTAGCTTGGCTGGCCGTCTGGCTTCCAGCATGCAAGGGAGAGCATCAAGCGCAGAAGCACAAAGTGAGATGAAGTGAGATTAGATTAGATTAGATGCCTGCTTAAGCTCAAATCAGAACACATCATAACGTGTGTCAGAGCGGTGATTTCGCGGATTGATACCGTGACGGGACGTACAGATTATAGAAGAAGTATAGTGTGTGGGCTGGCTTTTCCGCTTTTTGTTGCTCATAGTGATTTTTTATTTTTATGTTTTCGAGTTTTGTACTCAGACATGTGAGTGGGTACAACTTCAGCAATTGTGGAAGCATGGGCACTTCTGGCAGATATCAATGGTCCATATACTTAATATACATGCTATCAGAGAATAAAATGATGAAGGAATGGAAGGAACAAAGGAAAGGGTGGAGGGTAGATAAAGTTGGCCAAGAAGAAAGCAATCACTGAGGATAGCACTAAAGATCTAGAGGGAGCAATGAATAACAATGTCAGCACCAGCAGTCTTCCGGGTAGCTGAGCGGGTTGTCGAGCGAGAGAACCTGCGAGAGCGGATTGTAACAGGCGACCGACGGGTAAAGCAAGTAGAATGAGTGCGAAGACTCTGGGGGAATAGACGATAACAACCTACGGTATATAAGGCAGTCAGGCAACAGAAAGGGTTCTGATTGTACAGTAAGGGTTAATACAATCGGGGTTTGAAAGTCAGTCGGTTTCCAACGATCGGGTTGTAACGTCTCAGCTCTGAAGGATAGGGAAAGGAAGGGTCAATAGGGACTGTGTCATGACATCACCCCGTTCGAGGCAAGGTCCTCAACGCCTGTATGCTCGATGACATATGGGCGGGTTCTGTGATCTTGCAGTCGGGTTCAAAAAGAATGGCGAATATCCTGTCGTCGCGTTGACCTTGTCGTTGTGAGCGGATTCTGCCATGCTCAGCCAATCCGCCCAATCGTCTTGCTGGAAATTCGTGAATATTCACAGATATTGTTCCACGTCTTGGTTCACCCGCTCTGTTTGTCCGTCCATCTGGGGGTGATACACCGTTGATGCGTTGGATCAAATTCCTAGAAGCCGGTTTAGATCCTGCATGAAGTTCCCAACGAATTGTTGTCCTCGGTCACTTGTTGTGTCCTCAGGGATTCCAAAATCCTTCCAGACATTGTCTCGGTACAACCTCGCCACCCCTTCTCCCGATATGTCGCTTGTGCAGGGCATTAGGCGGATCCCCTTGCCCAACTGATCCACTACCACCATAATCGCGTTGTACCCTTGCGAAGGTGGTAGCTGAGTGATGAGATCTACCGAGACGCTTTGCCACATTCGTGTCGGTACGGGATTCAGCGCCAATTCTCCCCTCGGTTTCGCCGGGAACGTCTTCGTTCTCTGGCAGGTTGGGCAGGCCGCCACGTATTTGTGCGCATCTCGGGTCAGCGATGGCCACCAGTAGTTGCGCGATACCAGCTCTGCCGTTTTTGACTGCCCAGGATGTCCCGCTAGCGCGGTATCATGGTGTTGGCGTAGAATCCGGTTCCTGACTTGGTCGTTCCGTGGCACATAAATGAGGCCATCTTTGAGAAGTAATCTGTCCCGCTTCTCCCAACCCACTGGTTTCAACCCATTTCCCCACAACCCCGTGATGGCGGGTTCTGTATCAGGTTCTGATTCCCGCATCCAACGTAGTATGATGTTGGCCTCGTCGCGATCCGGCGCGTTCAGTTCTCGAGCGTGTACCGCTTTCTGCGTGAATAAGTCGTCGGGGAGTAGGGTGATATCCATGTTGTCGTTCTTCCCTTTTTCATGACCGACCCGACGTGACAGGGCATCGGTTTTGCCTTGGGTGCGTCCTGGTTTGTGGATGAGGCGGAAATTGTATTCGCTAAGTTCCAGCGACCATCTCGCCTGTCTTCGATTCAGCTTCTTGCTGGTCATGAAGTACTCCAGATTTTTATGGTCCGTCCAAATTTCGAAGGGTTGGTCCTGTCTGTTCTGCAGGTAGGGCCTCCATTCGTCCAGCGCCCTCATAATGGCGAACATCTCTTTGTCGTGGATATCATAGTTTCGTTCCGTATCGTTGAGTGCCTTGGACATGAATGCGATCGGGACCCACTTCCCCTGTTGTTCTTGCGATAGGACCGCCCCCATTGCAAAGTCCGACGAGTTGGCTTCTACCCTCCACTCTCCCCTGTTCGTGGGGAAATGCAGGACGGGTTCCAAGGTCACCAAGTCGATCAGTTTTCTGAACGCTGCCTCCTCCTCTTTGCCCCATCGCCATTCGGCTTCCTTGCGCGTCAACCACATTAGCGGTTTCAAATACAGCCCGAAGTCCTTGATGAAGCGCCGGTAGAAGTTGAGGAACCGAGGAAGCTCTGCACCTCCTTCAGGTTGGCCGGTGTCGGCCAGTTTCTGACTCCCTCCACCTTCACAGGGTCCATCCGGATTTGTCCATTGCCGACAATTACCCCCAGGTACTCCACTTCTGCCTTCTCGAATTCACACTTGTCGGGTTTCAAGAATAATTGGTGTTTTCGCAGGATTTTCAGGACCACTTTCACCGTAGCGCAGTGCTCTTTGAGGGTTCCCGAATAAATGAGAATGTCGTCCAGGTACACGATTACTCGGCCTTCCGCAATCAAGTCGGCGAAGATTTCGTTCATCATGGATTGGAATATTGCTGGCGAATTCGTCAACCCGAAAAACATCACCAAGGGTTCAAACAAGCCGCGGCTTGTAATAAACACGGCCTTTGCCTCGTCTCCATCCTTGATTCGGATATTGTTGTATCCCCAACGGACATCCAACTTCGTGAAATAGCGCGCGTGTCGCAGCTTGTGCATGATGTCCAAAATGAGCGGGATGGGGTATGCGTTCTTCACGGTCAGGTTGTTTAGCTTGCGATAATCTTGGACCAGCCTCAGTTTTCCATCCTTCTTCTTCACGAAGAAGAAGGGCGATGCAAACGGCGATTTTGAGGGTCGAATCCGGCCGGTTTCCAGGTGTTCCTTGATAAACACATCCAGCTCGCCCTGCTCCACCGCAGATAGCGGTGATAAGCCGCTTGCTGAAGCAGGTGTGGAAAGGCAACCTTTACACGCTTATTCGGAGTGCACATCACAGAACTAGTATGAGTCCCGAATAGCTAGTTGGGAGATATCTGCACCAGTGAACAAGGTCTGCAATGGGGTTGACGACCTGCGGCGCATTCCGAGTTCACTGTACACACACAACTATCAGCAGAGCCCAAACCTATTGCAGGAAGATCCAACCTGCATGTACTCAAAGGGAATAACAACCAAATTCACATTGGTTCAAGTTCTGGGTCTTATTCGGAGAAGTCACCAAGACCGAACAAGCCTTATTCGGAAGCAATGTTCAACTTGTGGGTTACATCAAGAAACCATGACATCCTGAAGTGTGTCTTGGGAGCTATTCGGAGTTCTGGACCATCACAAAGTCGAAATGACAATACTGCCACATGCTATCAAACACATGCAAACTTGTCTGGTGGATTCCTCAACAACCACATGGGATATTTGGGACAAATTGGACATCATTGGAATGCTGGAGAGCCACTCTACAAGATGGTGGTGTTACATTGGAGGGGCAAGCAACATTGAAGAAGCTGGATCATGGATATTCCGGATTTTGACATTCATGATGATGGGATCGCTGTGTGACGCTTTGGGAGGATGACTAAGGCTCTAGAACGCCATGGACACGGAAAATCGGACATTCTTACTCATTTTACCTTATTCTTATGATTTGTCATGATCTCTTGGCAGTAGTATTTAAGTAGCAGGTTTGTAGAGGCTCGGGAGGCTACTGGCCCCCCTTTCAAGTCGACCTTAGGGTCTGGGGGTGGTCTGGGGGCAGGTTATATGGGTTGTACGAATAAATCTGGATTACCGAATAAGCGTTATAGCTGTTCTGTGTGTTGGCATTCAAGATCAAGGATTGTTTGGGTTATCCGGATAAGTCAAGGGCCAGGAATCAAGTGTGTTGTATCACTCCTTGGACTTGTGAAGATTTGGATTTGGTTGGATTGCGCCTCAAGACCGATTAGGGTCAACATCACCGAATAAGAAGACAACAGTGAACAAGAACTCGGAAGAAGAACAAGACAACATTGGACAGAATAAGACTTGGTTGGGATGTGTTAGCGAACAAAGCATTGAAAAGACATATTTGGGATTGGAAAGCACTAGGACATCGAGCTTGGCCTTCTCATTGCAAGAGAGATTGCCCAGTCGTACGTCTGAAGCAACAAGAGCATTTTGCACAAGACATATTACCGCTATTCGGACAAGCAGTTGGGAAGCTTTACATCCAAACCTCAAGTTCTCTTATTCGGAGGTTCGCCTTTGAGGACAGAGACTTGTTGTATGCACCTTGGCCTATCTTATTTCCACTTCTTCCACATGTTTGCTGCTATTCGGTCTCACTCCCCAATTCGGTTGGGTGGTGTCTCTGAATAGTTAGTTAGCCATCTTAGTTCAGTAAGGCATTTCTGTTGCTTGGGGTTCCTGCGCACCCGTTAAACTGGCAACTGCAAGTCAGGATGACGACTCGTCGAGGTTGATGGTTGTTGGTTAGTTGGTTTTGGTTGGTTAGAGCTAGCGCTCTCTCTAGTCTTAGCTGATTTTCCACACCGGAGTCCTGAGCACACAAATCAGCGGTATGCAGCGACCTCGTACTGGCTCCACCCCCTCTTTCAACTCGATCGCGTGATCCCATTTGCGCTGCTCAGGTAACTTGTCGCAGTCTTGTTTCTCAAACACCGATCGGAATTCCTCCAAGTATTCTTTGGGCACCAGCTCTTCTAGGGTTTTCTCGCCTTGCGTCGCATAAGCGGCCGCCACTAGTTTGGTCGCAATGTTCTGTATCGCCCGAATGTCAAGGCGGGTTCTTGGCATCTCAGACCCCACTTCCGTAGGGTATATCCTGGTGACGAAAATACGATCTCCAGCTTCCAGGGGAGCGCTATCTTCCTCCTCCCATACCTCCTCCAATCCCTTCGAGTGAACCGCAACATTTTTTTCTTGCCAGTCGATCTCCGGGTTGTGTTTGCGCAGCCAGCTGTAACCAATAATCACATCGCTCTTCCCGGTGTTGGTGACTGCTAGCGGGACTACTTCCGTGTGGTCTCGGATTCTCATGCGCATCCTCACGATATGGGTGATAGCGCCCCCCTTGTTAGCGGTTCCGACGGCGTTGTACACTGGCACGGGCAACAGCAGTTGCTCGGTTTCTAGTCCCTCCTCCTCTACCAAGCATTGGCTAATGAACCCGTTGGTGGCTCCGCAGTCGAGGAGACCCTCAACTGCCAGCCCACGCCCGCTGGAGAGTTCTTCCAGGGCGACTGGGAGCATCATCGCGCTGCTCCCGTCCCCTCGGATGAATAGGGGAGCATCCTTTAGGCTTTGCAAGGCCTCCAGTACCTCTTGTCGGTATCCAGTCTGTACAAAGTCTTTCAGTTCTTCTGTTACTTCCCCGCGTTGAGCGGGATGTGTCCAGTTGAACAAGCCCACTCCCATGTCTTGTGGTCTGGCGCGCAGTCTTTCGAGTAGTCGCTCAGCACTGTGGAGCGGCAGTTGTTTCCACGCTGCAGGTTCCTCTGCGGGCTTCGGGATCCGCAGCAGCTTCTTCTCCGGTGTCCTCCGCTTAGTGGGTGGGGTATATGGTTCGGTTTCTATGTCTTCATCACTCGAGTAAAGTGGGTGGGGTATATGGTTCGGTTTCTACGCCTTCATCACTCGAGTAATACGTGGGCAATGGGGAAAATCGATTGTTCTTGCGTATTACATCGGTACGGACGGGGTATGGTCGAGAGGGCGTAGAGTTATATGGTCGAGAGGGCGTAGAGTTATATGGTCGAGAGGGCGTAGAGTTATATGGTCGAGAGGGCGTAGAGTTCACTCGCGACTGTCAGGAAAATCCACCTGTTGTTCGGCGTCTTGTTCCTGTGTTCCTTCGGCTACCACCCGGATCTGCTGAGGGCGGCGGTTGGGGCAGTTGCGGCTGAGATGCCCCTTCTGGTGGCAGGTCCAGCACGTCGCCTCCCGGATTTGCTTCTCGTTGCTCATGGCTCGGTCAATGTCCATGGGGACAGGTCCCGCAGTAGCGGGTGCAGTGGTGTTCGGCGCTGGGGTGGTAGTGGTAGTGCCGAACGTGACCATGGGAGCGTTGGTTGTAAAACCCAAGCGGTTCCAGTTACTACGGTTCTGGAACCCGGTGCCTGGGTTCTCCTGGTTGGGGTGGGTCCCTGTGTTCCCGCCACGATTGGCGTTCGGCTGAGTGGTTGCCGGGTTCTGTGGCTTGGTGGCATAGGCTTCATTCTGTCTCTCCGCCTTGCGAACCCCGTCGGTAATGTCCCACTGGCGCAGGATACTGTCGTGGTCGATAGCGGCCTTCTTCCATACGGCGTACGTCTGGGGCAGCGGGTAGACTCCGTAGACTGCCTGCGCTACACGCCTTTCTAACTCCTTCTTCACGATGCGGAGCAAGTTGGGCTCATCGTACCCTGTGGTTTGGTTCAGGGCGTCGAGGACAGTGAAGAATGCCGTTGCGCCTCCGTTGCGCCCTTGGCGCAACACCTCGATCTTCTGCTGGGCAATGTCCACCTGCGCTCCCCCCTTGAAGGCAGCGATAAACACCTCTTCGAAGTCCTTCCAGGTCTAGTATGCGCCGGTGCCGGTGCCATTGCGCATTGCACGGACCACACTGTCCTTCCAGCTCGCCGCGGCGCCCCCCTTGCAATACGAGAGGGCGTAGTTGATTCGGCTGGCCTCGGTATTGTAGGTCGGGTTGCCTTGCCAGGCCAACCAGCAGTCGGACAAGAACGTGTCCACTTGGTCCGAATCGCCCAAGAAGTCCTTCGGCGGGGAGACCCGCAGGTTCTTGGCGTTTCCAGTGGTTTGTCGCCTCAAAGTTGGTGATCTCTGTCTCCATTGTCGGTCGGGTGTCGGTGATAGTAGGAGGTTGTTATTCTGTCAGCACCAGCGGTCTTCCGGGTAGCTGAGCGGGTTGTCGAGCGAGAGAACCCGCGAGAGCGGATTGTAACAGGCGACCGACAGGTAAAGCAAGTAGAATGAGTCCGAAGACTCTGGGGGAATAGATGATAACAACCTACGGTATAGGAGTGTACCTACGGTATATAAGGCAGTCACGCAACAGAAAGGGTTCTGATCGTACAGTAAGGGTTAATACGATCAGGGTTTGAAAGTCAATCGGTTTCTAACAATCAGGTTGTAACGTCTCAGCTCTGAAGGATAGGGAAAGGAAGGGTCGATAGGGACTGTGTCATGACAAACAATCTGGTTGAAGGAAGAGGGCAAAATGTGAGAAATGAAACTGCATGGGTGATGCATGTGTGGGCAGCAGGTTAGTTCAGAGGATGCCTGCCGATGAGTGGAGGAAAAAGGAGAGGATTGTAGGAAGACCATGGTAACTCGCTCCAGAAGGTGTAACTACTAGCCAGGGAACCCTCCTAGTCGGTGGGTAGTAGTTATTTGAAGCTCTGGGGCTGACAAGCAATCTCTCTCCTACCTGTTGTTCTTGAGGTTGGTGCAGAAAGTCCTTACAGTGGGTCATTTCCCTGCTCTGAGCTTCATGAATCAGAATAAATGTTCACTGTGATGCGGAGCCGATCGCGAGCACGCTTGTCGCCGTCAACATCCATTTCATCCGAAAGAACGAGTGAATATACAGACACTTCCTCGCTTGGCTGAATTTTGCCCTCTGAGTCTGACCAATTTCTCCAGATAAAACACCTTGGCAGGCAATGGCAATTCTTGGCGGGCGGCGCTTCAATCAATATGGGTTTCAAAGAGAACACTGAAAGCAGATCTGGGGTGTCCCCATTTTGAGGCCAGAACAACCAGACGCGATAACAAATGTAGAGCTGCATTGAGTTGCAATCTGGGACACGCGCCTGACTGTTAGGCGATTGACAAACTCCGCAGCAACGGCCTTGAAACGCCGAGGTTCTTCACGAATTTGAGCCTCTTGAGGTATGGGGCCGGCGCGGGCGCTCAGAGGAAACGAACTTGAAGGATTCAGCGCGACTCTAGTCGAATACGGCAAAGGGTAGAGCATCTCCGACTCCGAGCAACAGCGGCCCTGGATCGGCTCGGGTCAATGCATATATAAGGGCCTGATTGGTAACTCTGAGAGCCGCCTGAATCGCGCCTGATAGGGTGTCACACTTTACCTAGTCTGTGTGTACTTCAATTATCATCTTCTCAATGGCTCTTCACATCGTCCGTCGACGTCGTATCATCAACCCAGTCATCCAAAAGCGTCGTTCATGCCTCACCACCGCCATCATCGCCGTCATATTCTCCAACCACAAGCTCCTCAATATCGGAAAGCCAGCACCCCTCGCATTTCACACCTATATCCTAAACGGCTACACCTGGCTCGACGAGGTCCTCAATGGCCATCCAGACCGCATGCACAACCAGCTAGGAATGTCAGCAGGGCTCTTATGGGCGGATTTGGTGGCAACAAGTGGGCTTTGCGACAGCCGGTATGTGACTGCGTAAGAGCAGCTTTCCATCTTTGTCTATTGGCTTGTGCATGGCAGCAGTCAGCGTGAACTCTGCGAGAGATTCCAGCGGTCGGGCGACACAATTAGCAAGTACATCAACAAGATGCTCGAGCTGTTCACGGGCGACTTCTACGACAAATACATGCACAATCCCGTCAACACGACACCAGAGAAGATCAAGAACAACCCCAAATGGTACCCATTCTTCCGACTTTGCCGAGGCACTACCGACGGCGTCCACGTTCTCGCACACTGTTGTGAAGAAGATGTTACTCAATACCGAGACCGCAAGGGCAGTGTTACCCAGAATGTCCTTGCAAGCTGCGACTTCGACCTCATCTTTGTCCATGTCATGGCTGGCTTAGAGGGAACGGCGGCCGACGGGGTTCTCTTTGACCACGCGCGACGTGATGGGTTCTCACTCCTGGATCGTCGGTTCTTCCTTGGCGACGCTGGATTCGCCAACTGCGACCTCATAATGACACCCTACCGAGGTGTCCATTATCATCTGAAGGAATGGAAGAAGGGGAAGCAGAGGTGCGTCGTTAACTGTGGTGCATTCCCAATATTGATGTCTCCAGGCCGCAAAATTTCAGAGAACTATTCAACCTCCGCCATGCACAACTTCGCAGTGCCATCGAACGAGTCTTCGGAGTCCTCAAGCGTCGTTTCCGAGCTCTTGTTTCACGCCCAGAGATGGGATATCGGCAAGGCTTGATGGTTTGCGCTGCCGCTGCCTTACACAACTTCCTCCGCCTACATGAACCCGTCAACGACTTGGAAGAAGACGACAAGTACGATGTTGAAGGACATGCATATCTGCACGGTTGGGGTGATGACGAAGAGGAGCGTGATGTTATGCCGGCAGTCAGTGCGGACGAGAAGGAGCGTGCAGATGCTCGTTGAAACGGTACGTTTGCGTTCTTAGGTGAACTACTCCGAAAAATCAAAATAAATCTCAACCACTCTTCAGATGCAAATCGTACACAAGGGTGAGTTCGGGGATGACAGGCAGCGCACCGCCCTTGTCAGATTAAGTTCAAGACTAGACACGGATCTTCGACGCGTAATCGCGGAGCTCCCGGTGTCAATGTGGGTAGACCAAGAAGGTCGAGTGGGGTTGGCGGGAAATGCTCGAGTCAAATCCGGCGGACTGGTAAGTGGAGTGTCGAGGAAGCAGCGCCTACGCTAAACTTCAACTCAAGACAAGTCACACAAAAGTAGCCAAAAACAATTGAGTTATTCGCTGTCCCGCTCCAGGGGAGGCTTTTCACTAGCGTACAACCGATGTAGGTCAGGGTATAAATATTGTGTGCGGAATAATTGTCCGTGTATGGTGTGAGATTCTGATAGTCATGAGGGCTCTCGAAGAGCCAATAAAGGTCGTCCAGTTATGTACGGCGTGTAGTTTTCCATTCCGAGAACAAGGGTCAATTCAGTTCATTCTCACGGTTCACGGCCCGCCGGCCCGGCCGCTCCCGCGAACCGTTGATCTCCGAGATGTTCAATCTAATCTCATGAAAGTGTCCAGAACCGTACAACAACCCCACGTTTGCAGGATTAATGTGTAGGTTGGTAGTTTCCCCTTGGTAGTTAGATCTCCGGCGCGTGGTTGGCGAGTGTTAACCCTCCAACGGTAGCTCGGCTACATGTTTCACCGACTTTCTGCCATCCACGATCAGCAACGCGAAACTCTGGGGTGAGCTCGCATTCTCAATTCCCCACTTATTCCCTCATAGATAGGGCCAACGGCCAGATTGGAGTAATTACAGGTGCGCAAATTTCGCTACCTTATCATTGTCGCGATGCTATTGGAGAAGCAATGTGGGCAGCATACGTCGTGGATCATCCAGACCTGGCTTGATACATTACAATTTCTTTGATTCCAGTGGGTACATGCTTGGAGCTACCGAGACAATCGACGTGGTTACAAGACAAGTGCGGACAGACGATACAAGTGCGTGGTGGGATACAAACAGTCATGCGGGTACAAGAGAAACGGTCATGCGACAAGGAGAGAAACATCTATGAGGATGTGCCAGTGAGCAAGAAAGGCAAGCAAGGCATACAACTGACCTAATAGAAAGTGTCCGCAGCCTTGAGGATGCCGGTGATGATGCCCTTGCGGCGAATGGCATTGGTGGTCTTCACAAATACACGCGCAGCATTGGGGTCTTTCGCAAAATGGCTTGTGATGGTGTTGTACAGACTGCCGTCCTCGTCAACGGGCATCAGTGTTTCGTCGGCATTGAGGATGTCGATAACGGCGTCGATATGTGACGTGTTGTCCTTGAGTGTAATGGGCGCCTTCAGCGCATCGCCAAGGGAAGTGAGGGAGTCTGCAACCCGCATGGCAGCCTCTGAGTTGCGTTTTGCAGCGCCGCCGGAGTTGGGTTTCGACTTGGGTTGTTTGGAGGAGGGGGTCTTGGTGTTGCGAGCATTCACGGAGACAGTCTTGAGGGGAGAGCTCTGGCAAGACATTGAACAGACACAAAAAGACCTTGGAAAGCAACTCACCAGCGTCAGATCCTCATTGACCTTGCCTACGCCATTGTCCTTCTCTCCCTCCGTTCCACTCGTACTGTCACCCTTGCTCATACCGTCGCCCTTGTCGTCATCCCCGAGCTCTTCCATCTCAGCACGTTCGCGCGGCCCCTGGCTCGTCTTGGCTTTCTTTACGGCCTTGTTGTTCGTGTTCTCCTTCCCCTTGGGTTTCTTCTTCCCGGTTTGCACAACGTTGTCGCCGGTGGCCTTGTTCCATGCGCCGTCATAGACTTTGTAGAGTTCGTCGTAGAATTTGCACGGAGCGTGAAGCATTTGCGATATTTTTTATTGTGTACCTTGAAAGCTGTCAGTGACGAGAAGAAACACAGGATAGAACATTGCGCACGGTGAAGAACGTGTCTTGGAAACTTTCATCGGCGACACAGCACTTTTCCTCGTCGTCCCAGCCCGTCCCGCTGTACCCAGCCACAAAGCAATACAGCTCGAAGTTGCCCTTGATCTACAATGGATGAGCACTGAAAAACTCGGAGAAGGAGGTTGTCTACGTATGTGTTATGCGACTGGGACTGGGTAGCGGTGCGGACCGGGGTGTTGGGGACAGCATTGACGGCCGCGATGACTTTGGGCCAGATCTGGGGCTTCCAGCCGTTGCCTGTGCCGTCCTTGTCCTTGTTTTCCAACATGACGGCTAGCATGGCAAGGGTCTCCGCCTGGGTGAAGCCTGGGGCCTGGGGAGCCATGGTGAGGGCGGACTCGGACGGACGCATTGGAGGTGGAAGCGAAGAGTGAAATCAGGTAGTGATTCAGGCGGAAACAAATTTATTGCAAACTGATACAAATCAGGCGAGCTCTCAGACAGGCCCTAAACCTGTGACAGGTCAGTCACGGTCTGTTTCACCACCCACCACGCCGCCCAACGCCGCTAGGGCAGCCCACCATGCATAGAGGACCCCGATATCTGCTGATTGTGCTCGCTGTAGTCGTCAGCGGGCACTACATCCTCCCTGACCCACGACGCATACTTATGGCCGAGCAACCTCCATTTCCCGCCTTATGCGACCCCGCCCCGACAACGCCATCCCAGACGAATACTACACACACCAGCGCATCAACTCCGAGCTCGACATAGCAGCCCGTCCCCGCGCCAACGCGACCTTTGTCATTCTCGCAAGAAACAGCGACATGGACAATACCGTCCAAACGGTGCATACCCGCGAATTGTCTTGGCAGAGGATTTTCGCTGATCTGCGGGGTAGGCGAGTTTCCGCGGTTGCTTCAGGCCTCTTCAGGCCCCGTCATGTACGGTCAGGTCCCGAAGGAACACTGGTACGTGATGGCCCCATAGTCGTCACTCGCGCTAACACAAGTTCTCGCAGGGTACAACCCGACTGGATTGACGAAGACCGCGCTACCAAAGGCCGCGATGCGCTCGTTGCCGAGAACGTCATATACGGCGGCAGCGTAAGCTACCGCAATATGTGCCGCTTCAATTCTGGGTGAGTATCGTGTCCCTGGGCAGATTCTGTCAGCCGTCCGATGCTTACTACTCCCCACAGGTTCTTCTTCAAGCATCCCCTCACGGAGAACTACTGATGGTACTGGCGCATCGAGCCCGACGTCCACTTCCACTGCAACATCAACTTCGACCCGTTCTTGTATATGCAGGACCGAAACAAGGTGTATGGCTGGACCATGTACGAGTTTGACAAGACGATACCGACGTTGTGGGGGCACGTAAAGGGTGTGTCGTATCCAGTGAGGCCCTGCTCATGCTGACCGCCGTTTGCAGACTTTGTGAGACTCCATCCAGAGCACATTGCAAAGGACAATGCACTCGGTTTCATGAGCCACGACAACGGCGAGACATATAACCGCTGCCATTGTGAGTCCTTCCCCTCGCACCCGACCGAGCTCATTCTCGCAGTCTGGTCAAATTTTGAGATCGCAGACATGCATTTCTGGCGCGGTTGGTGCGTGCCACATTTTGGCCGATTTTTCGACTCTTAACAGGTACTAGGCAAGGCTTACCAGGACTTTTTCGCGTACCTCGACTCTAAAGGCGGCTTCTACTACGAGGTGCGCCGCCCGTCCTCCTTGCTTCCCTCGTCCTCTTACGCGAACTCCTACAGCGATGGGGCGACGCTCCGGTGCATTCGATAGCTGCTGGGCTGTTTGCGTCGAAAGACCAGCTACAGTTCTTTGAGGAGATTGGGTACGAGCACAACCCGTATACGCACTGCCCGAAGGATCCGCAGATGTGGGAAAAGGGCAAGTGTGGGTGTGCCCCGGAGAGGAGCTTTGGTACGTGTTTTTTTTGCGTGTTTTGCGGGGGCTCATTGCGATGCGCCCAGACTATGACGGCTACTCGTGCATGCGGCAATGGGACGACTTTATTCGGGGCTGAAGATGACCCACCCGAGATGCCATCCGTATCGATATATATCGCCGTCGACCCTATCCGCCCCCGGCGACAGTAGTTAAAAGCCATCCCATCCCCACATCCACACGCACGGCCATTTACCATATCAATGTAGTTTATACTCCTGCATATTTACTTAGAGGAAAGAATGCACGCACGAAACGGACACTGTATTTCGGAGCTACGAAACACAGGTCGCAAGGCGTATAATTTCTCGCGTATTCTCTACCGGAGTCAGCTACATTATTCGTCGAATCCTTGAACCCCAAGCCTGAGGCCTTGTCACGGTGACTGCAAACAAACTTGCCTCCGCCCTCGATGGGCGATCTAGCTCAGCCCAAACTCCCACCCGAGCTCGAACGTTACATCTTCCAACTTGCTGCTCGTGTCACTCCAGAGCTTGCACCGGCCTTGATACTCGTTGCATGGAGAGTCAAGGAGTGGTTAGTAAACTCTCGCAGACTCGGAGTCAGAGAGAGGTTCAAAATTTCTCCTCCAGGATCGAACCTCTCCTGTATAACACGCTCATGTACATCGACCTCAGCGCTGAGCTGCGCAACGTGCGC
This sequence comes from Mycena amicta, assembly GCA_029282125.1. NCBI lineage: Eukaryota > Fungi > Basidiomycota > Agaricomycetes > Agaricales > Mycenaceae > Mycena > Mycena amicta. The sequence continues at coordinate 189,406 of JARIHP010000077.1, forward strand.
AGCCGCACGATGAACGCCTTCCAGCTCATCACACAAGCCAAATCACCAGAATTCCTGCGCAAGAACGTCGTCAACTGCATGCTCTTCGTCGTCTCTGTGGACGATGCGCGCACTATTCTCGCGGCGCTTCAGGGAGTCGAAAACCTATTCATTTCCCTCCGCGGGCAGCTGGCTGACGCCAAGCACGGTGGTTACCCCGTCCCGCCCGAGGTACTCAGCCTGCCACTAAAACGATTGTACGCCGGCATCCAAGAAATCGTCGCCCTCGACAAACTTGACCCGCTGGCATACCCCTGCTTCCGCAATCTCACCCACCTCGAGCTCTTCACGAACCCCGTGGCTTGGGGGCGGGACATTGTGCCGTGGCCAGATTCAGAGGCAGAGCCGCCCACCTCCTGGGCGTTCCTCACGCGTCTTCCGAGCCTCACCCATCTGGCGTTGAACACCGGCTGCCCCGACGAGGTCTCCGAGTTCCTGCTCTCTCACTGTCTCTCCCTTCGCGCTCTGCTCCTCATCACCTCCACCTCCGCCCCGCTGACCATGACGAACGCCCCGGACTCGCGTTTCGTCGTGATGGCCCCGATGATCGTGCTCGCGTATCTCTCCGACTGGAAGGACGGGAAGCTCACGGGCAGGGACTATTGGTCGCGGGTGGATAGGTTCATCGCGAGACGGTTGGCTGGGGAAATTGACAGTGCGTTTACCATGTCGTCTGCTGTTCGCTCAGTTTATATTATGCAACACTGTAGGCCGGGAATTCATGCTCGCCGACTCGGAGGATTGAATATTGAATCTTTACCCAGCATGTTTGTTTCGCCCACTCGCAGTATTTCAAGCCGTCGTTTCCGCTTTCGCTCCCCGCGGCCTGAGACCCGGACTGAAAAGCTTGACAGCCTCCCCCAGAGAAACTCGTAGCACACCACACCGCTCGATTCGAGCAGAGCGTATCCGTTTCCCGATACAAGCTGAGGCCTCTCCGGTAGCGAGACTCATTATTGAATGCCTTTGGACGCGTCGCAGCCAAAGAAAACGTACCTAGACGCGTGCTTTCTTCTTTGCGGGTTGCCCCCCTTTCCGCTAGCGGCACGCTATCAAGCAGGGGCCTTGTGTGCTGCATCGAGGTTAGGAAAGGGCGTCGTTTGGGTGCTCTTGATCGTGGGTGACGTACGTTTATACTGAGTCACAGCAGAAATAGTATGAATTGGATCTATAGAGGAAGCTAGGCATAGGGCTACTTATGTACAGTACTGCTTAATGAGTTTTCTTGGTAACGGCTTCACCACCAATCCCTACATCCAATACGAATATCCGTGGCAAGGAGAATCCTGTCCCTCCTCGTCTTCCTCATCCTCGTCGTCAGACAAAAACAAACTCCCGTAGTTGAACCCAAAGGCGACGCGCGTGCCGAAATACCATTCCGGGCCGTCGTGGTCGTGGACATCCGCCGAGCGTCGACTGATGCGCTCCGAAGACCCGCTCGCGATTGCTGGGATGGGCATGACTGCACTGGTAGAAGCCGGTGCGGATGTCGAAGCAACACCTGGCCCGGAAAGTGGTATCGCTTTCATAGTGCGTTGCTTCGCAAGCATGGGCCTGGAACCCGTGGTTCCAGTGGACGTCGACGCGACACCAGGCCCGGAGAGTGTGATGGTGCCAGTGCGCTCCTTCGCAGGCACGGCCCAGAACGCAAAGACACCTGTCGAGCTAGGATCACCCCCCATCTCCGGCCCGTGCTCGTGCTGGACCTTGAGCGTCGCAAAACCAGCATACACCACGTCGTTCCCGCTCACGTAGATAGGTTCCGTCGTCATTTTGAATATCCCCGTGATGCTCTTGATACTGCTGCTGTTCTCGAGGAGTTTCATGACGCCGTACAGACCCGCGGAAGCTTTGGGGACGGCAGGCCAGAAATGGCGTTCCTCCGCAGGGGTGAAGGTAAGTGCGTCGACGCGCTGGATGGCGGTGAGCCCGATAGGGTAGGGAGTGCGGTCGTTTTGGTCTTTGGCGCCAGTGGTGGACTCGGAGAAGCTGTGGCTGGTGGAGGACATGCGCCCTTGCCCGTAGACGGCAGAGGACGAGAACGCGATGTCGACTTCGCCCGACTTGAGGTTGTCGTGGGTCTGGTTCTGTTTCTCGTGGATGACGCGGAAGAAGGCGGTATAGTTGAGCCGCGACGAGGTGGTCGGTTTGAGCGCGTCGCGAAGGGTGGTCAGGCTCATGGCGTAGATAGCCAGCTTCCCTCCCGTGAATATGTTGAGCTTGGGGGTCGGCACAAGGCTGGGCTCTGGGTGGACGACCGTGTCCGCCTATAGTACGGTGTCAACCACATGAAGGAGAGCGTCGGGACGTATACGTACCCGCTTGCGCTTTCGAACGAGTGGTCCGTCTGGAGGCGAAACTGCGTGGGCAGGTTTCAAACCGATCCCGCTGTTGGCTGGGTACGTCGGCTGCGCCTCAGCCGTATTCGAGTTCGCCTGAAGGGACGGTGAACACCTATACTCTGTATAAGCATTCTAATACCGAAATGCGAGCCTTCTTCGGGGGGCTGCCAGTGGTCGAGCTCGAGCTTGCGGCGCTGCTGAGAATCTTCTTAGACCGAGAGCCACCGGAGGATTTCTTGGCGGTGATTTTGTCCCTCTACACTCGTGTTAGCGAAGAAAGGGAGGGATTGCAGGCTCACCGTCATGGTGGGGAGAAGAGAAAGTCGAAGGTGTGTCCTCAGAGCCCACGCACGCAATATAAAAGAGACTCCATCATCTAAGGGTCGGATTGAAGGGACCTTGTGCGGAGGAATGGAACCTGCCGTTTTGGGACGGATTGGTGCTGTCCTTCGCTCATCCGTGGCAATACACTCGACGATATTCAACAGGACCGGTTTGCACTGCGCAGGCGGGGGCAGTGGCCGCAGATAACGAGTTTTTGAAGACGATGCTTTGCCGTCGCTGCAAAGTGAAGTTTTGGCCCGCTGCGGGGCGATAGAGATTGACTTGTGCCCTCCTTCATCGTCGACGTCCTGTAGAATCGACCCGGTTGCTCTTTCGCGTTGGCTTCGAAATTCCCTTTCGGTGTGCAGTCAGACAGTGTGACAACTGCGTGACACCAACTGGGTCCTCCTCACCCCACCAAGAACGGAGTTTGCACCGTGAAAAACGCCAATGCACCACTGTCTTCGTATTGCTGAGGTCTTGGACAACATCTTCGACAACCTGGAACGCGACCACGCGGCCCTGGCTGCTGTGGCAAGAACTTGCCAGTCAGTGTGTGTCATTTCTCTGCTTCTGCTCGGTACTTATCCCCCTTTGAAATAACAGTACGCCGCCACCCTCCGATGCCGAAGTTCATGGTCTCGTCTCAGCACGGTCTCGCTGACAACCCTTCGCTAGTGATTCATTGGTATGTCTGTCCACTCTCTCGGTCTTCTCCCTCGCTAATGTTTACTGCAGCATCTTTCGCGCTGTTCATGAGGGGTTTTCTTTTCCGGAGTGACTTTCTTCCGTAGATAGTCCTTGTATTTATGTAGCTTGTGCAATGCATTTTCTTTTCCCTTCTTTTGAAATACCAAGTGCGATAAGCAGAATCTGGTTGCCACATTCCCATGAAAGTTGGTCATATTTCATGATAAAGCTCACTAATGCTTGCTAGTTCATCATCATTAGCGGGGGGGGGTAGCTAATCCTACATTTTTAAATTTCTACACTTGGTGCTAATTAGCGAGAATTATCAACGATTATCAACGTTTATGGGATTCGGGTTTTCCTGATGGATATCTAACGGCATTACTCTCCTGCAAGAACCGACTACCGAGGCCGACGAGGTGTTCGAGGGCCGTGGAGGCGTCCATTCCGATACCGAAAAGAGAACCAAAGGCGAGGAACGATGGAAGGTGTTGACGGAGCCAGCACTGAGCTCGAGGATAGCAACGATGACGAGGGTGAGGTTGAACACCAGCGGCCACGACCAACACGATCAGAGAAGACGCCAAGGAGGACGACGCCGACTGAGCGGAAGAGCAGGTCTAAGTGCGGTATGAGCAAAATAAGCGGGAGCGAAGCAAGCAGACAGACGTACCAACGGATGAGCGCCAAGATATCAGCGACGGCGGGGGGTCATCAGACGCAGAGCTAGCACGTTGTCAGTTACGAAGAAGGAAGACGGTAACCGAGCAACGTACGGGGTAACTGAGCAACGTACGGGGAGGTAAATTTTGTCGAGGTTTACGGCCAGTGCAGGAGACGGGTGTATGGCGACGGGGGACGGCGGGGGCTAAATTAACCTACAGTATGGTGAGTCAGTGGCGATGAGACCGAAACCACGTACACGGCTTCTGCTTGTGCACTCAGCGCAACTGGCAAACCGCGCCGAATCGTAAAAGGAAAGATCCTTCTACACGGCTGTCCTCCCCGGCCAGCGGGAGACAAGCCCGGCACCTGGGTATGCATTGGCGTTGTCGGAAGTTCGGCATACGCAGCACGACGTTGACGAGGATGCAGGCGGGTCAGAGGTACCTGATGGAGGTGAGTGAGATACAGGTGACCGAGGGAAGGACTGACGGGAGGCGCACGACGGCGGAGTGGCTGGAGCGGGTGGGACAAGGAGGGGGAGATGAGAGTCAGGAAAGAGAAATTTTCAGCCTGTGATGATTGTGACTCGATGTGCTGGCACAATGATGGACACGGAACCGGCGCCGAATGACATTCATGTGCTGACAGAATCGTGATGGGGGACTTGGAAGAATTTTCGTTGATAGCTTCGTCCAGGCTTCGTCGCACCTGAGGCAACTTTGCCGTGCTCCTTTGACTTTGCACATCCATGGGACTTTGAGTAGGCTAGTGGGGACATGTCTCCGAATTTTTCGACACTATTGATCTCTGCTGCAATAATCTGCCATAATCTATGTGAATTATCAGAAATGTTTGGCACTAGCGAAGATTAGCCAGAGTTTCACGATTTTGACCGCTGAGTGCTAATTAGCGACAGATTATGAAATCCCGGTTTTCCTGATGCCACCTGCGATCTATTTGCAGCTCGGCATGGCCACGGCGGTGGATCTAACGCGGCCAGTTGTCAGTGTGAGCTTCACTTAAGCCTCACTCACATTTAAGCGCCCGTCGCGTTTCCTTCCTCCACTTCTGCTATCATGGACGAGATAACTGCTAAGCCTGAGCAGATAAATCTAACTCCTGGTTCGTCCCGTACGATCTCATTCTCCTACTTCTCGTCTGATCTCCATCATTTCAAAATTCAGAGACCTTGCCCACTCCAAACAAACACAAGGCCCCGCGCCCGCCGTCCGCAGACGAAGCATGGATTCACAAGCGCCTTGTAGAGGATTGCGAAGGCATCCTATTCGTCGGCGAATCGGTGAATCGCAGTCTGCCTATTGCGATCGCAGCCATGCGCGGGTCTTGGAACAATATTTGGGCGAGCTCGCTGGAAGAAACCTGGGACATGTTGACGCCGGACGGCGAAGCGCCCATGGAGCAAATATTGGAGGCAGCTCGAACGCGAGCGAAATATAATGCGGGCCTTGTTAAAAAGCGAGGTGTGTTCCCTTCTCGCGCTTGGAATGGATATTTGTGTGATCTTTTGCAGGTTTCTACCGCGCACAATACGACAATGACAGGTGCAAAGATCCCGAATGGGGGTCTGAGCACGTCAACGAACTCATCGAGAATCTCTCCTTCGCATTGACCTCCGATATCACAATCCGATTTAGCCTGAAGTTAGATGCCAGAAGCTTGCACTTGGATACGCAACTACGGGGAGGACATTCTGCGAATGCGAATGAGAGCTGCACCCGGAACATCTGGTTCCAGTGCCCATGGTCTTCGTCGCTGACACCCGCCTCCCTGATTTTGCAATTCCTCACCTCTGCTGCCAAGGTTCAGATGCCCGGGGATGCTATCTTCCTAGGACTGACTGCAAAAGCGGATACCTGCTATCAATACAAGCTCCCCGAGGTACTGAAACATGCCAACTCCTTGGGCTACGATCTCCGACCAGTGGACCGGTGTTGCATTCGTCGGGCGATAGATCTTGGATATGTGCACCAGAGACCCGGAGACTGGCAGATGGACCACAAACTGCTGTATCACCATGATACGTACGTTTTTGTCAAGAGGTATGCGAGTTTCATCGCGAGTACGCACAATGCGACAACACACCACAGAGATGCGAAGGAGGCAATTGGGTTCCGATCATCCTATCGTTTGAGCGGAGCCTGAGCGCAGGAGGTTGCAAGTACAGAGACTGTTGCCGCCGCCGGCGTTCGACGAGCTGGAGATGTATGACTCGGAGACTAAGAGATGATCACTTGTAGTTGTACTCGCCGCTGGATTCATTGACCGCAAAACATACCAAGGTTCCACCTGTCTTGTAATATATAAGTCGTGGGAGTTCGGGGATAGGATAGCGATGTTGCCTTTGTGGCCGCCACTGAGGAATCAAATGTGGGAGCTGATGCGATCAAGATGATTTTGGACTTGACCAGAACCGTCATCTACCGCGAGCATGCATCGCTGCTTATGCATAGTGGAGATTCTGGACAACGTATTCGCCCAGATGGACGATCACTGGCACTGGACCTCGGCGTCCTACCGTCGTCATCATCATGATCTCGCACTGCTGGCGAGAACTTGCAAGACGTTCTCAGAATGTGCATTGGATGCCCTTTGGAGGGAGCTATATGGGTTGTTTCCTTTATTTCGACTCCTTCCGCCGGATGCAATGAAGGCATTCGGGCAACGGCGCACAGTGGTACGTCCTTCGCCTCATCGGTTGCGGTTATACTCAGCGTTTGACAGCAACTATTGCGTCCATTACAGCCCGAAGATTGGAAAGTGGCGTTGAAATACACTTCACGGGTTCGCCGGCTTCATATTGTTGTGAGAGAATCCGACGAGCTGAAAGCTATTGCGGAATCGTTTCCCGTGCGGCCAGTCTTTCCCCGGCTTCAAGCTCTGGATTGGCGTCATATTCCGCCGCTTTATTGGCACTCTTTCATGAGTCCCACCTTGACAAAACTCTCCATCACCATCTCCCCATCTCTCACGGACTGGAATCTTGCCGACGTCCATGTCGTCGCGGCCACATTGCCGGAGCTTCATATACTGGAGTTGGACCTACCCTGAGAGGACTTTCTCCACAACTCTCTTTGTGCGATCTTGACCGCCCATCTTTTTCGACTTCGAACTTTCTCCTCCAACACAATTGATCAAACGACTCTGGCGCAGGTGGTCACTCTTTCGACGATCGAGTGTATGACGGTGGACCGGCTCCTGCTAGGGAGAGACAACGTTCAGGGATGGAGCAGCACAAACACCTTCACAACACAGCCCTCGCTAACTCTCCATACACTGCGTCTAATCGAGACCACGATGGATGCTCTAGCTGGGTTGCTCGAGTGCGCGCCAGTATGGGCACTCAGAGAGCTTACAATGGGTGTTGATGTTCTCGAGACACATGGAGTAACCCGACGATTCTACGCTACCCTCACCTCTCGCTTGCAGGCTGACCGCCTCGAAACTCTCTTCATTAAATGTGTGGAAGATGGAGAGGTGGTGGCACCAGGCAGGGAGTCGATGGACGACTATGTGGTCGACGGTCGTACTCTGCGACTTCTGTTCTGCTTCCCGAATCTCTCATCCGTCGCTCTCAACTCATCCGCTGGGTACGACTTGGACGACGAGACGTTGGAACATCTCACCTACGCTTAGCCACGCATCACGATACTCGAAATATGCTCTAAAACTGACCTTCAGATTAAACCTCGTGCCACCGCCCGAGCTCTTCTCGCGTTCGCGAGGAACTGCAAATTTCTTCGAACACTCACGCTGCCCCTCGACATGTCTCGGGCGCATGTCCCATCCTTCGAATCGTATCGCGACGCACGGCCAACACACTCCACGCTGACTTTATTCAATGTCTGTACCTCGCCCATCGAAAACCCAATGCAGGTTGCGCAATTCCTTTCTGGGCTCTTCCCCGCCCTGGTTCACCTCAACGTTGCCGTAGAATGGAATTCGATTAGCGACCTGCGTGAAGAGGATCCTCTATTCGAAGAGTTTGAAGAAGAAAGGGCTTGGTATACGAACTGGGACGAGGTTAAAAAAATGGTGTCGTATTTCGCGGCCGCGCGAGCGGAGGAGCAGTATTGCAGCTTGTTGGTTTCAAATTCTTGACAAGAGTCGAATGCACTGTTTATTCCTGAATGTTATCATGTGTGGTATGGGCGCTGGGACGGGTGAGAAACTTGCTGTATTTTGCGGCTGCACGGGCAGAGGAGCATTACTGTGCCACGGTTTCGCCGGTTGACAGGAAATGTCTAATTTTTGAAAGTCTCCCTCGAATTTATGCTCTCCTTGATTTCTGAGAAGCGTAGACAGTAATGCATGACGGAGGTATAACTTGAAGACAAGGTTTTGGATTCGGGCGTCACGCAAGTACATGTACTACAAGACTCGAGTTTGAATTCCAGATTCCAAAGTCTGTGGGGTATACATATATCATAGCACAACAGATGCAGTAGCAACCCCGTCACGCTCAGGGCAACCCCGTCCTCGCATCGTCCCTTGAGCTCGCCCGCGGGCTAAACGCAAACCCAGCCGTCTGCGGGCTATCCGAGCCATACGAATGCTGTGGGGCCCCAAACCCATACCGGCTCGCACTCCCATCGAACGGCCGGTCGGCGCTCAAGTCCTGTAGGTTATACGTGCTCTCGCTCGACACGAGCTTGGACCCGATGCCCCCACCACTCCCAGGCGATGCGATCCCAAACGCCGTGGCGAAGTTGGGTTTCTCCTTGTCGTGGACGTCGACGTGGCGGCGGCGATCTTTGGCGGCGATCACGTAGTATCGCAGCGAGCCCCAAATCTCGCGGACCAAGTCCATGTAGTTGATGCTGGGTCGGGCATCAGCGAAGATCCAAGCTGATTAGATGAAACTCACGAATCCCATAACGGTTTCCACACACTTGTTTTCCGGCCTACGCGATACTCCGTCGCGGGGTAAGCCCACCCCATGCCAATCGCGAAGAATACCATCTCTACGCAGATTGTCATGGCGTTTAGCCCATTGGCGATATTCGTTGCAGACCAATATTGCGTCGCTGCGGGAAATTTTAAATCAGGTCGAGAGAATGCAAGAGGAAACAAAGGGCGCACCGTGGATTACCCGCCCCTCTAGGAGGGAAAAGACGAACGACTGGTAGAATGTGAACATCACAATAAGTTTGATACAGAGGAATTTTGCGAGTGGCCCTGGTCGCTTGTCCGCCAATTCCTCCTTGGTGAGACCGTAAAACAGAAGGAGACCATAAAGCGCGACGCTAGATCGGGAGTTAATACGACGGAAAGAGGGAAAGAAGCAATCATACGAGATGCTAACGAAATCCACAGCGGACAGGTAGACGCTGGCGAAATGTGGGTCGTAGCCTTGCGTGTCGCACAGCACACCAAGGGCTTCGGTCACAATGCCCGCAACGGACACGACTGTGCGACTCGTTATTGGCACCAGGAATCGCGATGGGAAGACATACGAGGTCGGACGATAACATATTGCAAAACAGACCACTGTGTAGATTGAGCGCTGCAGGGAACGACAAACCGAGAGCATACGGACCTTGACTGTATACATGAAATAGGACTTCGTCGGCCGATATCTCCAACAGCAGAACGGCATCGGCAGCGGACGCTTGTCTTTTCGGGCCATGGCGCCTTTGGTGGTGTGGTCAGCCGATGTTGCGGCGACGTATTCAATAATCAACAATCTGCCAATTGAGGAGTCGGACGGGATTAGATGTGGAGTGTCGTGGAGGCGGCTTACAGGAATGCGCTGATGGTCACCGCCTCGTATGCTATTCCAGGGCATGAGCATTGAGCGGGCAAGTAGGGAGGTAGCGCGCACCGACTTCGATGAGGGAGTAGTATGTGTAGTTTTGGAAGAAGCGGTAGGAGAAGAAGGAGATGATGGCGTAGACGAATGGCATGTATAATATGCGGATTCTGGGCCGACATTAGAGTCTGGCGAGGGAAGGAAGAATGGGAAGAGGACATTTGCCGTTGTTCCCGCGGCACGGTGTAGTTTCTACGTCTAGGTTAGCTTCATGAAAGCGCACATGAGACGACCACGCACCGACAATGCTGCCATACGGTGTAGCAGGTTATGAGCGTGGTCTATGCAGGTCAGCCTTGGGACAGAAAGAGAAGAAGAGGACACACTATGAGTGCGCAGCCCCCAGAGATCGACCAGCCAATCCTGCACGAATTCTCAGTACCGTTCCTCTCCGAAAATGCGACGCTTCGGACCTGTGGGCGTCCCAGTTGAGGCCGTGGGCGGAGTCCCAGAAGTCTGACTGGTCAATGGCGGTGATGTTGTCGGTGGGGCATTTCAGCATCGTGAGGCCGGGGGATGGAGGTCAGGAGCAAAGAGCGAAAAGCCTCCAAGGTAAGCGACCGATCCGTCATTGCTGCTGTGTCACACGGCGCCGGCCATTTTTGGCTTTCTCCTTCATGGTCGCTTCCCGCCCGAGTCCGGATCGCCCGACAGCGGCCGGCTAGTACTCGTATTCGTACCCTGTGCGCTGTCCAGACTTGTCCAGACGGTCGTTTTCTGGTTGTGATGCTCCTCGCCTTGTCGCGGCCGCGGCTACCCATCATTAATCAGGGGTTCTTTCAATCAACTCCCGCCCAATGGTTGTGTATCGGGTGAGTTTTCGTGAGCAGTGGTTGCTCATTTACTATCCCATACGAGAGCCAGATTGGAGAATACCTACCGTAATAAATTTCCTGGGTTATTTTTCTTACCACTTCAATCCTATAATTACTGGGCGGTCATCAAGGGTTCTTGTTCGTCCTGAAACGTCTTCGGAAAACTGGATTTCAGCCTTGTGTGGTTTGGGGACTGGAAGTCGGAGGAAATTTCCGAGTCGAGAATGCTTGCAGACAGGCAGAAACGAAGAACATGGATTGGCGAATAAAGAAGACACGAGAAAATACATATGCTTGCAGGATAGGTGTAAACCGACCCCGGCACCCCGTACAGCTTACGCCGACAGGATGTCTTTGACCTGGTCCCAGGCCTCAATCCAAGCCCTCTCTTGTTTGCTTTCTTCAAACAGCGGGTGGCCTCGTCGTAGGTTCGTCTTCCACCCAGCTGTTGCTGAAATCTCAACTAGTCTGGGGAACAGGTCTGAAAGGAATTGCGCAACCTGCACTGGATCCTCGATAGGCGACACAATGCACACATCGAGTGAATGCAGTGTGGATTGCACCAGCTGGGCGTCGAACGACGGGATATGCGAACGAGACATGTCGAACGGCAGCGCGAGCGTTTGTAGAAATCTACAATTTCTCGCAAACGCGAGAAGAGCTTCGCCGGTCGTACGGGGTCTGAGCTGAACGTCGGTTTTGGAGCATATCTTGAGTGTGGTGAGTCGTGGCCAGACGTAGGTCAATTCCTCTAATGTCTCGTCATCCAGGTCAAACCCGGCTGATGACATGAGAACAACGGATGAGAGGTTTGGGAAGCAGAACAAGATGCGGAGAATCCGACCGTGGACGACATAGTCGTCCACCAACTGTTTGTCTGGTACCTCCTCTACCGTCCTAGCGTCCAAGTTCGCGACAGATAGAGTCTCCAGCCGGTCGGCCTGCAAGCGGGATGAGAGGACGGTGAAGAGTCGTCGGGTAGCTTCGTGTGTAGTGAGAGCGTCAACGTCAATGGTAAGTTTTCTGAGAGCCCATACTGGCGCGCACTCGAGCAAGTCAGCCACGACGCCGAACGTTGTGTCGTATAAACACAGCGTATGGAGGCTGAGCGAGGGCCGTGTTGTAAAGGTTCTTGGGATTTTCCATTCGTCGCAACGCCATACAGTCACGGACTCGATCGTCGAAACAGTGACCACCTGGTGCAACGTCGTTTCATCGATTGAGGCAGAGTCGAAAGTTCGAAGTCGAGGAATATGGGACGTCAAGATCGCACAAACAGAGTCGCGACGCGGGTCGTCAAGGCATAGGGCCAACCGCAGTTCACGGAGGTCCGAGAATGTTACGGCGGCAGCGTGAACGTCGGCGAGGTCCCAATCGCTCAGTGGTGAAAGGTAAGTAATGGAGAGTTTTTCCAAGTTGGGCTTCAAGAAAGAATGCCAATAAAGCGGTGAATTCTGATACCAATCCAGAGTTCGCAGCTGGGGGAAGACGGGCCGCACGGGAAACGATTCTGCAATGGCCTTCAGGTGGCCGGGGTTTTCGTTAGAGTAGAGGTTAAGATGGTGAACGCGTGAAGTGTGTTTCAACGCCACGGTCCAGTCTTCGGGCTTTAATGGACGCAATAGACGCTGTTAACGCACTGAGCATCATGGCAACCAGCGAGCACAAGGACGTACCACGAAGGGGCTTCTGGGGTTGACCCCGGTTTCAATTGCCTCCGCTGGAAGAAGTCGAAGGAAAGGATACAGCCCATATAGCTCGCTCCAGACGCCATTCAACGCAGATTCTGAGAACGTCTTGCAGGTTCTAGCCAGCAGTGCGAGATGATGACGGCGGGAACCACTGGCAAAAGGGACATCATCCTTTATCTGGTCAAAGATGTTATCGAGAATCTCCGTTATGCATAGGCAGCGGTGCATGGTCGCGGTGTAGATTGGTGTAGATGACGGTTCTGGTCAAGTCTAGTTGAATTGAGAAATGATGCGATCATTCTTGTCCACAACCTCCATAGGAATACATTTTTTTGCTTGTTCATACAGTGGTCCATGGACAAGTTCTAACTCAGAAACTGAGAATTATGGCGCCAAACATTAGGATCAAACTTGCATCAAAAAGTGACGAAAACCATCGGCAGCCGTGTGACCTCGGAATCGTCACGAAAATTTTGCCGTCGACGACGACGAGATGCCGCCTGCACCACCGCCAGAGGCCGCGCCAGGGCTTATAGACCGCGTACAGTCGTTCGTCGCCGAGAACAAGACGGTCTTGCTCGTTGGCGCGGTGGCCCTCGCAGCCGGTGGAGCAGCGTACTATGCCTCCACATTCTCTGGCTCCTCGTCCTCCGCGTCTGACAGGAAGAAGAAGGGCTCGTCGAAGCCGCCGTCTAGCAAGAAGCGTGCGGGGGGAAAGTCGGTCAAGGATGCGGATGGGCCTATACTGGAGGAGCGGAAACCAAAGGCGAAGGCAGAAGACGAGAGTGGTGCGTACCTAGCAGCCAATGGGACGTGGATTGTGCTGACGCACTGAATAGCAGAAGAGTTTGAAGTGATTCCCCCGACGGCGGATGGTGCCATGTCTCTAGAGGTAGGCCGTCACTTTTCACATTATCCCCACCGCTCACACTGAGTCCAGGACCGAAAAGAACTTGCCGCATCGTACAAAACAAAAGGCAATGCCGCCTACTCGAGCAAAAAGTTTGCTGCCGCTGCTCGCCTGTACACCCTTGCGATCGACGTGTCGCCGAAACCAGAACCGGTCTATTTCAGCAACCGGGCTGCGTGCTACGTCAATATGACCCCGCCCCAACACGAGCTGGTCGTGCAGGACTGCGACGAGGCGCTCAAACTCGACCCCAACTACGTCAAAGCGCTCAATAGGCGCGCAATGGCACTCGAGGGCCTACACCGCTACATCGAGGCCTTGCGAGGTGTGTCCATTTCTCGATGAGTGTTACGAACGCTGATTCTCGACGTAGATTTCACCGCCGCCACCATCCTTGACAAATTCACCAACCAAAACGCCTCCCAATCTGTGGAGCGTGTCCTCAAAAAGCTCACTTCCGCAAAAGCCGCCGAGATCCTCAGCTCGCGCGAGCCTCGTCTCCCCTCCTACACCTTTGTCTCGGCGTATTTTGCGGCCTTCCGCCCCCGCGCAGCACCCAACGTCAGCGAGCCGCCGTCGACCGGCGATAGCACACTGCTACTGGCGCTCGACGCACTCAAGGCGGAGGACTACCCGCATGCGCTGTCGTTCGTCAACGAGGCACTCGCGCAAGACATCTCTACAAAGGAGGCACGGGCAGAAGCGCTCAATTTGCGCGGGACATTCCGCTTCCTCACTGGGGATGTCACTGAAGCCCAGGCCGATCTGCTAGAGAGCATCCGGCTGCTCCCGAGCTTCACACAGAGCCTCGTCAAGGTTGCTAGCGTGCACATGGAGCAAGGCGACCCCGCCAAGGCATTCGAGGCCTTCGATGCAGCGATTGCGCAGAACCCAGACGACCCGGACATTTACTACCACCGGGGCCAGGTGCTCTTCATCATGAACGAGTTTGGCGACGCGGCCGAGAACTACACAAAGTCGACGGCGCTGGACGATGGGTTCGTGTTCAGCCACATCCAGCTCGCGGTTGCGCAGTACAAGAGCGGGAACCTGGCGAACAGCATGGCGACCTTCCGGAGGACGCTCAAGGCGTTCCCAACGAGAAGCGAGCCGCAGAACTACTAGTGCGTTTTTGTCACTGCTATATGGCGGGGTTCCTTCACTAACCATTAAAACCGCAGCGGTGAGCTCCTGCTTGACCAAGGCCGCTTCGAAGAGGCCGTCGAGAAGTTCGAAAAGGCCGTCGAGCTCGAATCCAACAAACCCCACCACCCGAACGTCCTCCCGCTCGTGAACAAGGGGCTCGCGGTTTACCAATGGAAGCAGGATCTGGGCGCCGCAGAACGATGCTGTACCGAGGCGCTGCGGGTCGACCCAGAATGCGAGGCGGCCGTGGCGACGCTTGCGCAGCTGGCGTTGCAGCAGGGGAGCATCGAGAAGGCCGTTGAGCTGTTTACGCGGCAGGCGGATTTGGCAAGGAGCGAGCCGGAGCTGGTGAGCGCGTTGACGTATCGGTATGCGTCTGAGGCCCAGCTCGACTTTATGAAGGCGTATCCGAGTATGGCGGCCGAGTTGAGGGCGATGGCGATGGCGATGGGTGGCTGATACTGATAATTACTTGCATCTAACAGAATATCTACCGACTACTTACCTATTTAACGCACGCTCAATCCACTCAACTCATAGACCCGAGGTTTGCAAGACGAGTGGCAAAAGCTGAATAAGCGCTTTGCGACACGATCAGCAGACTCGGATCACCAACCACCGCTGGTTGACTCCGAACCACTACCTCCCGCTCGTTACTCTACACAATGTCCACAGGCATGAGCACACGCCCACGCCGCAGTACGGCGTCTGCACCGACATCTACTATCAGCACAACCGCTATTGTTCGCAAGCCGAGGGCCAGCAAGCCACCACCACCTTCTTCGACGACAATCAGCAAGCCGCTATCCACCAGGAGCAACAAGCCACCATCATCCACGAAAAGCAGCACTGCGAAGCCGCGACGGAGGAAAGCTCAGACTGGAGGAGACCCTGACGCGCCGGGGGAAGACGAGTGGGCGGGCATGGAGGTGTTTGGGCGGTTCGTTGGTGAGTCCTTGCCTCATATGCTCTCTAAAATGATTTAGCAATGCACAGTGACGGACGATGAGGGCCACGAGCACTCGTTTCGTGTCGGCGACACGTACGTCGTCCTTCGTTCTCCGTAAACCATGGCCACTCTCTGAATCTTGAATCCTTTGGCAGAGCTGCGATACTTCCAGCCACCGCTGCTCCTGGCGTCAAGATCCCGCCGCATGAGTACTGGGTGGTGAAAATCAAGGCCATTCGCGGCCGGTTGCGGACGTCGTCCAAGTCGAAGAAGCGGAACATGGCCACTGGCATGGGCGAGGAGCTAGATGTCTGGGTGAAAATACAGTGGTACTACTCTCCGCAAGACGTGGCCGCCCTAGTCAAGGGATTGTGCGTTGTCCATCTCCATCTCATTTCCCGGTGATAGGGCTGACGTTCGCTGTTCGTGCAGCGCTCCCTCGCACTGCGCCATCTACGAGCGAATCTACTCGAACCACAGCGAAACCATCTCGGCACGAACGTTCGAAGGTGTGTGTGTTTCTCTTTTGCGCTTCTCGTTTCCCTAGACTGAGATACCCCTGCAGGCGCAATCGACATGCGCAAGTTCCACGAAACCGACCCCGAGCAGGCGCCAATCGCCTCGGACTTCTTCTTCTGCCGGTACTTCCTCGACGTACCCAAAGCGCAGATCTCGCTCTACGTTCCCAAGGTCAAGGGTACCCCGTTATCGTCCCTCTCAGCAAGAAAGCCGACCTCGAGGGTAGCTGCATCCCCGCCAGTGGGGTGTATCTGCGACTACCCGTACGATGTCCAGGACACGGACCCGCTACGCGTGATGCACATGTGTCCTCGCGCAAGCTGCTCTCGCTACTTTCACCGCCGGTGTCTGATGACGAATGGGTGGTGGATGCGGAAAGACGGGAAGGAGCGACGGCTATCGCCGCATGCAGAAGAAGTAGAGGGGAAGGAAAAGGAGGAGGAGAACACAGATTCTAGGTGCCCGATACTTGCACCAGACCTATCTCCACAACAACAAAATCGCGACTGTCATTCAAGCCAAAGCAGCGCCCTACTGTCTGCGCTCCTGCGGCTCGCAGCTCTTCCAATCGTGCGCGGTGCAGCGATCCCGCGAGTCGGCATCGAGGGAACTGGGTACGCAGTCAGCAAGGCCCGAAGGCTTGTGCTCATGAGCGAGGAGAAGATCGACGGGTGGGAACAACTGGTGGGGCTGGACACTGCGGCCATCGAGGAGCTTGGTACGGTGGCAAACCCGTTGATTGTACAGCAGGACACTGGGGCAGAGGTGGTGCTGCTTTGTCCTGGGTGTCGGGAGGTGATATGACGACTGTTTATTACAGCCTTCAAGTAGAGTATATTCTTGACATGGCTTATGATGTCGGAATTTTGAAAATGGCCTTATAACCCGACTCTCGTCCGGTCTTGTATCGTCTTATAACTTAGCGAAAACAAACCCGTCTCCGATTGAGGAGTGGAGCAAGTACTGGACAGGGGTATAAGCCGTTTTCAAAAATTCCCGGCTCGGACATAGTTGTATATTATACCTCTTATACCTCATGGATTACATACAACAATGCTGAAACTTCTCTCAAGCTCAATCTCTCTATGCTGGGTTTCGAACTTGCTTTCCACAGTCTGCAATTCAAATTTGTACCTTTAGCACGCCCATCCCCGCAGGGGATACAGGGGGGGAAAGGCTGCAGAGGAAAAGACCCCGGGCCATTTGCCGCAAGTGGAAAAGAAATTACTCAACAACACGATGTGCATCAAGTATCGAGTGGATTTCTTGAAAGAGAGTAAGGATTACGCGTCTACATCAGTGTTTGGCTTATCATCGCCCGTTTCCTACAGCAGAACGACGCGAACTTAGTGGGCTGCCTTGCAACTCCGTCTTAGGGTTAGGGTTAGCGCCGCAGAGCGACAAAGAAAAACGGACCCCGGACAACACAAGCCGATAGTGCAGCGGCGAGGTCATCACCTCCTCATCCTGTTGCGAGCAGAGCAGGATATTCCGGAGCGGGGCAACAAAAATTAGATAACCAATAGAGGCCACCGTGGCGGCCGTAAAAGCGGTTAAGCTTTTAAGAACAGATACTACACTTGATCTAAGCCATCGGGCGAAGAGTGGTGAGGAAAGCAGATATTAGCAGGGGTCTTTTTAAGGGAATGGAGGCTGGTCTGTGCGCCAAGGCGTGTGTGGTCCGTGCGCTAATGAGACGCGGTCACCTGCGTGATGCGATCGTGGGTGAGCACTGCGGGGTGAGCACTGCGCCAAGTGACGAAAAGGGGAATTCCTATTGCGACCAGTAATTGGTTGCTGTTGTCATACATACTTGACGCCATTCTTCGTCAAGCTGCAATACAAGCTAACAAAATCTCGTGCAGATACTTGATCTCCTCGACTCTGAAGGCCTCCGCTGTGATATTTACCGCGTCCGGGTCGCTGACAGTGAAGAGGGAGTTCCATAAAACACATTTAAACCAATGGAGACATGCAACTCGACGATGAAGGCCAGGAAAGAGAGGCAATGATCCGCCTCAAGGCGTACAGCGCCGTGATCTGTCTACTTGGCGCCTTCTCGCTGCGCTGTCCCGAACTCTCCATTCCACTAACTTGAATACTTGGCGAATTTGATTGTATAGGCCAAGTCGGCACTCAACGGGTCAATATGACCCCCCAACGACACCCGATTCAAGTCTACTCAAGTCAACATTATGTTATGAACCTCTACCCGTCTTCTTTAGTTCTACTATTCCCTCAGCGACGAGACGGAAAATCAAGAGACCATCGGCATACCACTTTAAGCGAGTGACTAGGCAGGATCTTGCGCCTCGCGACGGGCCGATATCCAGGATGCATGTATGCGCTCCACCTCTTTCCACTTCGCCAAATACTCCTCCGTCGTCACCATCTCGGGATCGTCGTTGTCAAGACCAAAACTGTCGCCTTCGAACTCTCCCCACAGTTGCAGGCGATCCTCGTATGTTGTCTCAATGTGACGGAGATTCGGGAAGACGGCAGCCAGGAATGCTGCTACCCTCGCAGGGTTTGAAATCGGCGACTGGTTGAAATTGATGGTAGTCAGCGACCCTTGTGAGATAGGACAAGTTGCAAACGATGGGACGCTGATGGCATAAAACGGCATGTTGATTGTTTCGAGCACTGGACAGTGCTTGGCGAAGGCTCGCAAAGCGTCCAGCGTCGTAGTGGGCTCGACTTGTAAATGGAGCCAATCCTCCGACTCCGGACTCAGGTGAAGATGTGTAAGCTTCGGCCAGCCGGACACCAGCCTCCATATAATAGCGTCGTCGATCGTAAAGCCAACAGGAGGTTGGATGACGAGAGTCGTGAGCTTCGAAAAACAGCACAAGGGCAGAAGAGCCGCACCATCTACCACGTAGGGATCGGTGTGCGGAGGATATCGTATTTGGTTCGGCTGGTCGTTCAGTGGGTCACCGATTCTAAGCTTCTCCAGCGTGGTTGGATTCACATGAGAGGCAATGAGTTCGAGGATGTGATTTATAGAGGTCTTCGGGGTCGCGGTTCGGGGATGGACGATGATTTCTCTGAGCGAGAATACTGTTCTGATGATCGCAAAGATCTCCGAAAGAAATTCGATTTCGGTGTTCGCCAGCTCAAGTGAGTTGAGCGAAGGAAATCTCGTGTGATCCAGAGGCAGAGGTACCAGGGCGGAACCACAATCTCCGAGAGTCGGTCCCTGCAGTACTAAGTGTTGGAGGCCGGGGAGTGTGGAGATATGTTCGAGTGCCGCTCTGTCGATCGTTTCGAGATCCAGCGTTCGGGCGCATCTCATCTGCACGAGAAGTTTTGAGGCCAGGTAATCGCACTCCAGAGATACCAACTCTGACAGCGACACGAGCGTTGCCAATTTCTCGGTGTCCACGTCAGGCATGCTAATGGCCAGCTCAAGTATGCGTGGGCCAAGAAACAGGCGGGCGGAGGAGAAGTGGGCATCGGAGACCAACCAACGGAGCTTTTTGAGATTTGGGAAAATGCGATTAGGGAAGGTGAACCTGGACGAGATCGCATCGAGTGCAGTTTGCTTCGGGAGAGATGCGAGCGGATGCGCTGAGTCTCTGTCGAGTTCCAGTGATCTCACACGAGGGAGGAATTTCGAAACCATCCGCCAATCGTCTGGCTGCAGAGTTCGGATGATATTCTGCAATGTGTTCACATCGCACTATGTACAACATTGGGGTTCCTTACCACTCTCGAGTCCGGGGTACGGGATGCTGAGAACGGATTGGGTTTCTTCTGAGCTTCAAGACACCACGAATCTCTCGGAAGGCACTTCAGCACGTTATCCAAGGTGTGTTGCTCCCGCCAGAGCGCGTCCAATGCGGGTTCTGTGAAGCTTTTGCATGTTTCGACGAGCGCGATTAGAGTACGGCGGGAGTCGAGCGATTGGGTATCGAGATAGTGGAAAATATCGTCCACCACCTCCGCGATGAGGAGGCAACGGTGCATCAGACAATTCGCGGTCGTGAGGGTAAGAGACAAGATGAGCGTGTAAGTACGTGACGGGTGACTGCTGTCATTAATTGACGCGTCTCGACTCGGTAATTATTATTCAACGATGGATGCCGCTATGAGAGTAGTGGACGAGACAAATTCCTGCACGAGTGCATATAAGAAAGTTTATTCCCACTGCTCGACGAGTCTGCCGGGAACTTGAAACAGAGTCACCCAACACATAGATGATTCAGGCGAGTGAATGGTGCAAAAGGAAAGGCAAGGTACATGAATTCCAGTCGACCTCGCAATTGGACAAGATAGGCAGGAAGACAATAGCAAAGGAGGAATTCCGGTACAGCTGAGCTACGCGTTATCCATGCAAGGCCATCCGAGTCGACTCAACGTTCGCGGCCCCTCCACGCGCGCTCGTGCCTTCGCGCCATTGAAAGCATCGGCAAGAGTTCTGCCACCTGCTCCCAGCGTTGGCTGTAGATTTCCGCCGGCTGAGGGCGACGCGTCCCAGTAGCGCTCCCACTGACCCTCTGCCATTTGAGCTCACGGAGCGATGGGAAGACACTGCAGAGATACTGCGCGACTTTGGACGGCTTGGATACCGTGATCGCCGATGCACCAATGTCCAGTGTCTGCAGTGCATCCTGACAGATTCGACATTGCCAATCATCGTCCGGAGGTTTTAGGGACGAGGCTCTGGTTGCCTTGATGACGATTGCGAGCGTGTGTAGCCGTTTACAATGCTCCGCGAGGATTTGAAGGGACTCGAGCGTCAAGTGTCCTCCGTCGGACACTTCTGTCTTACATGGGAGCAAGGTGAGGTCCTCGAGACCAGGCCATGCCTGCGCTAAATCGCGCAATATACCATCGTCCAACACAAAGCCGTCGGGGCAGCGTAGATCGACAGAGGTGACTTGCTTCAATCCCAAAAGTGGCGGAAGAAGGTGTCCTTCGACGCGGTAGTCAGCGACGGGTTCCAGGGGCGACGTATTATGGGGCCTGTGGAAGCTGAATTTCTCGCAGATGACAATCTTGCGCATCGTGCTGGACGGCAGACGTGTCCCGATTGCTGCGTACACCGGCGCAAGCTTCTCCTTGTGCATAGGTTCAGTGGCCCGAACGTCGATTGCTTGCAGCCGCGGCACCTCTAGCGGAAGATTGAGCAAGTCGACCGTGTACTGGAGGGGAGCGTCGTGTATCGTGAGCGCATGTAGCGCGGAGAAAGTGTACCGATCCCAGGGCGCGAAGGTCTGGGCTAAATCGCATGGGCCTTCAGATACATGAGGCTGCAGGTCGGCCAAAGTTGGACTCGATAGTGTCAAGTTACGCAGATTCGGGAGACCCGAAAGATGCGCAAGCGACTCGAGGTCGAGGCCGTCAACTGCGAGGGATGTGAGACTCGTCGAGAGCCGCGTGGCCACTGGGTTGAAGCAACCACTGGGGAGTAGGCTCAGGTGCGACATCCGTTTCACGGTCTCAATCGACAGGCGCTCGAGTTGCTCCCAAGGGAGAGACAATCCGCGTACCGCATCTTCCGGCCAAGAATACACGCCATTGGGGTCAGGCACCTCCTCGTAGGGTACCCGGAGCTCTACGATGCGAAGCTGGGGCCCGTGAAAGTCGCCGATGAAATTATAACCCACTTGTGCTTCACGGAGAGAGACCCAGCGGAGCGTCCGTAGATTTGGGAAAAAAGTCCCATCGCGACGGAGGGCACCCCTGAAAGCGTTGAGCACGCTGTAGGAGGGGTGTGTCTCGTAGTCGATAGATAATATCGTGTACGCTCCCAAGAGTCCCGTGGAATCTGCAAGTTCAATGGCCCAACCATATTCTAGAGTAGATGAGCATCGCACACAAAAGAAGGGGGGAACAGCCGAACCACCACGCCATCGTTGCCTCTATCTCGGGGTCCAGCGCATTCCCAGTAGGGCGGCTCCGAATCCTTTTCTTCCTCTTTCCACAGGTCGGGCGGGAGACATTTAATGAGTTTATCGAGCGTGTTCTGCTCTCGCCAGAGGGCATCTAGCGCAGGCTCCTGGAATGTCGTGCAGGTCGTTGCCAGTGCCAGCAGCGTCTCGTTTGCCGGTGGAAAGTCTTCTTCAAAGTCCGACTCCGCATCCGAGTCCTTTTCATTCTTCACATGCTCCACGATCTCATGTACAATTTCGAGGATTGTGAGGGCACGATGCATAAACGAATGAGATGTTTTGTGATCGTGACGTGACGCTGTACTAGTAAGCGACCGACGACGACGATGAAAGGGACCTTATCCCGGTGAGATCCCTCCGACCTGCCTTACGTTCAACTTACCAGCTCGTGGATAGGTCACGCATGGGTGGCTAATGCCGCAGACTCCACGGCTGACATATCGCGACTGCGTCGGGAATTGGACGAATCGTCTTATTTAAAAACGCACGACTCGGTCTTCCTCACCCATAATGCCCTCCCTGGAACACGTCCGCACCGTCAACGCAGCCTGGAAACCCAGCTACACTCCCGTTTGCATCGTCGTCGGCGGGACATCTGGAATCGGGCAAGGGATCGCAGAGGCCATTGCGAGACACACAAGCGGCAAAGCACACATTGTGTTGGTCGGACGCAACGCTTCTTCTGCACAGAAGATCATCGAGGGCTTCCCTAAGAGCTCCGAATCCAAACACGAGTTCGTCGAGTGCGATCTTTCTTTGGTCAAGAACGTCAAACGCGTCTGTGCCGAGCTCCTCAGCCTCTCTCGTGGGACGGTCAATCTACTCGTCTTTACTTCCGGCGCTATCTCGTTGGAGAGCCAAATCACGGAGGAAGGACTGGAGAAGTCGATGGCGGTCTGGTACTATTCGCGGTGGGCGTTTGTGGACGGCTTGTTGCCGGGGCTGAACGCTGCGCGGGACAAAGGCGAGTACGCGAGGGTGCTGTCGGTACTCAATGCGGGGCTTGGGAAGGCTCTCGACGCGGAGGACATGGGGATGAAGAAGGCTTTGGGAGCAGTGCAGGGTCTGGCTGACCTGCGAGAAACGGGACTCGCTGTGAGCACGTACGAGGATCTACTGGTGAAGGTATGTCTACTCTCCGCCTACTTGCACACCCCGTCTCATTCCTTTAGGCATACGCGGCTCGAAACCCAGCTATCACATTCGTGCATTCGCGGCCAGGGCCCGTGAATACACCGCTGTACAGTGTTTCTCCCAGCGCGGCGGTCCGTGAGGCTGGCAACGCCGTCAAGCTCGCTACAGCAGCCACCGCCAAAACGATCGAGGAGTGCGGAGAGCATCAACTCTACGCGATTCTCAATGCACCGTCTGGCGCGTCGAGAACTGGACCGGACGGAGATGATATTGGGATGGAGTCGGTTTTGGGCGATGAAGTGGATGCGGAAACGCTGTGGGTGCATACAGAGCAAGTAATTCGTGCCATTTGAAAATGTAGTCCGAGTCACTGTAAATCAGTCACACTAATCTTAACTTTGACCAGCACCACGATGTCCTCGTCTTCTCTCGCTGGTCCCGCTGCGGCCGCTCTTGAATCCCTCACTGCCGCCCAACTGGCTTTCATCCAGAGTCTCGCAAAGGCTGAACTACATGCCCATCTCAATGGCTGCCTGCCTCTCCCGATACTCCAAACGATGGCCTCTGAATACGCGTCGGACGCACCTCAAGCGAAGATTGTACAAGAGGGCATTGCGAAGCTGCAGACCGGTGTCGTCCTAGACGAGATTCACGACTTCTTTGGGCTCTTCCCAGCGATCTACGCGCTTACATCCAACCCATCGAATATGCGGCGAGCAACGCGTGCGGTTCTTGCGCAGTTTCTCGACGGGCCTAACCCGTGGTGTGCTTACTTGGAGCTGAGGAGCACCCCTCGGGCGACGGATGCGATGACACGCCGGGAGTACTTGACCGCGGTGCTGGACGAGGTGGAGCGATATCCCGTCCAACGAGCGGCGTTCATCGTCAGTTTGGATAGGCGAATGGCGGCGGAAGACCTGCGGGAGTGTGTCGACCTTGCATGCGTTTTGAGGGCGGAGGGCCGTCGCGTGGTGGGTATCGATCTCTGTGGGGATCCGAGGGCGGGCGACATGGAGATACTCGGGAAATATTTGGCGACGGCGAAAAACGCCGGCTTGGGCATAACGCTTCACATTGCGGAGGTGGGTCGCTCGGCGCCTTCCTGTTCTCAGCTGATGACTCCACAGACAATCGAGAACCCAGCGGAAGAAACACTGCAACTGTTATCCTACTTTCCACAACGCCTCGGACACGCAACGTTCCTCGACGAGGCCGCAAAGACTATCGTCCGCGAAAACAAAATGTGCATCGAGATTTGCCTCTCGTCGAATATCCTGTACGTCGCCGTTCGCATGAACGACTGGCCCACCTGTTCGCAACTTCGCGTGACACTGAATCCAATCTATAGCTGCAAGACGGTGCCTCGTCTAGAAGACCACCACATTCGCTACTATCTACAACACGATCATCCGATTGCGATTTGTGTAAGCATGTCTTTACCCTTAGACTCGGTGATGCTGCTAAGCTGCCATAGACCGACGATACCCTCCCATTTCGGACGACGATGGACGGCGAATACGCGCTGCTCCTAGCTGGACCGCCTCTCGGACTGGGTTTGAGCGAAGACGAAGTACGCAGGGTCGCTGAGATGGGAATGGCTGCACGATTTCAGTGAATGGATTTACGCGCTGTAATGCCCTCTTTGCACTGGCAGCCCAAGCCTGACTGGGTGGCGGAATACCTCTCCTCTGCCTCGGATCTCTGATCCAAAATTTACACGGCTTCACGCGTCAGATAGTCCAAGGACTTCTTTCAGCGAAAAGCCAGGTCCAGCCGTGCGGCGCTGAAACGCGTCCTGGCGTGGCCATCCGTCGGCCTCATCGATTTTGACAACAAGCACCGAAAGACGGCGACTACGACGGAGCTTCCCTTTGAGAAAGGTCTCGATGCATCGGAATTGCGGATGCACCTTGTCCCCGGGGAGTACCTCGTCGAGTTCAACGAAACCATCGACGTGCCGTTGGACATTATGGGCTCGCTATTCGTCCGGAGCTCACTGTTTCGGTCCGGGGCACTGGTCAGTGCCGGGGTCATGGATTCTGGGTACAAGGGAACTATCGGTGAGTTCGTGTGTTTGAAGATGGCTTCCTGATGATGTTGCTTCACGCGGGATATTACAAGTCGTGAACCCGCACGGTCTCACGCTCTTCAAAGACGCGAAGCTTGCCCGGTGTGTATTTCACCAGATGAAGGAGAAGGTGCGGTCTACTTCTTGAGCTTTACCCAATCTGAGACTGACTGTTGACAAGGTCGAGGGTTATTCTGGAGTATACCAAAACAGGGCCGCCATGTAGACTCTCGCCGGTGGATATAATCAACGAGCTGCATGGACAATTATAGACTGAGATGGGGTTTTGCTGTTGCCAGTGGGGCATTGAGCAAGAGTATTGAGCAAGGCTGCGTCTAAGGCTCCAACCATATACTATACGGCCCAGGGGTCTATCCTATATGGATACGGTATTATTTATACGGTAATTTTTTAAGCTGGGGAAACATGAACCAGAGTCAACCCAGTACAAGTGATTTGTTTGCCAGCAACCATGCATACTTCAAATTCTCATTGTACTCATAATAAAGCCTGTCTGAAACCAGGTTGGCTAGCATTTGATGTGTGCTTGGGAAGATAACAGGGACCCATCAGGCCAGATTGGGACACCGGATCACGGAACACAGTAAGTTGCCGACTGCCGAGTCACAGGGCCGTTTCGGAAATTTCCCGCTTTCAGAAGTTAGTGTCTAATTGCAAAGTTTTGAAATAAAATTCTCTTCCCTGGAAATCAATCTGGAAATGGAAAGTTTTCAGCAAATCAAAACTCATTCATAAGCGGAGGTACCTCAATGAGCTTTCGTGGAAAATTTTCAGCCCAGAAGTTAGTCTGGAAACTGTCACATACAATGTGTGACCTTTGTTGTGACAGTTTCTTTACTGACTTTTGGGCCAGGTAAATTTGCAAAACGGCACTGTGAAAGCTCATTGATGTACGTCCGCTTCTGAATGAATTTTGATTTGCTGAAAACCTTCCATTTCCAGCCAGATTTCCAGGGAAAAGAATTTTATTTCAAAATTTTGCAATTAGATACTAACTTCTGGAAGCGGGAAATTTCTGAAACGGCCCTGTGAGTATCCACATCCGACAATGGAGAGCAGTAGTGGGTCACCAACCAAGGCCTTGGCCTGGGTCAGGGCATCCTCTGAAAGGCAGTATCAGGAACCCTATAATATACAGTATATATACACTGTATACTGTCTACGGACCAGCCCGTACACGTATACGTATACTATACGGTTTATACCATATATATACAGTAGTGTATACTATATAGTTGGAGCCTTAGGGCCCGTGTCACAAGTCGTGAAACCTTAAGCTTTGCCACTCACTTTGACTTGACCAGAACCGATATTCCTAGCATGCACTACTGCTTACTCATAGCAGAGATTCTCGATAACATATTCACCCAGATAGAGGCCGAAGCCACTTCCGGCCCTATCGCTCGGCAGCGCGTGCGACTGGCTGGAACCTGCAAGATGTTCTCGGAAATCGTGCTGGATGCCCTCTGGCAGGAGCTAACTGGGCTATATCCTTTATTTCAACTTCTTCCGCTGGATGCAGCAGAGAAGGTCATGTATGTCCTTCTCCTCGCTGGCCACCGAGATTCTCAAGACTCCGACCTCTCCAGCGTCTACGGCGTCCATTACAACCTGATTACCCGAAGATTGGACGGTGGCATTGAAATACACCTCGCGTATTCGCCGTCTATGGTGAAGACCCCGACTACCTGAAAGCTATTGCGAAATGGTTTCCCGTGCAGCGGGTTTTCCCGAGGCTTCGAGTTCTGGAGTGGCATCACCAGCCGCTACACTATTGGCAGGCAGCTGTTCATGACCCCACATCTGACAGAACTCTCCATTACTCACGCTTCACTGAGCAATTGGGACCTTGCTGACGTCCATGCTGTCGCAGCCACATGCGCGGAGCTTCGTGTACTGAAGCTGGACCTACTCACGGAGGATCCACTGCACAACTCTGTCTGTGTGATCTTGACTGCCCATCTTTTTGACTTCGAACTTTCTCCTCCAACACAATTGATCAAACGACTTTGGACCAGGTGGCCGCTCTTTAGACAATCGAGTGCATGACTTTGTATGAGCTTCATCTTTTGAACAAACTTCCATACCATCAGACCCCGCACTTTGCGTGCTGTTCGTGGACAAAGTCGCTCTCAAAGCTTTACACAAGAAAACTATTTTTCACTTGACAACGTGCTCGCGATGCCCCCGCAAACAAACTCACCAAAACACACCAAAACCTGCATTGAGCATGGTTTTCATGTGTCTACGCTTCACCCGCCTGTCAAGAGGATTGTGAATGTGGGATCAACGAAATTCTACTTGGTAGTTCTTGATTCAAGTTGAGACGAGCAGTACCCTGATGTTCCCGCAAATGAGCATGGCGGAGGGAGGAAAGCAAGTGCCACTGTGCCCATAACAGTAACAGCCTCACTTCGTCCCGAAACCCACTACCTAAAGGTAGCGGGAATAAAGCATGTTGGAAAGGTAGCATGTCCAGGAGGGCGGGTCTGGGAAAGTGACTGTCTGCATTGCCTCAGCTTTCCAGATGTGCACGGTGTTACGGGGTCCAATGACGAGAGGTTTGAGGTTGTACCAGGTCCTGCGGTCATTGGGGTTCAAGATTTGGAATCAGGGAAACTCAAAAACATAAAAATAAAAAAATCACTGTGAGCAACAAAAAGAGGAAAAGCCAGTCCACACTATGGCGGCAGGTATTGGACAAAAGCTCGTGATCATGAGTCACGCCCTCGTGATCACTCATGAATCACGTATTCACTTGTGAATGCTTGTGTTCATGCGTGAATGCTCGTGTTCACGAGTGACGGCTGATGATGGCTCGTGATTTGGAAATTGTTTCACGAGGGATTCACGTGGGACTCATGAATGCAAATCACAGAAACACCCTCCTGATAAGGGCAATTTGGGAACCATATCTCAGACCAATCACCTCGATTTGCAACCACCATCAAAGTCTGCTTGTCCCCAGGCTGCTCCTGTACCTTTATCGGTCCCTTGGGCCCGTGTTGGGCGTGTGCAGCTACTACTGTACTATTTCGACCTCAAGTTCGGGGGGGGGGTCTTACACATGACACGTTACTCTCGGGGAGTCACAAGTCCATCATGATGAAATTACTATATATGGAAGGCCCGCGTTGCGCCGGCCGAAAATTTTGATGCAATATAGCTTAATTTGGCAGGATTTTGTTGGTAAAATGGCACCTTACACCGTACGCATTTGTATAAGTTTGGTTCAGGGGTCCCGCTTACACATTACGTGAACTTGAGGTCGAAATAGTACAGTACAAGTTCAGAATGATTTTATTGCGCATCGGAGAAGGACCGTGCCTCTGCTATGATGTCATTGTGGTCCTGGGTCTGGCAAAGCGGGGACTCAGACAAGTGTGAGAGAAACCGGCGGACCATACCGCTCCGTCCCACCCGGGCCGTCATGGGACAAACGGCTGCAACCGTTGTATTGCAAACGGCCTTGGGTGAGATGCGGGACTCCGGACGAGCAGATAGGCAGGCGGAAGGGTGCGGGCAGCACTGTGGCCACACTAAATTGGCTCCCAGGGAGTGGAAGGAGAGGACAACCTGCGTGGACAAAGTCAGCCAGTCGTAGAGGCGATGGACAGGAACGCGGTGTACCCGTTGCGACCATACTGTCTGGATTTTCTGCAGGGAGTCAGGGCTCAGAGCGAGGTGCACTAGGGATGAGCTTTAGTGTACGTGTTCATGACACCAAGGCTCTGAAGAGTGTGGTGCTCGCCGAACTGGGGGTTGTTGCTTCGCTCGGCACGGAGGGGGACGACTCGGACGGTCAGGTCAGCACTGAGGGGAGCACGATGGTGGCGGGTGGAGGATCGCGTTGCCATGTGGAGCGCTCCGATTGTCGGGACCAGATAGGGGAGGTTTGGGCTCAATAAAAATTATACCCAAAAGCTATTTCATATCCACTCGTGAACGCGATGTGCAAAGTCACGAACGGTCATGAGCTTTCACGAGGTGTCATGAGTGTTTCATGAGCTGTCACAAGTGATTCACTCGTGAAAACAGTGTTTCCCAAGTGATTCGCTGTTTTCACGAGGGTTCACGAGATAATGCCTCGTGTTCACGAACTTTTGTCTAGTAGAGCCAGTCATACCACACACTATACTTGTGGAGAAAGGCCAGTGCTTCGCATGGCAGACCGAGTACTTTTTTTTTTTTTTTTTCCTGCCCCACCCCTCCTGGTCCCCCCTTCATCTACTATTTTCATCTACTATTTTTTCCCCGCAGGTCAGTGTAACACACTGCTTATCGGCATCAAAGCAGGGCGCATTGCTGGATGCACTGGCAATCTCGCAAGCATACACATTGAAATCTGTAGCCGACTACTGCATCCGTTGGAAGTCTCCTAAGCATCGTTGGCGAAAACCACCGATTCACATGCAGCTGCCCTCAGTATAAATCGCCGAAAGGTGCTGGATCGTGAACAGGACGCAGGCATAATACGGAGCGCCTTCGAGCAAAGATCAATCACACTACGGCTGCCCGTATAAAATCATAGCTGATAACCGTGCCTTTGCCACGCGTAAAACATGTATCCGCTGGCGTTGAGGGAAGAGGGGAGGACAACAACAAGGGGGAACGTCGTCTGAGCAACCTATTGTGGGCAATAAATCAAAAAAAAAACATCCCTTGCGCGCCTTGGACGATGGAAATACCTTTTAAAACTCGGTGCCCTCAAGGCTCAGTTTGAACAGCTCCCCCAACATGTCCAACATACAAGTAAACCAGTCGGACTTTTTGATGAAGGCTGATCCGTTTGCAAGCCGAATCCATATTGAAATTGCAGAAGGAGCTCAACCGTATGCCGCCTGCAGATCAGCTCGGCGTCCCCGTCGTCGAAGCAAAGGTGAGCGATAAACCGACGGCGTAATGGACACTCGAAACCATAGGCAGCTCGACACTATCCGGATTGCCGAGGTGGTCACGGGTACTCTTTTCAAAGCCGTCACGGACGATGGGGACGGTGGCCAGCAAGAAGCATTGTTCACCGTGATCGGTGTGCTTGGTTGCAGGGAATTCCCTCCTCTTACATGGCGAGAGTGCATTATTTCCCTACTACGAACACAACTAATCTCAACTGAATTCAGGGCACAGGCACAGCCTGCTACCAAGCTGGCGCAGTCGCTTGTCCTTCATGGATGCAAGACGGTCCAGTTCGACTGTATGGAACAATTTGTGTCCGAGATCCACTGGATGGCGTCTCAGAGTGTCGTCAATCATCAAGTATATCTGCTCGATCCTCTTACAACGCACCAATCGCTCGGCCTCACCGTCGGCCTGAACACGCGCTATTTTACTCACAGCCATACGGAAATTCCCGACGAGGTAAAGGTATCCTTCAGCGACCTGATTGATCCGAACGGCGTGTTGGCGAGCTTGCGGACCGAAAATCTCGACCATTGCTTCGATAACGCAGTGCAGTATTTGCAATATGCCGACAACCAGTGTGCATACGGTCATGTGAGTTAATGTGCTCACGCTTGGACAGATTTGCAACTGCTAATCCAGCCACATTCAGGCCTTACGACTTGGTTCAGGCCAGTTTTGCGATTAACATTTTTTGTACGTACACGGACGGAGCTCCTAAGTTTGCCGTGAAGCTTGCGCTTCGCGCGGTGAGCCTGCTGGACTCCATGTTCTCAAAGGTAAGTCATGCGAAGCTACATACAGTTTGCTCACGGACATAAAGGAACGCCAACTTGATATGTACAAAAGCTCCCTAAAAAGGCAAAACCCTTTGGACGGCACTGCGAGCGAGCACAAATGGAAACATATCAGATTGAATGCAAACCCTCTGGCCAGTCGAGTATTTGAGAGCAGGGTTCAGCCTCACAAGCAGGCCAAAGCAAAGGCGGTCTCCAAGCCCTCGTCAGCCACGAATAGCACAGCGTCCAGTGCAGCCAAAGTGGGGTCTGGCACCGGAATCGCTGCGCAGAAGAAGAAGGTGTCCCCGGCGAGCATGGACGTGGATGGCAAGAGCTGATGAGCGGAGGTAGCCAATGTACATAAAGTGTTCATCAGATCCGTTAGGCATCCGACAGGTTATGCGCGCCCATAGTAAATAAATGTTTCACCTTTCTATCTCCTGCCAAGGTCCGTAGAAGGCGCATCAGGCGGTGACCTTTCATCTTCCGCATCCCACTAACGAAAACATAATGGAAGAGGACCTTACGCGGTCATGTGAATAATCGCATCCGTTATGATGCTTGCTGCTGGTACACACATCATAGGCATAGTATTCGTTAGATCATTGGCCTTTATGCTCAACAAAAATAAAAATAAAAAAAGTACTCGTCAGATCCGTTCCTAGCCATCAAGATACAAGCAAGCAAAGCAAACAAAGAATTTCCCCATGTTAGCACAGTGGAGGAAACACCATCAAGCGCCGTACATCGTATGGTTGGCGATCAATCCTGAAATTAAATAGAATGCACTCTTCAAAGACTGCCGGCCGACCATACGAACCAGCGGGAAGTTAGCATAGCAAAATGCAAATGTAGTCAGTTAGCATCAAGAGTTGTCGGTGCTGCAACGCGTTGGATCTGAGGAGGCCCACAGAAAAACAAAAGAACCGGCACATACCGCATTACATCCCATCCCAACTCACCCAAATAGTCTTCTACCACTCAAATCACCTTGTTACGATCTCCGCACAACCCGGCGCCGAATTTTTATATATGCTTGACGCGACAGTGGCGACAGCACGAGGGACGCAGCCAAGCACCGTGATATTTGAAATGGGCGTGCACAAGACCTTCTGTCGAGCAACGTAAACGGCAGAAAAAGACGAATCAGCACGCACCAAACTTCTTGGTGTATGGTACGCGCCAGTGAAACAGCCATTTATGGGCCGCCGGCTTGCACTGCTGTGCCCATTCCTCCTTGCGCCTCAGCGGGCAATTGGTCCGTCCGATTTTGAAGACTTGGCCCGACCGAGAAAGTGTATAACGACCCCGGCTTGTCGGAGGGAGACGGTGGGATGAGCAAAGAGGGAGGTGGGAAATGGCGAGGGTGGAGCGGTCTCAAAACACGGCGCACAGCACGTGCCTGAAAAGATATATCCTAAATCGGCATTTCACGAATAACGAGTGCCTCACTGCGCTCGTATCTTAAGTATATAACTAGTGGATGCACAATTGAAGTGTACGCGGTCACATGAATAAGTAATCCTAGCCCTTGACAAGCGTGCGAGATAACCGCGCCCGCGACGATCATACGAGCGCTGACAAACGGTTGATGAGAGGGAATGACAGAAACGGCGGCCGTTTACGCGCCTGTGCTTACGAAACAGCACTGCCCCTAACGCCAATACAAAATTTGTTACCCATTTGAAAAAAGACTTCAAAACAGATGTAACGAAATTCGCTAATTTCATTACAATCTAGAAAGATGAAGGGTGGCGAGAACGATGCGAAACCCCCTTGTCATGTGTGTCATAAACGATTACTAAAGTACTCGTAATTACTAAAGTACTCGTAACAAATACCTCCTAGCAACTGATCATGAAGCCATAGAATAATACCAGCAAAATCAAAGGGTACAGACAATTATTCATCTTACAGAGGTATACTACACAATACAAAATTGATTTACCCAATATAACACTTGATCCAGTCAGTACCATGAACAAAGGGGTCCATCTCCACAACAACCTTGGCAGACGCCATGACAATGAAACGTGGTGGCACCTGTAGATAAAGGCGGTACTCTGGGGGCACCCACATGATGAGTTCTCGGTTTGGACCATGTATCCAGCCCTCCTCTTCATGTGGCAAGATGATGGGGTCAGCACTCAAATCCAGAGTTGAGGGGTGGGAGTTGGCAGTTGCTGTGAGGCCAGACTTGGCATCCCACACACGGATGGTCATGTCATCTGAGCATGACACAAGATGCTCTCCATCCAGTGAGAATGCAACGGACTTGACCCAATCTGTGTGGCCCTGGATGGGCTCCATGACTGCCTCGCCCGTCCTTGCATCCCACACACGGATGGTCTTGTCATCTGAGCCTGACACAATGTGCACTCCATCAGGTGAGAATGCAACAGAGTTAACCCGATGTGTGTGGCCCTGGATGGGATCCATGACAGCCTCACCCGTCCTTGCATTCCACACACGGATGGTCTTGTCATTTGAGCCTGACACAACATGCACTCCATCAGGTGAGAATGCAACAGAGGTAACCCCACCCATGTGGCCCTGGATGGGCTCCATGACAGCCTCACCCGTCCGTGCATCCCACACACGGATGGTCATGTCATCTGAGCCTGACACAAGATGTGCTCCATCAGATGAGAACACAACAGAGTTAACCCCAGCCATGTGGCCCTGGATGGGCTCTGTGACGGCCTTCCCCGTCCTTGCATCCCACACACGGATGGTTGTGTCATCTGAGCCTGACACAAGATGCTCTCCATTAGGTGAGAATGCAACAGAGTTAACCCAATCCATGTGGCCCAGGATGGGCTCCATGACTGCCTCCCCCGTCCTTGCATCCCACACACGGATGGTATTGTCATTTGAGCCTGACACAATATGTGCTCCATCAGGGGAGAATGCAACAGAGCGAACCCAATTTGTATGGCCCGGGATGGGCTCCATGACTGCCTCGCCCGTCCTTGCATCCCACACATGGATGGTCATGTCATCTGAGCCTGACACAAGATGCTCTCCATCCGGTGAGAATGCAACGGACTTGACCCAATCTGTGTGGCCCTGGATGGGCTCCATGACTGCCTTGCCTGTCCTTGCATTCCACACACGGATGGTCATGTCATCTGAGCCTGACATAATATAGACCCCATCAGGTGAGAACACAATGGAGCGAACCCAATCTGTGTGGCCCTGGATAGGTTCCATGACTGCCTCACATGTCCTTGCATCCCAGTGATCCCACACACAGATGGTCTTGTCATCTGAGCCTGACACAATATGCGCTCCATCAGGTGAGAACACAACGGAGCGAACCCAATCTGTGTGGCCCTGGATGGGCTCCATGACGGCCTCGCCTGTCCTTGCATCCCACACACAGATGGTCTTGTCACTTGAGCCTGACACAATATGCGCTCCATCAGGTGAGAACACAACAGAGCAGACCCAATCTGTGTGGCCCTGGATGGGCTCCATGATGGCCTTGCCCGTCCTTGCATCCCACACACGGATGGTCTTGTCATTTGAGCCTGACACAACATAGACTCCATCAGGTGAGAACACAACAGAGCTAACACAATCTGTGTGGCCCAGGATGGGCTCTATGATGGCCTTGCCCGTCCTTGCATCCCACACACGGATGGTCATGTCATCTGAGCCTGACACAAGATGTGCTCCATCAGATGAGAACGCAACAGAGTTAACCCCAGCCATGTGGCCCTGGATGGGCTCCATGACAGCCTCACCTGTCCGTGCATCCCACACACGGATGGTCATGTCATCTGAGCCTGACACAAGATGTGCTCCATCAGATGAGAATGCAACAGAGTTAACCCCAGCCATGTGGCCCTGGATGGGCTCCATGACAGCTGCACCTGTTCTTGCATCCCACACACGGATTGTATTATCCGACGAGCCTGACACAAGGCACTCTCCATCATGTGAAATGGCAATGCACTTGACCTTATCACTATGTCCTTCCAACATGAGAACTGCATCTTGTCGCCGCTGAATGCCTGTACAATGCAGCCTTGGGAGAGATTTAAACCTTGGCCCAAATGCTCTGGCAACTTTTGAGGTTGGCCGGAGACAGGGAAGAGCAGACAGATATGTGTGTGCCACACTGGTTTCAATAGCCTCCAAGGAAGACAGAATAAACTCATTGGCATCATGAAGAAATTCAGTCAAGTCTTGTGGAGCATGTGCAAAGCATTTTGCTGACAATACTGTCATGATCAGGGTTGATGCAATACGAGCCTTGTTTAATGTGCTGAGTACTTCAACCCAGAACAAAAAATTGGGCAAGAAAACCTCCTGGATTGGCAAGAAGATGACAGCTTCAACATCTAGAGCTTTAGTGCTAGAAGCTGCCACCATGTGATGTGGCCAGTGCAAGCACACATACTGCAGCAGGGTAGGTATTGTGAGCTTGTAATCCGTGCTTGGGAAGTAGGATGAGGGACATTTTGAAACATTGAAGTGTAGTTCAGAACCCATGATTCGGATGCAATTTGAGAATAAAACAGTATGGGCCGACAATGGGTTGATGAGCAATCCATCTGACACACGACCAGTGGTTGTAAGAAAGTCCCCAAAAGAGGCATGGAATGTAGACAAGACACCCTCATCATTGTTTGGTGGGACATGGATGACAGCATGTAGTCGGTCAAGCATTGCCTTCACCTGCTGAGTAGGTATCCCGAGCAGACTGCTAAGTGAGGGTAACAGACAAAGGCTGTCTCACAGTCAAGACTGCAGCTAAGATCTGCTTTGTCAAAGCAATCTCGCTGCTTTCGAGCCTCTCTGGGTCCATTGCATCTGAAAGAATGTGGCCGTAAACCTTGTCCAGTGGTCTGGTCAATGGTCCATTGGTTTCAACTTTCATGCTGAGCAGTTTTTGTAGGCGATCTCCAGGATTCTCGGTAATGTATTTCACTGCAGTAAATGCATAAATGAAGAGCTTTCCAGCACGGCCCGTGAGTGCCTCAATGTCTGCAGGGCTAGCCCACTCAGAGGACATACCACTGTCAGCTCGTATGTGGGCAAGAGATTTTGTGAGATAGTGGGATATATCGTGCTTGACAATATGGTCCTCAATATCATGAAGCCGGAGGATACGCCGGGACTCCACTGGATTGTTGAAGTGAGGACGTATATGCCGCTCTGGCCTAGATGTGACAAAGAGTTTGATGGGAAGACTCGGCACTACAGCTATGAGTCTCTGAAGAAGGTCCTTTGTAGCTTCCTCATCATCAAGTTCATCAAGTGCATCTATAACCAGCACCAAGGTAGGAGATCCACTGCCATGGGTGGAAAGAGGCTTTTCAAGCAGGTTCTCAACCTGGATTTTGAGGTTTGCATTCCATGATATCCCCCTATCAAGAGCTGCCAGCAGAGCCCACTTGTAAGCTATGTCCTGTCGAGCAAGATGTACAGCCAGTGTAGGAAGAATGCGATTTGGATTCCCCTGGTTGGCATTGCCTCGAAGGCAGAAGAAGCTACCACCAAGCCGCTCATCTTTGCCCAGCATGTGGCAGAATGAACGTGCAACAGCAGACTTGCCAGTCCCAGCCATTCCATCGAGCCAGAAGATTTGAGGGGAATTAGGGTCACAACTCCAGGCTTGTAAGTCCTTCAAGAGGTTAACACAAGTTCCTTCCAAACAGCCTTCTGGGCTCTGAGCATCAATGCTAGCTCCCTCAACACCGCCAAGTTTGTCCAAAGACACTGAAAAATGTTATTCCCGCATACCTGGAGACCCAATGCAGATACTTACTACTCATGGTGATATTCTGCACACCTTGTTCCATGTGGAGACCCATATTGACCTACAGTGGTTCAGAAGATAGAAAGCCATCAGCATGACAGTGAACACACCTGGAACCTGTCGATCACATTGCCAAGCCTCTTGAATGCAATCACGACCTTGTTCACATCAGCAGGAGCCTCTAGTGTGCGCCTCGTGAGTCCACGTTCTATCTTGGAGCTGATGGCTTCCTCAATTGACTTCATTTCCCTTGAAAGTAAATTAGGTGATGCAGAAATGAATAAAGTATTGATAACTAACGAGGTCACAGCATCCAGATTGTTACGCATTGCAGGAGAGATATCCTTCTCTGCACCATACTGCAAAAAAATACCCTGGAAGCCTTGGATGTTATTGGCGATCCTCACAAATTCGTCATTGACGTCCCCGACACGCTGCAAGGTCATCATACAGAATCAGCATCCTGTGCATCAAAAGGACATAACATACATCTATCAAGTCCATGATTGCAGTGACTCCGACAAGAGCTGCCTTGAGGGGTAGAAAGAGGTCGGAGCCATCGCGCACGGCTACGAGGACCCCCTTCAGATTTGTCCACGCTGTCTGGGCAGGCGATGAGCGCAGTTCCTCTGCCAGTGGTGCTGGTGACATTAGTGGCGAGCCGGGGTGAGTCGCTGTCGTAAGGAACGGTGCCGGCGGCGAGTGGGATGGTGTTGTCGACAGTGGCGCCGATGCTGCTTGTACAGAGAAGGAGCTGCCCGTAGCGGATGGAGACTTTGATTTGTGCCTGACCGGCAACAGCTTGCGAAGACGCTTCATACTGGAGATGTGGAAGTATCAACAGGCTGACGACTGGGCTGGCGGTGGGGAAGGCAAAGAGCAAGGTGCGGATTCGTGGCGGCTGCCTCGTGGAGCTCTTGTTCTGCTCCCACACGGTGTCAAAGAACTGCTTCCGAACAGCCCGGGACTAACGGAACTGCCGACCACTTTTCTTTCGCATACGACCGCCACGCCGCCGACCTTGAGCTCCGCCACTTCCCTGCGCAGCGTAACCGCCCTAAGTATTTTGACTGGCCACTGAGCGCTGCATCTTCATCCTCGGCGTCCCAGTGCCGGATGGTTCCTCGGACTGGGCAAGGACTCGTCACGCGAGAAGGAATTGCGCGCAGGCGGGTGCTCGCACTTTATGCACATACCGTGCGGGCTTGAAGCCCATTCCCGAGATCCCGCGTTTGATGAGGCGGGGGTTTTTTTTTTTGTCTAACTGTTTTTAGCGAATGTTTGTCGGTACAATTATATATGCGCGCCCGCACGACGCACGACGCACGACGCACGATGGCATCGGGCATTGTCCTCGCAATCCTCCTCCTCCTCCTACAGGTACAGCTCATGACCTCACTCGCCTCTCCGTATCTAACGCTTTCTCAGTTCTGTCGTCGTCCGCAGTGCCTCTTTGCACAGCTCCTCGTCCGCTTCAGCTCGCTGGCGCCGCCTCTGCGCCGCAATATATATAATCTGTCGCCAGTCTCACGACGGCGGAACTGGATCTCTCCATAGCGGCGCGCGTCCCGCTTCAACCGTAATCGCTGTAGCTAGCCAGGAAACGCCGGCGGTCGGATCTTGCGCGTTCCTTTCGCTCTAGAGCGCGGGGAAATATCTCAACTGGAATACACGGACATTCCGCTAATTTTAGCCACTACCTCTCTTTTCCGAGGACAAACGCGTCGGTTTTGACGAACGTCACCTATCACCTATCGCGATCGAGCACATGGATTGATCAAACGACTTTCAAGTTGGACCATCTTTCGACGATCGAGTGCATGACTTTGGACGAGCTTCTGCCAGGGCGACGTTGAGGGATGGAGCAAGATGATAACCTTCAAACCACAGCCCTCCTCGCTCACTATCCATACACTGCGTTTGACCGAGACAACGATCGACGTTGCCAGTGCGGTCAACTTGCTCGAGTGCGCGCCGGTCTGGGCACTCAAAGAGTTTACAATGGGTGTCGATTTTCTCATCACACATGAAAGCTGTCGACGACTCTACACTACCCTCGCCGCTCGCTTAGACCCGGAGCGTCTGAAGACTCTGTCCATCACATGGGTGGAGGGGGAAACGCCGAGCCATTGGATCCGCACTCGGTGGACGGCTGTATCGTGAACGGTAGTATTCTGAAGTTGCTTTTCTGCTTCACAAATCTCTCATCTGTCGCCCTCATGGCATCTGCTGGGTTCGACCTCGATGACAAGACTGTAGAGGATCTCACTCGTGCATGGCCGCTACTCACCTCGCTCGAAATAACCTCTACCGACATTCAGATGAAAGTTGGGACCACCGGCGCAGCCCTCCTCGCTTTCGCGCGCAATTCCGAATTCCTACAAAGACTTGTGCTACCGCTTAACATGTCTCGGTCCCACGTCCCATCGTTGGAGACGGTCCCCACCGCATGGCCGACGCAGTGCGCGCTGACCTTACTCCATTTAAACGTTTGTACTGTGCACATCGAAAGCGCAACGCAGGTGGCACAGTTCCTTTCTGGTATCTTCCCCAGACTGGTTCGGCTTGAAGATGAAATAACCCTCGCATGGCCCATGAAGGACCTTCCTCCGTTCGGCTCGGAGATGACCGAGGAGGAACAGTCCTGGTATGACCAATGGAATGAGGTGAACAGTCTGCTATCGTCTTTTGCGGCTGCCCAGGCGAAGGAGTAGGATAATTGTGCCAAGGTTTTTCGTTTCGGGTTGCTTAAACAGCAATAAGGGAAGCACCATATATATATGTATTACAAGATGCACTCAGATAATTTCGAGGTCTTGCTCAGCAGACAAATCTCTGTGTCCTCGCAACCCAAGGAATTCTTTCAAGTAACAGCGGTACAATAACAATCCGTATTCTACAGTTCCAGTGCTCTACAAGTCGATATCGAGTAATACATGTTCTGTGTGTGTGCGTATCTAATTTCAGTCCGTGTGCGATGCGAGATCAAGGCCATGCGAAGAAGAAAGAGAAAGAAAAAGAAAAGAGAAAAGAAACCCTCATTCGTCTCCCCCCTCTTCATCATCAAGCCCACCCGCCCTCAACACATCCGCTCGCGTTTCCATCTTTGGCACCACAAAATAGCGAGCCCCGACTTTCTTCAGCCCTTCACCGTCACGCAGCCCACTCCCAGGCGCAACCACCACCGCGCGCCACAGCATCTCTCTCACATCCCCTCCAAGCTCCTCCTCCTCTTCATCCCCGTCAGGCAGCGAAAACGAGCCCCATGCACTCGGCTGAACGACCCGAGCCACGCACACGGCCGCGAGAAGGACACCCGCCGGAAGATTGAGGTACGCAACCCCAGCGAGGAACGCCAAAAAGATCGCGACATGCAGATGGGCAACCGACACCCAGTGGGCGAATTCCCGCACAGGCTGCTTCGGTGCAGACGGGGCGGAGAAGGGAAAGATGAGCGCGAGAATGGCATGAAGGAGGGCACTAGCGCTTGAATGCGAAACGCTGGCACTGGTGATCGTGGCGGGGAAGGCAACGGTAGTAAGGTGGTCTGGAGCGAGGAGAATAACGGCGCCAACGAGCGAAGCATAGATAGGGAATGCGATGAGCTGCAAGGGCAAGATGACGGACGGGCGCGGGAAGTCGAAGTCGAGGGCAAGATAGTCGTCCGTGTCGAGAACCAGTTCTGACGCCTCATGCTGGACTTGTGGCTCTAGAGTGACGTCGCCCACCATATCCACCTCAAACTCGATGCTCTCGCTAGGCCGCAGAACGGTGCCCTATGGTGAATGAGCAAGCAGATCCCGCACGAAACATAAAAACTCGCCCGACGGTGCCGCAGCGTAGAATGAGCGCGCGGGGTAAACTCGACTGATTCTTCTTCCAGGGCAAACGGCACTGGAGGCGGCGCAGGAGAGAAAATGTCCGATCGACGTATCCCGGGACGACCACGCGGCTACCAAGACATTTAGCCCCAAGTTGCAAGGGAACGGGCACAAACGTACCGTCTTGACAATATTTTGAGCATTTCCAGTCGTGTAGATGTCTGAAGGGCGAAGCTCAGGCGTCTTCGGTCTCGCCTCTGGCGTCGTTGGCTGCGAAGGTCCGATTTCTGGGCGGTCTTCTTGGGGAGTCACTGGGCACTGCGGTGGCTCTGGAGCAGCGAGTTGGACTGGTTCCATAATTGTCGACGTGCAATACATTTCGGGAGACGAGTTTGGAACGCGAGGAGAATCAGGATACACCTGCAGATATCAGCGGTAGCAAACGCGTCGAGGGAGAACGTACACGAATTTCGGGGCCCATACGGGGAAGAATCTGACTGGTTACCATGCCCTCTGTCTGGTTCTGGCGTTAGCCTCTCGCAGCTTTGTACAGCTGAGGACGCACACTCTTATTGGCTTCGTCGATGGCTTTGGAGAACTGGCGAGACAGCGAGATGCGGTGCGGCGAGCGGCCACGATAGCCAAAGTCAATAAGGGCTTTGGGCGGGGTCGCTGCAAGGAGAGCTCCGTCGATGAGGTCGAAATTGAGGGTATGCTCGTCGGCGGGGGTCTTGAGCACATGGTCCAAGTCGTCGCTTTCCGCCGAGGACGCCGACGATGCGGACTCGTTACGGAGGATTGGAACCGAGTACATTTCCTATGAGCAAATTTCAGCGCGTTTTCGTGGTGGTCAGGAAGCGGTAAGTACTTACCATTGCGGAGGATGCAAGTCGCGCTGTCACGCATGTCACGCCTCGTTACGCTCCAGCGATCCGGCCACTTCCTCTTGACTTTCTCCGTGCATTTGTGCAACCCGCTGAAAAATTAACGCCCTTCATGTATTCTCACTCTCCGCAGTTGGCGCTGGTGGAGTGGCCCTCTCTCTAGATCTCACGCAAACCGTTGCTTGGCTTTTCGACTGAATCATCGACTCGGCCTGCATCCCCCACGTTTCGCCAGATATTGGAGGCAAGCAGTGAACAAAGAGACCACGTCACAATCACTGGCACCGAACAAACACGATGTAGACCGGTTCCTATTTCCGCTTTGTCTTCTAGAACCTTTCATTCTCGAGGAAACAAAGGCTCAATCCATCCTTGAAATACAGCTTGATCCAGCGCCGAAGATGCCATTCACTCTCTTCCCCTCCCTCCCTTCAACTTTCTCACTGCTGCAGTGGACTCTCTGGCAGAGCCTCCAACACCGCCCTTTAACCGTTTTCGATGCCCTCCTCATTTATGGATCGGACCACGCCCAACGATGCAGAAGCCACTCCCAGGGAGCTCGCAGCTCGAGAAGAAAAGGAGCTCATGGAGCGCGTCAGGCTGTCCGCGGCTTTCAACTACATGCCTCCCTATGGGAAGAGCCGCTGGACATTGGCCGAGGCAACTGGCAACACGAGCGATGGCTCGATGTCTGACATATGGGCCGACCCGCTGGACCCGCGGAACCAAAGTCGACCACTGTCAGCGGCGCATCTCGACGACATTTGGCGCGACAGTTACATCTGCTACGATGGTCCAAACTGCAAGGTGAGTGGCATTGGGCGGCACAACTACAAACAAAGCTCATCTCCGGTTCCCGAGCAGCATCACCTCGAACCCAAAGAGCCTGAGCCTGATTCGGACTGGGAGTCGGAGTCAAGTTCGAGCTCTGGGTCGTCGCGGAGTCGTCGAATAAACTTACCTCTCGGAGTCGCGTACGACAGCGGAGAGGGAACAGTGTTCACCTCTCACCTCGACCCGAGCCTTCCACCGGTTGACATCACGCGTCCAATCTGGGTGCCCATATTTGACCCGCCAGCTGCAAAGGAGGAGGAGGAGGAGGAAAATATCCCCGAGGATCTCCCGAAACGAGGGCGCGCAGATTCGAGCGCCAGTCAACGTCGTCGTTCAATATTTTCGTTGCCAGGACCCTCATCGACTCACGTCATGACAACGCGAGCTCGATCCAACTCAATCACGAGCGAGACGGGGTCTGTTTCTCACCGGCTGAGTATAACTCTGCAATCCTTTGCAACATCCTCCAAGACTCGTCGAGATAGCACAGCTCGATCCCAGGGTCCGGGTAAGAGTGGAGGAGCGAATAAAGGCAAGCAGCAGCGACGTTGAAAGATATAATAAGTTCATATAATAAATACTACGTATATATCCGACCTCTCGATAAATTATAGAAAGCTTCCTTTTTCGTCACTCGGCGGTAGTGCCATCACCGGTCCCACGCTCGTGTCAGTATCGCATATGTGACCGCGTTTCGCTATCCCGCCCCGCTCCTCCATGCCCCGCTACGTGCCAGTCGTCCAGATTCCATTTTTCTTGTCCGTTTGCGAGGCCACCTAATGCTGACTGGAAAAATAACGCAACAGCAAAAGAAAAATGAACTGTGGTAGTACAGTTTCAGTGAACACGTCGTACGATACAGTAATCTTTCCCTACCACACCTGCGGCTCTGGGAATCGGTCCAAACAGATATCAAGCGTCCAATCCCCCGTCCTCACAGCCCAACAAAACACCTTCAAGTTGATCATTGGCATCCTCCTCTGGGGCGCAACCAGCGCCGCGATCTTATCCCATTGGACCATAGTCGTCGGCTCGCGCCACAGCATCACATCCAGCTCCCTCCTCTCGTCGTATACCATAATGTGCGCTCCCTTGTCGCCATGCATCCCCGCGTCCATCTGCCTCGCCGGTAAACCGCCGGGGCCGATGGTGTTCCTGATAACTTGGACTTTTACGATGAACGGCGTCAGCCCGTGGGTGTTTTCGGGAGACGACGTGTCGATATTGTCACCGACATACACGTTCGCCCGCTCCTGCAGCTCGTTGTGTTGCACAATGTCAAACTTGCTAATGCGCGCGATGTAGAGTCCGCCTGGTCGGTTTTGCGCCGTCGTGAAAGTGACGCTCTGCCATGTTCCGCCTTGCCAGCTCTTGCATACAAGGCGGTGGGCTTTCCAGTCATGCTTTTGACAAACTAAGAGAAAGATCAGAAAACAGGACGTTGGCCGTGCGAGTGGGGCGTACCAGAATCGCAATAGCGCATAACGACACAATGGGAGCACCTGGCCTTGGCGGGCTCACCGCAGACGATGCATCCAGTGTTAGTGTTATGCTTCGCTAGGTCGCGTGCGGACAGTGGGCTGTGTTTCCTTTCAGTTTTGACTGGGAAACGCCGCGTCCACGTACCCGATAGGCAAGAGAAACGAGAGCTTGAACGGCGACTCGTAAGCAGCGCGCTTAGGCTTGTAGCTCTTCGCTAACCGCTTGCTGTTTTGTTTCAAAATCCGAAGGAGCAACTCTTGTTCCTTCAGCGTGGCCGTGATTTTCATCATCACCTTCCCCGGAGCGACATTGTTCTGCATCCATGCGTGGGTTTCGGGAGACAGCGAACCCTCGAGGTCATGGCGGTAGATGACGATGAGAATAGGTGTAGATGCATCAAACTGGCGAACGTCAAGGACCTCAAGCTACGATGAGTAAAGAGCTTTGCGGCAGAAATCAGAGCACGCACTCGCATGGCAATCCCCGACGTATCCGCCTCGTCCTGTATTGCGATTGGTGGAATCTTCGTCCCAACCCGCCCCTCGTCGCACGTCTTTGCAATGGCCATCAACGTCTGCCTCAAATCCATGAACGGGTTCTCAAACAGCGGGAAAGCCTCCGTCCCCGTCGCTCTCTGCTGGGCGTTCATCCCCGCTTCGAGCATATTGTGCCGATGTATACCATCCAGCACAGTGACAGACTTTCTGGTCTTGTCGAACCAGGACGGGTGAATCGTCGGATCCAAAGGAGGGTCGGGAACAACGCGCGAAAGATACTGTGCGCTGTCGAGCGTTTTGGAGAGACGCTTGTCCAGTTCTGCGTCCGGGAGTTTGGTTTTGGGTGGGAGTCGGACGCCCATGGCGGCGAGCAAGTCCAGGATCTCTTGTCGAGAGAACACTGGCATGACGATGGAAGAAGATGACAAGAGGAGGATTGAAACAGGGGATTGATCGGGCATCACTTGGGTTTCGCGGTGTTGTGACATCGATGAAGGACCTTTAGTAGACAGAGGTCGGCCAAAGTAGTGGCAGGGTCTGTCTCGCAGGATCCAAACACGCAACTCGGACAGGCATGTTCAGTCTCTTCGCAATGAAGTCTCTCAGCCACAACGTCGACAAGCCGGAACGCAATTGCAATTTGCAACCTAAAACCCGTTCACAAGAAGATAATCCCAACCAGAGACCTACACCGGCATCGGTCTCCTTCTGGTAGTTGCTGGAAATGGACACAACCTGAGCTCGAAGAACAGAAAGCAAATGATCACGCACAGGTGCTCAGGCAACGTCAGCCCAACGGCGCATGTAACAACAATCCCAGCTTTGGAGAACTTCCATAGTTCCCATCATCGCCCGCAGACCCGCACATTGCATCCTTCGAGTGGCAGACGATATCGACAGTGTAGGGAAGAACTTGGCCGGGGAAGGGTTGC
This sequence comes from Mycena amicta, assembly GCA_029282125.1. NCBI lineage: Eukaryota > Fungi > Basidiomycota > Agaricomycetes > Agaricales > Mycenaceae > Mycena > Mycena amicta. Next base: position 234,345 of record JARIHP010000077.1, read on the forward strand.
TTTGAGTCCGGGTCGCCCTGGAACGGCCGGTAAGGAAGGCAATGGGGAAGGAGAAGAAGGCTCACGAAGATGACCACGGCGGCGATACGATGATGCAAGACGTTGGGGCCTCACGCGCGAGAATCTGAGCCGAATTGTGCACGAGCTGTCCGCTCTGATTGTAACCCGTCGAGATAATGACAGAGAGGTCGGGCATAGCGAGGCGACTTGCTGAAGCTATCGATCTGTTAGCTAGAAAGAGGAAGCGGGGTAAGCATACCACATAGGCCATAATCGCGCTTCCCTGGGGACCACCACCGTCAAAAATCCCTCGACGCTCGCAGGATACGGAACACCCTTAAAGCTCAGGTTCATCACAGTCGCGGCACCTTCATTGACCTTCGCAAGGGCTTTTAGCGTCGAATTGAGAAAGGAGGGCCGACAGTCTCCCCGATTGTTCCCGACTCGGTAGTGCCGCGGGCAAAGATGACCCGAGTGAAGAAGATTAGCGAGAGCGAGCGCATGCAAAGTCACGTACCATAACGTCGGCACATCCACCACCGCCATAGTCTCCCTCCCCTGGATTGCCTTCCGAGATAGCCTTGGCTACTTCCGCGAAATCCACCATCGAGCCAACGTATTCCAGGACCGAGCCGACGGTGTCGCCTAGAAGATTATCTGGGTTCTTTGGTTTGACGGAGAGGTCGGATGGCTCCGTATGGACACTGGCGGCGACATCGAAACAACGCGCGGATAGTTTGACGTGGCGAGGATAGGCGAGGGTGCCCCTCAAAAGAGCGAATAGGTTGAGGAGAATGAGTGCAGAGGGTATGAAGGAGCGAGTCATTGCCATGAAGAAAACGTGGATGCAGCTCGATGGTATAGAAAGTCGGCGGGATCCGAGTAACGAGGGCTTGGTCTTGAAGCTTGAGGTTTTTCGCTGGGGAATCGAAAGGCGACTAGGGCCTGACTCGCTGGGTAAGATGTAGTTTGTTCGGGCGAGTAGCCTGGAGAGCCAAGTGCCGATGGAGGACGAGATGGACGCGGCGGTTCGAAGGAACTTGAAGGTCTTGGGTCGAGGAAGGTCACATAGCCCTTTGCGTCGTTCATCCCGGAATCCGCCGTTAACCCACAACCCGCCGTCCCTTTTCTGTACCAACTCCGACCTCAGCTGGTTCTGCGGCTCGGTTCTGGGTTGGATGCCATCCAGCGCTTGGAGTGCTGTGGTGTCCTTCGCAGAGCTGGTTAAGTAGCCGAGAGGGGCCCGTCCGAGTCGAAAGAGGCAGAGGAGGTCATATCGTGGTCGAACGAGAGCTCAGGTCGCGTGCGGGGGGACTGGCTAGCCGATGTTTTCTCTGTAATATCTGTCTCGAAACTGTTGCTAGTTGGCGTAGCTTGAAAGCTCACATTTCGAATTATTCAGAGGACGATAGGACAGGACGTTGCGGCGGCTGCATGCATAAAGGCTGCTCCGAGTCGTGCTTGATGATTGTCGAAAGCAAAGAGCTTCTCGTCACACGACTTCCTTTGGTCTTCCCACTACCTTCATGACTTCGAATTCCCTTCAAACAACAACCTCGACTGGAAATGGCTGGTCAAGGCTCACATGTCCTGCGCGCCTCAGTTCTTCCCGTAGACTCGATGAAAAGGTCAAGGTGCCAGTCCTGTCCCTCGTTTGCACAATTGTAACGGAACATAGATATTCACTTTCTACATAATCCACGCATACATATTAATCTTCAACCCTTGACGCCTGAACCAACATTCTCTTTCGAAAAATGCTTGTCGCGAAGATGTCGCTTGATGCCGTTCGCGGTTTTAACAGAGTGCCCGCACCTCAAGCATACATGCTGCCCTGTTCCCTCGTCCACCTTGTAGTAATCAATGGCCCGATATAGTCCTGGTGTCAACGCGTCGACAACGGGACTCGCAGCTGGGCTCTCGCCTGGAATCACCGGGCTAGTGCTCTGGTCCCGAACCGATAGAGACTTTCCCTTCTGGTTGATGCGTTGGCGTTTTGCTACCGGTGCGGTAGCATCTTGCGTGCTCGCTGCACGGATTGTGGCGCCGCCTGCCGCCGTTTCCGCCTCGACGACAGCCCGCGAGCGCTTGAGCCCGCCCTTGGCCTTCGTGATCTTGTTGTTACTGGCATTCACCGCCTCCCAGTCCACTCCCGCCGTTTTGTGTATCCACGCCATCGGATCCGAGTCGTCCTCCGAGTCCACAACGTCGTCCTTGGGCTTCACCTTATCAACGGTGACCGCGCGCAACATCTCGTCGAGCCTTGGCTCCAGAACTTCTTGAGGCATCGTCCCAGGCGCAAGCGCGGGTTTCACCGGGATGTATTGCGGTGGCCCCATGGGCGTCGGCCTCGGATCCCCCTTCACGAATGGGACGATGACTCCAGGCGATTGAATCCTCGTCAAAGCAACTAGATCGCTAAAGCTAAGGTTCTCGCCTTGAAGTTGAGTCAACGTTATTCCGCTATTTTCAACCGGCGGCGGTTGTCCGACGTTGCTGGTGGAAGTCCCATTACTCTGCACGACCATGGGGGATCGGGACTGGCCGTGCGCGTTATTGACTTCTTCCTGGTTCGCGCTGTCGTTGCCCCGAGACCCAGCGTGAGGGTGCCACCCATCTCCACGAGCCGGAGTGGATGCGACTGCGGGTGCAGTTGGTCTGGGTACGTTTGGTCGAGAAGGATTCGCATTCGTGGACGGCGGTACGCCAAGGCGATTGCTCGGAGGCACCAGCCGCTCGACACCTTCAGCCTGCTCCCGACCTCCGAGTGCAATCTGCTCCATTGCCGCCAGAGTAAGCTTGTTGTGCGACTCGGGGAAAACGAATTGCAACGGCCTCAGCCGAAGGAGATCCCGGTCCCCGAAGTGTCGCTTAAACTCTGGCGTCTCTGAAATATACATATCCATCTCGGTGGGATCTCCAAAGTGTCGCTCAAACTCTCGCGCCGCCGCCTCTGAAACATCCATATCGATTTCGGCGGGATTCTTCTTATCCCAGATGTCGCACTCTGGCTTTGCCTCGGGATCGACGTGCTACGGTTGAAATCACCCACCGTCAGACGCGTCTGTTTGTTCTGGAAAATGTGTGGCACGTACGAAGGGAACCCGGCCAGAGGCGTCCAGCGCCATCAGCGACGGTTCTGCCAGCGTCTCGAGCGGCAATGGCCATACGTCGTAGTTGTCAGAGTTCATTCGCGATCTTGGTGGGGGTGCTTATTGCGGGACGCTTGCCGCTTGCGTAGTGGTTGCACGGAAGACCTGCAGTGGCAGCCACTGAGAAACGCGCGAGCGAAGGAGGAAGAGGAAGTTGGGGTAAGCTGGTCACGCTTGGAATTTATAGTCAGAACAAACAAAGCGAAACAGTGATAGTTCCCTGCAGCAAATACTGCTTGACATTTACAGGCCAATGTGCAGTTTCAGCAGAGACTGCCGGGGGAAAGAATACAGATAATTAGGATGGCGCGTTTTATCACGCCGACCACGGGATCGTGCCACACCAAGTCACAACCGCGAATAAAAAATATTAGGAAAGGCCGAGTCTACGTCGAGACTCAGAGTGCCACTGAACAACATGGTAATCATGATCCGAGTACTCCAGACCTATGCCAGTTCATGGGTTCGCAATACCGAGTCGCTGTAACGCTAGCCTCGTCGTTTCGTCGTTCGTGTCGACGCGTTCCACATCCAATCCCAAAGCCAAGTAGAAGAGATCAAGAAGAAAGATTGAATTCCGGAGGCATGCATGTAGATTAAGTTATGTATCGGCCAGGCATTATACAAGAAAGGAAAATGGCCAAGATGTGGTGTATGTGCGTGTACGTGGTAGTAGTAAGTAGAAAAAACGACGAATTGCGAGCAGTCCATGAGCCTGGTAGTACACGTGCAGTAGATACATATGAAGTGAAGAGGATAGCGGTACAGTCAGACACAGATTAGCGAGATATACGACAGCAACGGCGACGGCGACTCGCATGCAGAGGTAGGATAGACGCGACGGAAGAATCCAGCGACGAAGACGACTATGACGTTAGGTGTTCGGGGACGTAGTCAGGGTACTTGAGAGCCCGTTTGCGCAGCAGTGGACGTCGGATTCCGGATTCCGTGGTTAACCTCTTGATGGTGTTGAGGAGATCTACACGACGGAGAGGCTCTGCAACGGCGTTAAAGAAAGGAACTTGACGAGGGAAGAAAGACCTACTCGTGATATGGTCATTCATGCCAGCCTGCAAACACCGTTCTCGGTCGCCGATCACTACTCGACCATGAGCAAACTGCGGGAAACCGCGAGAGGTATACGCACTGGCGTGGGCCGTCAAGGCAATGATGGGCGTCGGGTTCAGGTTGTACTGGATTTCGTACTGCCGTATCCGCTGAGTAGCCTCCATCCCGCTCATGAGCGGCATCGACACATCCATCTGTATACTGTCAGCAGAGGACTGAGAGCAATGAGCGTTATCCTACCAAGATGATGTCGAAGGGCTTGTTTTGCAGCGCGCGCTCAATGAACGCATGGACGGCAAGGCTGCCGTTCTCTGCCAGCTCTATCGAATGGCCATACATCTCTAGGATCTTCATGGCGAGCTTCTGATTCACGAGATTGTCCTCCGCCAGGAGAATGTCATACGTGACGTTGCTGGCTTCGCTGGCACGGTTGAGGCTCACGGTGTTGTTCTCGAGGGCCGAGAGCAAAACGGATGCGAGGTCGAGAGCCGTCAGCGGTGTTGTGTTCTGCGCACTGATGCCATTCTCCAGACACCATTTCACTGCTTACGTCAGCATCTTCCTTCAATACTACCGAACGACTCACTGTTCAGGCGCGGCATAGTCGGTGCGACGAGTGCGATAGGAATATATCGCAAGTGGTCGTGCTCACGGAGGCTCTCCGTCTGAAACAATGAGTATATACCCAAGTCAGGTCGAGTTGACGCACCCCTGGCATTGAATCGACGATAATGGCGTCGATGTCAGGACACTTCTCCTTGTTGGCGACGTCGCTGACGCTGTGCACGACAAGAGGTACAAGCCCGATATCCGTGATGCGATCCTTGACGCCAGTGGTGTCGTGCAAGGTGTCCACAAAGAGAATCGTCCGCTTGGTGAAGGGCGTAAGCTTGAGGAGCGTCGTGTCCATCGCCTCTTGCAGGTTGATGCTCGAGGTGATGGTGAAGTAGAACTTGCTTCCTTTGCTGACCTCGCTCTCTACCCAGATATCGCCTTGCATGAGCGATGTTAGCCGCTTCGAAATGGACAGTCCGAGGCCAGTTCCACCGTATTCCTGCAACAGAATTCAGCTCGGGATACACATCGCATCAAACCGTCCAATACGTACCCGTGTCGTCGAGCCATCGGCTTGGCAGAACGTATCGAAGATGACCTTGAGTTTATCCTGAGCAATACCGATGCCGGTGTCGACAACGCAGAATTGTAGCGTGGCGTTTTCCGGGTCCAGTGCGACGAGATGAATGTTCAGCGCAACGTATCCAATCCGAGTGAACTTGATCGCATTGCCCACAAGATTGGTGATGACTTGTCGCAATCGGAGGGGATCTCCAATGAGCGCATCAGGAATCTCAAAGTCGATGTCGAGGATGAGGTCCAATCCTTTTTGCGTCGCTCGTCCAACGAGGGCTTTCAAGATATCGAGGACTGTTTGACGAAGGGAGTAAGGAACGGCTTCAATCGTCATCCGACCAGCCTCGACTAGAGGGAAGTTGAGTGGAAGATCGGCGGAAATGCAGCGGGATGCTTACTCTTCGAGATATCCAGGACATCGTCGATGATGAGCAGTAAGCTCCTAGCTAAGCTGTGTACAAGGAGCAAGCTTTCTCGTTGACTGCGCGTAAGGTCGCTGTCGAGAGTAAGCTCCGTCATGCCGATGATTCCGTTCATGGGTGTTCTAGGCAACGTCAGTCAACTACTTGTCAGAAAGATAAGGTCATTACCGAATCTCGTGGCTCATGTTTGCCAGGAACTCGCTCTTTGTCCTGTTGGCGAGCTCTGCGGCTTCACGCGCGGCAGTGTTCTTCTGAATACTATCGCGCAAGTCGTAGAGCATCTGGTTGATCCGGGACTTGAGCTCGTCCATCTCACCACTGGCTTCGACCGTAATGAATGAGGTGAAATCGCCGTCCGAAGCGGCCTTGGAGATTTGCGCGAAACCTCGTACTTGGGTCGTGAGACTGCTGGCCATCGTGTTGACAGACACACTGAAAAAAGGTCATCAGTAACGATCTTCTTGAGGACGATTAGGCGTACGTGATTTCAAGCCATATTCCTTGAACAGCGCCCACTTCAGCCTGTACGCCCATGTTGCCTTTTGTCCCGACCTCGAGGGCAACCTTCTTGACTTCGCTGGCGAAGATGTCTAGCTGGTCAATCATGTCGTTGATGGTGTTGACCAGACTGAGTATCTCTCCAGACACGGCAACTGGCAGATCGCTAATCTTCTTGGTCAAATCGCCCCGAGCTACAGCTTTCTGCAAGGGGGTAAGCGTCTTCGAACGATGGCCGGAAGTAAAACAAACCGTCGCGTCAGAAATCGTCCGCACTTGAAGTGTGAGCTACATAAAAGAGTTTAGGCGTCCGTTTCAAAAGGAAAGGAGGAAACACACGTTATTCGCCATCACATTCACGTTGTCGGTCAAGTCCTTCCACGTTCCCTGAACGCCCTCGACCTCCGCCTGGCCTCCGAGTTTCCCTTCGGTCCCAACCTCGCGAGCGACTCTCGTCACCCTCCGCAGCGAACTGACTCAGCGACGCTGTCATGGCATTGACGGTGTCTTTGAGAGCCAGAATTTCACCGCTGGCGTCGATGCTGACTTGCTTCGTGAGGTCGCCCATAGCCACCGCTTTCGTGACGTCCGCAATAGACCGCACTTGAGACGTCAGATTGAAAGCCATCCGATTGACGTTGTCGGTGACGGTCTGCATTGAAGAGTATGAGAGGCTGTTGTACAGAGAACAAATATCGCACCTTCCACGTTCCCTGAACCCCCTCGACTTCCGCCTGTCCACCGAGCTTTCCTTCCGTGCCGACTTCAAGAGCGACTCGTGTGACTTCGCTGGCGAAAATGCCCAGTTGTGAGACCATGTCATTGATGGTCGACTTGAGATCGAGCATTTCTCCCTTGACGTCGATTTCGACCTTCTGGGTGAGGTCGCCGCGCGCAACGGCCGTAGTGACACGGGAGATATTCCGTACTTGTTCCGTGATATTGAGGGCCATTTTTCTGGGGGAAGACGGTGAGGCTACGAAAATAACCATCCATTCAAAAACGTACGTTCACGTTGTCGGTGAGATCTTTCCAAGTGCCCTGAACGCCTCGGACCAAGGCTTGACCACCCAGCAGACCCTCCGTGCCGACTTCGAGGGCGACACGAGTGACCTCACTGGCGAAGATATTCAGCTGCGAAACCATGCCGTTAATCGTTATCTTCAGGTCGAGCATCTCCCCCTTGACATTAACGTCGACGGTCTGCGTCAGATCGCCCAACGCGACGGCTTTGGTGACCCTGGAGATAGTGCGAACTTGATCGGTGAGGTTCGACGCCATGTTCTAATCACAGTTACTTTTCAGAGAGGAAAAAATGGCGATAAACGAGCAACTCACGTTGACATTCGTCGTCAAGTCCTTCCACGTTCCTTGCACACCCTCGACCTTTGCCTGTCCACCAAGCTTCCCTTCCGTGCCGACTTCGAGGGCTACTCGCGTCACCCTCGCTGGCAAAGATACCCAGCTGGGCCACCATGTCGTTGATGGTGATCTTGAGGTCGAGCATCTCCCCTTTGACGTCAACGTCGACGGTTTGGGTAAGGTCTCCCGACGCGACTGCTTTCGTGACCTTGGATATCGTGCGCACTTGCGAAGTGATATTGAGGGCCATTTTCTAAGCAAGGACGATGAGACGAGCATTAAAACAACCGAGAAATGAGCTCACGTTGACATTGGTCGTCAATCCTTCCAAGTTCCCTGCACGCCCTCGACCTCCGCTTGGCCGCCAAGTATGCCTTCCGTACCGACCTCAAGGGCCACTCGCGTCACTTCGGTGGTGAAAATGCCCAGCTGGGCCACCATGTCGTTGATGGTGATCTTGAGGTCAAGCATCTCTCCCTTGACGTCGACGTCGACAGTTTGGGTGAGGTCTCCCGACGCGACTGCTTTCGTGACCTTGGATATTGTGCGGACTTGGTTCGTGAGGTTGGAGGCCATTTTCTGGACAAAGGTTAGAATCGTTAGGCATCAAACACTTGCAGCAGTTACACTCACGTTGACGTTCGTGGTGAGATCCTTCCACGTCCCTTGGACACCCTCAACCTCGGCTTGTCCACCGAGCTTTCCTTGCGTCCCGACTTCGAGAGCGACACGAGTAACCTCACTGGAAAAGTTCTGCAGACGTTCCACCATCTCGTTAATGGTGACTTTGAGATCGAGCATCTCTCCGCTAACGTCGACTTCAATCTTGTTCGTGAGGTCGCCATACGCGACGGCCTTTGTGACCAGCGAGATACCTCGTACTTGAGCGGTCAGATTCGACGCCATTTTCTTTTTTTTTCATCCCCAGTCAGAAAAACCAGATTATCGAAAAAGACGACACTCACGTTGACGTTGTCCGTCAAATCCTTCCAGGTGCCTTGGGCTCCCTCCACTTGCGCCTGTCCACCAAGTTTGCCGTACGTCCCGACATCCAACGCGAGCTTGGTGACCTCGCTCGAGAAGTTGCCAAGACGTTCCACCATCTCGTTGATCGTGACCTTGAGGTCGAGCATCTCGCCACGGACATCGACGTCGATAGTTTTGTGTAGATCGCCGTACGCGACGGCCTTGGTCACCTCCGAGATGGAACGCACTTGCAGCGTCAGATTGCTCGCCATTTTCTGTATACCCGTCGCTCAGCACTGACCCATGGCCAAAGAAAATTACTCACGTTGACGTTATCCGTGAGATCCTTCCATGTTCCCTGGACGCCCTCCACCGTCGCTTGACCGCCGAGCTTGCCCTCCGTTCCGACTTCGAGGGCGACACGCGTGACTTCACTCGAGAAGGTCTGCAAGCGCTCCACCATCTCGTTGATCGTGACAGTCAGATCCAGCATCTCCCCACTGACGTTGACGTCGATGGTCTGGCTCAAGTCTCCGAAAGCCACCGCCTTGGTCACATTCGAGATCGCGCGGACTTGGTTCGTCAGATTGGAGGCCATTTTCTACGCAAAGAACGATAAGCAAACAGGAAGAAAAACGAGCAGTAGTTATACGCACGTTGACGTTGTCGGTGAGCGCTTTCCACGTTCCCTGGACACCCTCGACTTTGGCCTGCCCTCCGAGCTTCCCATATGTCCCGACGTCCAACGCCAGCTTGGTTACTTCGTTGGAGAACGTCCCGAGCCGCTCCACCATCTCGTTGATCGTCACCTTCAAGTCGAGCATCTCCCCACGCACGTCGACGTCGATGGTCTTGTGCAGGTCGCCGTACGCTACGGCCTTTGTGACTTCCGAGATGGATCGAACCTGGAGCGTCAGATTGGAGGCCATTTTCTAAAAAAAAACATCAGCCCGAATCCAAGACAAAACACAAATACTAACATTGACGTTGTCCGTAAGGTCCTTCCACGTCCCCTGCACGCCATCTACGGTCGCCTGGCCACCAAGCTTCCCTTCGGTACCAACTTCCAGAGCGACTCGCGTTACTTCGCTCGAGAAGGTCTGCAGCTGCGACACCATGTCGTTGATCGTGATCTTGAGGTCGAGCATCTCCCCCTTGACATTAACGTCGACAGTCTGCGTAAGATCGCCCAACGCAACGGCTTTCGTGACTTTGGAGATCGTGCGGACCTGGTTGGTCAGATTCGACGCCATCTTGTTGACGTTATCCGTCAGGTCCTTCCAGGTTCCCTGCACGCCCTCTACTGTCGCTTGACCACCGAGTTTCCCCTCCGTCCCGACCTCGACTGCAACACGAGTGACCTCTTGCGAGAAATTGCCCAATCGCGTCACCATCTCGTTGATGGTGACCTTGAGGTCCAGCATCTCCCCGCGCACATCGACGTCAATCTCCTTTGACAAGTCGCCGTACGCGACCGCTTTGGTGACCTTGGAGATGGCGCGGACTTGGTTCGTCAGGTTCGAGGCCATTTTCTATGCGAATATGCCATCAGCTCTGGTTATTTACTCTTGGAACAAAACAGAAAAAACTCACGTTGACGTTGTCCGTCAAGTCTTTCCAGGTACCCTGAACGCCCTCCACCTCTGCCTGACCACCAAGCTGGCCCTCCGTCCCGACCTCGACGGCAACACGCGTAACCTCTCGCGAGAACCGCCCAAGCCGCTCCACCATCTCGTTGATGGTCACTTTGAGGTCCAGCATCTCCCCGCGCACATCCACATCAATCTCCTTTGACAAATCGCCGTATGCGACCGCCTTGGTGACTTTGGAGATCGAACGCACTTGCAGCGTCAAGTTGGACGCCATCTTGTTCACATTGTCCGTCAGGGTCCTTCCACGTCCCCTGCACGCCCTCCACTTCCGCCTGGCCCCCCAACTTGCCCTCGGTCCCAACCTCGAGCGCCACTCGCGTCACCTCGCGCGAGAATCGCCCCAGTCGTTCCACCATCTCGTTGATCGTGACCTTCAAATCCAGCATCTCTCCGCGCACATCCACGTCAATCTCCTTGTTCAAGTCGCCATACGCAACGGCCTTTGTGACGGTGGAGATGGACCGGACCTGCAGCGTCAATTAGACGCCATCTTGTTGACGTTGTCGGTCAGGTCCTTCCATGTCCCTTGAACGCCATCGACCTCGGCCTGCCCGCCCAACTTGCCCTCGTTTCCGACCTCGAGAGCTACACGCGTCACTTCCCTCGAAAGTTGCCCAGCTGGTTCACCATCTTGTTGATCGTGATCTTGAGGTCCAGCATCTCCCCGCGTACGTCGACATCAATGGCCTTTGTCAAATCGCCATACGCGACGGCGGTCGTGACCTCGGATATGGAGCGTACTTGAAGCGTCAGATTCGAAGCCATTTCTGTGCAAAAGAAGATTAGAAAATGAGCTCCGGAGGACGAATATAGCTCACGTTGACGTTGTCAGTAAGATCCTTCCAGGTCCCTTGTACACCCTCGACTTCGGCCTGCCCGCCCAACTTTCCTTCCGTCCCAACCTCCAGCGCTACCCTCGTCACCTCCCTTGAGAATCGTCCCAACCTCTCCACCATCTCGTTGATGGTCACCTTGAGATCGAGCATCTCGCCGCTCACATTCACCTCCATCGACTTGCTCAGATCCCCGTTTGCGACCGCTTTGGTCACCTCCGAGATCGATCGCACTTGTCCCGTAAGGTTGGACGCCATTTTCTATAACGAATGGTAAGAATGAGTCGATCAGCGTGAAAAGACGCACGTTGACGTTGTCTGTGAGGTCTTTCCACGTCCCCAGCACACCCAAAACTTGCGCTTGCCCGCCCAGCTTCCCCTCCGTCCCAACCTCAATGGCTACCCGAGTCACCTCTGATGCAAAGGCACTGAGCTATTTGGCCAGTCGTTAGATAATGAACAATAAGGGGATCATATTGTACCTGGTCCACCATCCGATTCACGGTATCCTTGAGCGTGCTTATCTCCCCCTCGGCTTGAATCGTGACCTAATGTTATAAGCGCGCCAACTCGACCGAGTCTGGACGAATGAACGAACCTTCTTGCGAAAGATCGCCTTGTGCGACCGCGGTTGGTTACAATCGCAATACTCCGCACTTGGTCCGTGAGAGTGAGGCACATCCGATTGACCTAGCGCCAAGTCAGCAACTATGCCAAGCGACCGAATACGAACAACGCACATTAGTGACCAGCTCCGACCAGACGCCCTCTACATCTGGCACCGTCGCCTTTCACCGAGTTTCCCTTGGTTTCCGACCTGCCGCAGGTGAGTAATCTGAAAGAAATCGCGGAAAGAACCGACCCTCAAGAGTGACCCGCGTTACCCTCCACCGCGAGTGTCCGTAGTCGTAGCACCATGCCGTTGACCGTGTTCTTGAGGTTAAGGATCTCGCCCTTTGCCGGGACCTGTTGGCAGGGTAAATGTCAGGCAAAGCAAGTGACTGAAAACGCACGTCGATCTGCTTGCTCAGATCCCCATTGGCGACAGCAGTTGTCACCTCGGCAATGCTCCGAACCTGAGTCGTCAGATGTCCGCGAGTGTGTTGACCTCGTCCTTCAGCTCGCGCCATGTTCCCTCTACGTTGTCAATGTGGGCCTGTGCGCCAAGCTTGCCTACGCTGCGTCAGCAAAACAATAGCATGACAAAGCCACCAGGCACCGACCTCTGTGCCAACGTCCCGACTGACGCGCGTCACTTCGGTGGCAAATGGCTGAGATTGTCGACCATTGAGGTTGATGACCTGGACCAGTCAGCAGAGTAGGCAAAAGCCGAAAGAAAGAGGACGAACCTGCTTGAGCTGCACCATGAGCTCGCCTTGGACGGGTACGGTGATCTTCTGCTTGAGGTCGCCCATTGCCACGGCCTTGCACACGCGGGCGACGTCGCGGACCTGGTCCTTGAGATATTTGAGCTCCTCCAGCGCATCCATGCCGCCTTGAGTAACCGCGCTTGCAAGAGCTCCGTTGGCAGGGACGACTCCTGGGCTCTCGCCGTACTCTGCGAAGAATGCAGCCGGATTCCGAGAACGATGCCCACACTCTGGACAGGTGGGGAGGGCGGCTGCGGGTGGTGTCGCGGTGAGTCGGGGTCGTATGGTGCTCGAGGAATGCCTCCAGCGTACGAGAGAAACGGTTTGGCGTCTGACGAGGATGATGACGAGTCGCCATTAACATGGACTTCGTCTTCGAGTGCGGTGTTGTAGGAGGCCTCGGAGTCGGGTGAGCTTGCGCGGGGCCCGATTCAGGGCAAAGTCGTCGGGTGGGGGTAATCCACTGAGTGTCGGTGTTGCTGGGCGACGGATTGAGCTGCTTATCCCGTTTACGACTGGGGGTTTCGTCGTCGTCGTCGTTTTGCGAGCTCCGAGCAAGGCTCGACCTTGCGCAGAATGGCATCCGTCTGCCAGTCGCGCGGCCGTGATAGCGGGGAATTGGCGAGGAGGCCTGGGCCGGGGTGTCGTACAGACTGAGGATGGCCAAAAGATGGTCCTTGAATGGGTCCCCGGGCAGGGGCTGGGGCTCTTCCATCGTCGACAGCCGTCGTCGATTGGAAAGAGTTGCGTGACAGCTGTGATGTCAGCCTTTCCTTTCCACCATTCACCCCCGGTGTATGCCTCGAGGCTTCCTCATTCTCGCTCTACTCGCTATCTGAGTTTATCATACGCGCCAGCTATCCTCTTCCCCACCAATCTCCGCTACTAGTAAAAAACTCCTTCCCAGCCTGTCGAACTACGCCATTACACGAGGACCAGCATCCAGGAATAGACAGCTTCACGGTCCATACGCCAATAGAGCGCCTTTCCGTGAATCAAACGCCGACCCGAAGATCATTCATGCAGGACGCTGTAGGACGCTGTTAGCTCTTTACAAACCGAAAGCGTATCAATCCAGCCTAGCAACAACTCCAAGATAGCTCCGCCCTCAACTCATTCCCGACTCCACAATCCGTAAACCGAGCTGTAACTCTACCCACACGAGACTACGGCCGTCAGTGATTCAACAAACTTCGGACCTTGTTCGACCACACGCACCCGGGCCTGGCAGCCGCGATTCTCCCATGTTCCATTCGCATCAACGCAGCAGCTACATTTCATTCGAACGACGACGACGCTACAACAAAATATCGTACATACAAACAACAGGTGGGGATACATACGCGTACACTGGCCTTTCCCGCAAACCGCTCAGCAAATTCATTTTGCCATCTGGGTGGCAGGAACGCCCTTGGGGGACCGGCGCGTGCGGGACCGGGGCATGCGGGACCTTGAGCTTCAGACCCAAGTCCTCAGCAATGAGATCCGCGCCCTTCTCGCCGACCAAGAGCGCAGACGAGTACGTGTTGGTGCCGAGGTTGTCCTTTGATTATTCACCACGCATCAGTTTCGTTCGTTTTCATCTCAGCGTAAACGCTTACCGGGCAAATACTGAGATCCACACACTTGAGATTCTCAGTGCCAAAGACGTTGAGACGACCATCGACGGACACCGCCCTCCTCGCGCGGCTTCATCGCTATCAAACAATAAGACCAAGACGGACAGCATGAAGAACGAATGTCTTACCGCAAGTACCCAGACTGTGCCAAGTCGTCTCGACATGGTCTGCAATCCAATCGTCGATGGCCTTGTCATCCTCCGCGGTGTACTTGATGTCCTCGTGGATCTTGGAAGCGTCGTACTGCTCCCCGGGCTTGTGCCAAGTTCCCTACAGCATTCATTAGCCACTCCGCTCGATCGACCCTGATTGAGGTTCCTCACCATATGGATGCCGACCGTCAACGCGTTCGGGAGCATGCCCTTGGCAGTCTCGATATCGATGTCTTGACACGGCCGCAGGCGACGCAGGGTGGAAGCGCGGGTGGTGCGACGTCAACATCGCCGCGGTATGCTACATACATTACTCGTCAAGCAATCCCGCCCTCCCATAGAAGAAAAACACGCACCATCCATACGACGCGCAACCTCACGCGTCTTTTTGTAACTCCACCGAATCGGCGCAAAGTCAGCCTTGTGGTTCATGAACCCACTATCGAACGTCGGCTCGACGTAGGGGTTCGAGTTGGCGATGTGGATCTGTGCAAAACCCGCGATTAGATCGAGATGGATCGTAGCCAGATTAAGACCACGCTTACCTTGCCACGCGACGCGGGGTACTCGAGGTACTGGAACATCGTGATGTACTTGCCGGGCGGGAGCAACGTGTGATCCGCGTACGCTTTGCGCAAGCAGATCGGTGTTCAATAATCACAGAAGGCGAATTAGACGTACCGGCCGAGACGATGGACCCAAACATCACGGGCTTGTCGGGCTATCACATTAAAAGCCCAGTGAGCGTAAGAGTGGACGGGGGCGAACCCCGCACCTTGTCCTTGAAGTACGTGTCCCAAAGTGCATTGAATTCGGGGCCCATCTCCTTCAACTCCGCCTCGGTCGGACGGATCTTGAAGCCTGCATCGATCGCGTTGGACGAGAGACGCGCTTTCTATAACGGGTATGAGCGGATCCGGAATGCCACGCTGAATTAGGAAGGAGGTAGCCTGCCTACCTCGGGAAGACTTCCCACTCCTGGAACAGCTCGCGTTGGACCTCCTTGTCGCCGCGGAGGAAGTCGTCGAGCGTCGCACTCTCGTTGGACACACGGTAGACTGTCATCAAGTTTCAGTTGTTGTATCGCTCAACGGCAGAGAACCG
>JARIHP010000078.1:0-249503 GCA_029282125.1 Mycena amicta
CACACGGAGTTGCAAGAATAGACAGACTTGGTAAGCCTCTACTAAGGTTGACAAAGCCAGGAGAATCCGCGACGATCCTCTGGTCAGCTTTGCAGCTTGGGAAAGACCGGGTCCAGCCCAGCGTTCCGGAACTGAATCGACATGGCGGTCAAGAAAGCTCGGCGTGTGCCATGTGACTTTCTGTGACCACGGACTTGTGCTGAACGAATACTTATGCTTCCAGAATCCGCGGAATACAAAGGCTCGAGCATAAGCAAAGGGCTGGATCTTTCGTCGATTGGATACACCAACAAGACTGCTGTATGAATTGGCTGCGCACCGCGGACCAGTCTCGGACGGCGCCTATCATCTTTTCAGTTTGTCTACCTTGCCTTCTGCCTCCTCCATGGCCGAGCCAGGGACCTCGAACGCTGCTGACCTTCCTGTCGTACCCATGTCGATCCCAGCGTTCTGCGACTGGATCGACTCGGACAAGGCTCCCGCATCGCTAGCGGACACTGTCGTCAGCGACATCTCGTGGTGGTGCGAGAAGGACTCTGTGCTCCACCACCAGTTTGTTCTTCTGCGCATCCGGCACGAGGGAACCAATGGTCAATCTCGCTCGTACCATCTCCGCCTAGAGCGAGCGGGAAAACGCAGCGGAGACCCGCTTGCGCTCGATATGGTGACGTTCTTGCCTGACGGCCTCGACGAGCCGTGCTTTCTCCAAGAACCAATTCTTCTGTGCCCTCGGTAGCGAGGAGTACATGCGCCCCCTTGCTCCCCTCGTAGAAGGGCCCGGTATGACGCCTCCTACTCTCAAAGCATTTGCCGGCGCTGACTGCTTCCTCGCAGTCCTGCCCGCATTCCAGGACTTCCTTGATCATAAAATGGCGCGGTCGTCCACCTACTCTGCGCGACGTGGCACGTTACGTGCGACTCCTCACCTCCGGGAAACCCAACTACAGCCTCTCGTATGCGAACTGCTTCTGGTTTTCCCGGAATCTCGTCTACATCCTCGCCCTGCGGCATTATTCCTTCCCTCTCGTCCTGCTCCCCGTACCCCTCGACCGGCTAGTGCGCTGGTCCATGACTGGCGAATGGTTCCTGGGAAACTTCGGCCACCCGCTCTATGAAGGGCGGCCGTGGCAGCGTCATGCTCCCTCTACAATCCAACACCTCTTCAGCTTTTTCGCACTCAAGAACGTCGGAACGGGAGTCTGCTGTTCCGCCGGACGATACGTATATTCATAGGTATCATCGCCCTTGCAGTGCTGGTGATCGTCGTCATCGTGGGCTTTACTTGGTGGTTCAAGCCGTTGTTCAAAACGAAGACGCCCAGCTTCAATTTCAACAAGATTCTCGTGGTGATAATCGTGCTTCCCAATTTGGCGCTCGTTGGGGTGTTTCTCGCGGTGCCGGGATCATGGCTTCTCGAGTCGGTTCTCCACCGCTACATTGCCAGGAAGAACATGAGGGCCATCGTGCAGGAATTGGGTGAACTCCCTCCTCCTTTTCCTTCCGAAATTTCCCTCCTGATTTTCGAATATGCAGACAAAGAGGACAGGCCCGAACGACGCCGCGGGGACTTCCTCTCACCCGACAAGATCGGCATCACCCTACAGACCGAGCGGCACACGCGGGTGCTGTCGTGGACCAGGTCTGCTGGCCAGCGATAACTATACCGCTCTGGATTACGAAAGCCACCCCAATTCAAAGGCGTGTTTTGCCCGAGCCTTGGGAACGCGTGCGTACAGCCCTTGCCACGAATACTAACCTTCTTGCTGACATTATTGAGCTGCAGGATGAACAAATTTATGCACCGGCAAAAGAAGAATATTTTGTGGCTCTGGAGCAAATGCGCCAGCATCCAGATGGTGTAAGATTTTGCTCCTTCGACTAGCCAGCCCTGACCCAGATTTCAGATTGCTCAGAGATGAGTCTGGGCCGAACTCTTCCTCCCCATACGGTGATTGCGCACGCGCGGCGCCGAACAAATTTACCTGCTTCCTGAATTCGTCGGATGTACCCGCCTTGCGCCTGCACTCCTTCGACTATCTACTGAAGAGCCGCGACCTCAATGTCCAGTCGAGATACCCTTGGACTCTTCCCTTCACCCACAACCGCTGTGAGATCGCACAGGACTTCAAGACCGACCTGCGTTTCCAGTCGAGCGCAGTTATGGCCCTTCAGGAGGCTGCTGAGGCGGTGAGTGTTTTGTCTCTATGCTTTGCCGTCGTCGTGTTGATGCGTGTCTTCCCTCTTCGAGGACACCAATCTCGCCGCAATCCACGCAGAGCGCGTCACCATCCAGCCCAAGGACCTCGCCCTCGCCCGTCGTCTCCGTGGCGAGCGCTCTTAAAACATCTTCCCACCGTTACCTATTTGGCCGTGTACTACTTTACAGAGATACGATATGTTCCAAGTGTACGACGCGAATAGATTTCCTGTTTTCTCTGTAACTACTATGTCGTGAGGCGCGAGCCCGACGACGCGGACTTGTAGTTTCATCGTCGTATTTATTGACTGGGTCGTGTGCGATAATTGAGGAAGAGGGGTGAGCCAGGACGGCATGAATTAGTAAGGCAATAAACCTATAGAGGTAATCGTAGTACAGAGAAGATACAGTAGATTACTGAAGCATCCGCGCCAACGAGAGGATACCTAAACGGCTGCTACAAGCGGCGCGGCAAACGGATAATCTGTAAAAGCCCTTGGGATTGCTGCTGCCTGGTGCGTAGTAGAAAGCGCGCGTGCCCACAGTTAACGCAGAGGTCGTGTATCAGTCGGTAAGGTAGATCGGGCTACAAAGACAGATCAGCGTCGAGAATAAAGGTGGAATGGAAAAGACCCCACGTTGGCAATGTAATACCTTCCAAACGCAAATAGCTCATTCGGCCTCTTGCTCAGCAGCGGCGATGGCGGTCTGTCGAGTATATCCACCGGCGCGAAATGAGTGGTCGGTCTCCCCATATATCTCGGATGAAATCATTAGAATGCCACTCTTTGAAGTTGGCGTGGGGTGTCGTCCCCGTCAGCGCGAGGCTCTACGATGTGTAGGTATGCGAGCTTCGGGATAGCGGTCGCGGAGCTGAGTGATGAGGTGCGAGTAGTGGGTTTGGGGTCGGCCATGTACATGTCTGCCAAAATGTCAGAGCCATTTGGTGGCGAAGACAGAAA
This sequence comes from Mycena amicta, assembly GCA_029282125.1. Taxonomy (NCBI): domain Eukaryota; kingdom Fungi; phylum Basidiomycota; class Agaricomycetes; order Agaricales; family Mycenaceae; genus Mycena; species Mycena amicta. The sequence continues at coordinate 3,160 of JARIHP010000078.1, forward strand.
AACATACCCTGGAATGTGCCCCAGGGACTAACGCGGAATCCTGTCTTCTTCTGCCCGACGGCCTTGACCACTGCCTCAGCCACCTCGAGCGGGAAGCGAGTACGGTTCTCCACTGACGGACCGCCGTACTCGTCTGTGCGAGTGTTGCTGCTCTCGTGTAGGAATTGGTCGAGGAGATACCCGTTTGCGCCATGGATCTCGACTCCATCGAAGCCAGCTTTGTTGACAGCGTTGGTGGCCGCCGTAGCGTAGAGCTCAAGGTATTCCTTGAGCTCGTCGGTCGTCAATGGGCGAGGAGGTCTCGGTCGTCCGGTAAGGGCGACGTTGGAGGCGGAGACGTAGGGCAGATTGTCTTCGGCGAGGACGTCGGGTTCTGCAGCGCGTCCGAGGACGTGGAGCTGGAGGAAGATGTAGGAGCCCTTTGCATGGACTCGGTCGGTGACCTGGAATATAATCAGTACCTTGAAAACGAAGAAGCGGACGAACTGACCTGCTTCCACTCAGCGATATGCTCTTCAGTCCAAATACCGGGAACGTTCTTGTATCCTCCTGCACGCGCCGCGATAAATGTCGCCTCCGTAACGAGAAGGCTGCCGGAGTATTCGCGCGTTGCTCGTAGTACTCGGCGACATGTGGCAGAGGAGCGTGCTTGTCGTCGCCACGATATCTCGTCACTGGTGCGAATACGACGCGATGGGAGAGCTCGATGTCGCCAATGCGGGTGGGTTGGAAGAGCTGGGAGGTGGATGCGGACATGAGGATGATTCGAGGCTTGTTGTGGCAAGTCGAGGATTGCTGGTTGTTGCTCTTGCACCGTTTCTTGAGGCCTTATATACCATGACGGACCGCTAGAGCTTTAGGACGAACGCGAGAAGGGCATTGGAAAGCACGTCACGGGCGTTGTCGGCGGGTTGGTAAGATGACGATGGTAGTTTGCGCGACTTGAGCTTTCCCCTTCGTTTTTCGGCCATTGACGGTTTCTTGAGTTGAAGACGACTTTTATCTGTATGCACCGTCGTCTACAGCTGCGTTCTTGTAGCTCGGAATGGTGTAGACGAATAAAAGCAGAGTTTTTCGACGCATTCCCACTGCTGCCAGTTGTGGGAGACTGGCGTCATCCCACGTCCATTGCCACCCAAGCTGCGCACGGCTGACGAAGGTCGACGCAGAGGCGGTTGAATTCGAGCCCGGTATGCTTCAGCGTCTGACATGGTGGTCGAGAGCAAGTCGGGGTGGCCATCAAACAGGCTTGCTTTCCACCAACTCGCGACGATACAACCTCCTTCTATTTTGCAGCTTGCTGTTGAGCCCTCGTGTGCAAACCTCAATGTCCTCAACCCTTTCACAATACACCTAAGCTCTCTTTGCCGAGCAATAGCTCTCGCAGAACACAACAGCTGATTCTCAACACACCCGATGACTCGAGTTTGCGCACTTTAAGTTTTAAAAACCGTTGGAGCTGGCTCGAGCATCTCAAAACGATGTCCTCTTCAACATCGACAGCAATAACGCCCCTCCACGGTGACGCCCAAGGTCGCTATCGAATCCATCTCCTCGGCAACTGCGGTCGGTCCTTTCCTCCCTTCTCTTCCCCAGTTGCTCACCTACCTCATCAGGCACCGGCAAATCCACCCTCGGAAGTACTCTCTCCGCCTCTGCTGCACATCCCACTCGTCTCCCTCGACGCGATCTACTTCACACCCGGCTGGAACCACCTCTCCACGTCCGATTTTTGACGCGCCATCAGGAGAGGCTCCGAGACTTCATCGCCGCCATCGCGTATTGGTATCACCGATGCGTCGTATGCCCGACGATATCCTGGCGTAGCATCTTCGTCGCGTCTCTGCGTCGAAACCGTGGCGCTGCAATCTCGTCCGACGAGACCTCAACTCCTTCAAGTTGTAGACTCATTGCATTCGATGAGTGACGACGAGGCTTTATTTCACAATGGTCTGTTGTCATGATTGCCTTTCTGGCCCTTTGCTGACGACGTTGCTGAATAGATCTTGGGCTGGGTACATCGTCCTTTGGAACGCGTCAGTTAGTGGAACTGATCATGATGTGCTGACTGTTTTTCTTTCTAGCTGGGATGCCTGGGGCGCGTACACGGCTGGTGTATAATTCAGACTAGACTATTCAGTGTAATGTATCGTAGACCGCTAGTACTGCTCGAGAATATTGCTTCCAAAAACCCGCCGCGTGACATAACGCGCCACTCCCTGACTCTGGCCACAACCTCGCAGAAATGTCGCTGCCCGATGAGATCCTTTCCGAAATCCTCTCCCCCGCGCTCAAAGTGCCCGACGATGTGTTCTGCGATACCACGCCGGGCCAATCACCCTTCGCAAATTACACTGAATCTTCATCGGCTTGCCTGGTGGTGTGCAAATCGTGGCTCCGCGTAGCCACACCCCTTCTCTACAACGTCGTCATCTTGCGCTCCAAAGCCCAGGCAAAGGCTCTCGCCGCCGCTCTCGCTCAAAATGCAGAGCTGGGGCGTTTCATAAAGAAGCTCCGCGTCGAGGGTGGGTTTGGACCTTCGATGCATACCGTTCTGCGCTGTGCACCCAATATCTCCGACCTCTACTTGACGTTCGAGGTATACTCGCCGGACAATACGGACGGAATATGCGACGGCCTGAAGCTCATCAACCCGACGCGCTTGATTCTGACGGAACGGCAGCACAAGGTCCTCATGAACAAGATGGTCTTGAATCTCGTCAATGCGCTGGTGGAAGGGATTAAGAAATGGGATCGCCTCGTGAGTAATATATCTGTCTCTCTCTTGGTTGAGCTAACTTGGTGGCTCTAGCGCATTTTTCATTGTCGAGACTGGCACTGCCTAGGCCGCGTCAGGGCTCTTGCCATGGCATTCAAAAGCGCCTTCTTGCCTGCAACGTGTTGTTGTTCCGAACGTCGCTGCCGCTCGGAATGCCAAGGCATTGCTCGAAGGATGTCCATTGAACGAGATCGTCGTTACAGGCAGACCGCTGCCGCCCTCGGAGATGAACACACCATTCTACGCTGATGTGTTTGGTCCCGACGCAAAACCTCCCGTCAGATTCAGTTACACAATCCAGCAATGGGAGCAAGTGGTCTGGTCTATCTCCTGTCTTCCCTTTCTAACTACGGCTTTTGTCAGGTCGAATTCGGAAGAAAACCGCTTCGGTTCCATTCGTGGCACTTTCCTTGAATCCCTTCTTCACTCCAATGGCGTCCGCTCCTCAAGATGTACAGGATACTGTTTGGTCGCGTGTCCTGTACTTTGCTATGCACGTCTCTGAGCGAGAACAAGAAGGAACCTCCATCTACAAGAAGCCGCCGGCAGCGGTTGGACTGTTGTGTGTTTCAAGAAAGTTCCTTGTAAGCGGCCGCCGACGAACGCTCCAGTCAGCCTGCATTGACACCATCGCAGACTCTGGGACTGGCCCACTATTACGCGCATGTTGTATTGAGGTCCCGCCGAGACGCCGTAAACCTCAGAAGCGTTTTATCGACCCATGCCTGCGTCTCTGCCCAAATCCGGACGATTCGTGGCGACCCAAACTGCGGGGAATGGGAAGAATTCCTGACGGGGGGTTCCCCTGATGACGTGACCCGCGAGATCCTTTCGAGAACGCCAATACTCCGCCGGCTCGATTTGTTGCGGAGACTCCCGTACCTCGAAAGCTACTGGCGTCAGATCTCGATCACCTGGGCCGCTTTCGATGCTCTCGCACAGAATGCCGGCTCGTCGTTGACCGAATTTTCCGCCGGCATCCAACGTAAAGATAATGTTGTGCCGACTCCTTTCAAGGAGCTTACGGCGCTGGAAACATTGCACTGGAAGTCCTGGACGAGTTTCGTTGGATTGGCCGATATGCATGCGCTACCCAGACTGCGTCAGCTGCGAGTCAGTGAAGCGCACCAGTCCTTCTTCGTCCTCTTGGAAAACATGAAGTGTGTGCCTATCGACGTGTCCTGCTCTCGCTAAACGTCGTCTGCAGGGTGCCGGCGCTAACCCACCTCATTCTGTACCCAGCCAGCAGTGTGCCGGAGAAAGGCTTTTGGGATGCGCATGGCGACCGGCTCACGGTGTTAGAGATATCGCAGAACCTCATCGAGGGCCTACATCAGAGTGTCTTGGACATCTGCCCAAACCTCAAGTTGCTGGTCGTTGCATGGGCAAGAGACGAGGTAATGTGGACAACCTGCTCGCCTTGGATTTACTGATTGGGCTCTCCAGGATGAGGAACCTCTGCTTAGGAAGGACCTCGTATCGCGCCGGCCTGCTACATCGCTAGCGAACATCCACCTTCGGGTGTTTTTTGACTTTGAGTGCGTGCCCTAACGGCCTTCAAATTGAATACGCCTAACTGGGCTTCCCGAGCAGGACCGCGAGCAAGGCTCTCCTGGCTTCTTGGGAGAAGTTCTTGACTGATCTCCCGCTAGAGTCGCTTCCCAGCTTGAAAGACATCGAGTTTCTGGGTTTCGAGTGGCCAAAGACCCAGTGCGTGTTACTTTCACGAATTGACCGTCGGTCTGATTTTGCTCTCCATAGACGTGAGATCTCGAAGAGCGGCTGGGTGCGCGCTGCTGAGAACCTGTTGACGCATCAAGTGACGATGACGGACGACAATGGTGTAACATGGCGGTCGAGGCTCAAGGCGGGCGGAAAGGCGAGGAAGTGAAAATCATTTGAGCGTACAGGACATAAAATGGATTCATTCGTCAATCACAGTCATCACATCTCCGCTGGATCACAGACGTGATTTTGTCAAGTTGAGTCTGCACGAAACCACAAAGACCACGCGATGACCGAGTTCGATGCCATACGAATGGGGTGGAACTTGAAGAGTTTGGAGCCAGAGCCGGAGTCGGTCATTATGCTTCCAAGCTTTTATACGCGAAAAAAAGACCAAGGTGGCGGGACACGGAGTTGCAAGAATATATAGCGATCCGCAGGCCAGCACCGCAGCTTGGAAAAGAACCGGGTCGGGCTCCAGGAATCGACATGGCGGTCAAAGTCTAAGAGCCATCAGCGTTGGCCGCTTCGCGTGACTGGGACGAGAATTTACTCCGGCCCGGGCCGGGCAAATGCCATTCTTATTATTGTGAAAAGAATGCAAGCAGTCGTGTGTGGAATATTCGCGAGGTAGCATAATTGGAGGCCGTATCTTCGTCAATTTCACACACGATGAGGCTAGCATGAATTAAAGCAAGGCAATAAGCTCCAAAGAAGTATCGTACTAGTAGATAAATATAGTAGATTACTAAACTAAGTAGATTGTCTGGGCGAACTTGACCGAAAGGGATACCTAAACGGCTGCTACAAGCGGCGCGGCAAACGGATAATCCGTAAAGCCCCTGGGATCGCTGCTGCCTGGTGCGTAGTAGAAAGCGCGCGTGCCGACAGTCAACGCGAGGTCGTGTATCAGTCGGTAAGGTAGATCGGGCTATAAAGATACATCAGCTTTGAGGATAAAAAGGAAGGGAAAAGGGACCCACGTTGGCAATATAATACCTTCCAAACGCAAACAGCTCATTGGGCTTCTGCTCAGCAGCAGCCATGGCGGTCTGTCGAGTGTATCCACCCGCGCGGATGAGTGGTCGGTCGCCCCAGATATCCCGGATGAAGTCATTTGAATGCGACTCTTTGAAGTTGGCGTGGGTGTCGTCCCCGTCCGCGCGAGGCTCTACGATGTGTAGGTATGCGAGCTCGGGATAGCGGTCGCGGAGTTGCGTTATAAGGTGCGAGTAGGTGGGTTTGGGGTCGGCCAGGTACATGTCTGCCAAAATGTCAGAGCTGTTTCGTGCCAAGAAACGGAAAACATACCTTGGAATGTGCCCCACGGACTGACGCGGAATCCTGTCTTCTTCTGCCCGACGGCCTTGACCACTGCCTCAGCCACCTCGAGCGGGAAGCGAGTACGGTTCTCCACCGACGGACCGCCATACTGGTCCGTTCGGGTGTTGGTGCTTTCGTGTAGGAATTGGTCCAAGAGATATCCGTTTGCGCCGTGGATCTCGACTCCATCGAAGCCAGCTTTGTTGACGGCGTTGGAGGCGGCCGTAGCGTAGAGCTCGAGGTATTCCTTGAGCTCATCGGTCGTCAATGGGCGAGGAGGTCTCGGTCGTCCGGTAAGGGGTACGTTGGACGCAGAGACATAGGGTAGATTGTCTTCGGCGAGGACGTCGGGTTCTGCCGCGCGTCCGAGGACGTGGAGCTGGAGGAAGATGTAGGAGCCCTTTGCATGGACTCGGTCGGCCGAGTCCATGCCTGGAATAGAGTCAGTATCTTGAAAACTATGAAGCGGACGAACTGACCTGCTTCCACTCAGCGATATGCTCTTCAGTCCAAATACCGGGAACGTTCTTGTATCCTCCTGCACGCGCCGCGATAAATGTCGCCTCCGTAACGAGAAGGCTGCCGGGAGTATTCGCGCGTTGCTCGTAGTACTCGGCGACATGTGGCAGAGGAGCGTGCTTGTCGTCGCCACGATATCTCGTCACTGGTGCGAATACGACGCGATGGGAGAGCTCGATGTCGCCAATGCGGGTGGGTTGGAAGAGCTGGGAGGTGGATGCGGACATGAGGATGATTCGAGGCTTGTTGTGGCAAGTCGAGGATTGCTGGTTGTTGCTCTTGCACCGTTTCTTGAGGCCTTATATACCATGACGGACCGCTAGAGCTTTAGGACGAACGCGAGAAGGGCATTGGAAAGCACGTCACGGGCGTTGTCGGCGGGTTGGTAAGATGACGATGGTAGTTTGCGCGACTTGAGCTTTCCCCTTCGTTTTGCGGCCATTGACGGTTTCTTGAGGTGAAGACGACTTTTCGCTGTATCCACCGTCGTCTACAGCTGCGTTCTTGTAACTCGGAATGGTGTAGACGAATAAAAGCAGAGTTTTTCGACGCATTCCCACTGCTGCCAGTTGTGGGAGACTGGCGTCATCCCACGTCCATTGCCACCCAAGCTGCGCACGGCTGACGAAGGTCGACGCAGAGGCGGTTGAATTCGAGCCCGGTATGGCTGACATGGTGGTTGAGAGCAAGTCGGAGGTGGCCATCAAACAGGCTTGCTTTCCACCAACTCGCGACCTTCTTCTGTTTTGCTGTTGAGCCTTCGTGTGCAAACCTCAATATCCTCAACCCACACACACCTGAGTTCTATTCGCCCAGCAAACACAACAGTTCGATGACTCGAGTTTCCGTACTTTTAACCGTTGAACTACCCCGAGCCTCCGCGAGCATCTCAAAACGATGTCCTCTTCAACATCGACAGCAATACCGCCCCTCTACGGTGACGCCCAAGGTCGCTATCGAATCCGTCTCGTTGTCTGTGCGTTCTTTTCTCTTCTCTTCTTTCGTGTTACTACCGCTGACAGCCGGACAGGCCTCGACCCACCACTCATGATCATCCTATACTTTCCGCGTCTGTTGCTGCGCACAATCCTCCGCCTTTTAGGTCTGCGCCCGAACGTACCTGGGTGCTCCCGAACGATTCTGGTGCGTTCTTCGCGAAGGAAGGGATATTGTAGTGGTGTATCTCGAGGCATGGGTCTGTGAGGAAGCGATTGGGACCGCGGATGCAAGTGGAAGGTGTGCGCGAGGACTCGGAGGAGATCGACTGTAGGAAGAAGGCGAAAGCGATGGCTATTGACCACGAAAGCTACGCAGGATGCATCGATTGGGTGGTCGAGGCGGGGAGGCACGCAGGTGGTCGAGAAGGAGAAGTAGATTGCGGAGAGGCATGCAGGTCTGTCCTGCATGCCTTTTGGACCTCATAAATCCGACCACAGCACGTTCTGTGAGCTCTTTGCCATTTCCTGGAGGTTCAAGCTCCAAGCTTGAACGTTGCTTGAATATTCAATACGCGTCGAATATATCGCTCACCACATCCGATCTGCCGTTGTCTAATCGACATAGGTTTAGTCACGAGCAAAGGCTGCCCTCGCGCTCTCCGAGAGCATCCAAGGTGGCATTGAAAATGAGGGCCGAACTCGCCGAAAGCATCACGCAGATCAGCTATGTCATGCAGATCATTCGGCAATGCGGGAAACCCAAATGCCGCCTCGGACCTTTCGCACAAGGTGACGGGCCTCCCCCTTCCCCAATGCACATCAAGTCGGCCTACCCGCCCCTACCACCTCTCCCCGAGGTCAACGTCCACCAAGTCCTGTTCGGACGTCCCGACCAGGCATGTTTCTTCCAGCTCCGAGCCTCGCACTGACTCGGAACTGGATGGCAGGTGGAGTGGCCAGACTTCACCATCCACATCGAGGAACGGACCGGACACAGACGGACGTACAAGGAAATGGTGACCCGCGTGGGTCTCGGCGTAACCGCTCTCGGTGCGAACGGCCTTGGACTCTCTGCCGATGCGGGGGATATCGTTGGGTTGCTGGGTGACAATTCCCTGGTGTGTTGCGCGCTTTACGAAACATTAACCTCTACAACTCACACCCAGGACTACATCGACATCGTATTATCGTTGTTGGGAGTGACCACGCCCTTTGCGCTCATTTCCACGTATTCGACGCGCTTCGAACTCGTGCACGCGCTGAAGCTGACGAAAGTAACCCGCCTGTTCGTCGACACGAAGCTGCTGAAGAACGTCCTTGCTGCAATCGAGGACCCCGACGTGCATCTGACAGCAGATAACGTGTATATCTTGACTGGCCCGCCGGTCAAGGGGCGCCAGAGCTTTGCGCGCATGATTGACACGGTGAGGCGCAAGAACGTCCCTCTGGAGCCCATCCGCCCGGCTACCAAGGATACGCTGGCGTATCTGGTCATGTCTAGTGGGACAAGTGGGCTACCCAAAGGTATGTGCCGCCTTTCACGACTGCCTTGGCTGAGGAATACAGCTGTGATGATCACGCATGGGAATATTATATGCGCGGTGTATCAAGCGATAGTTGTTCGCCAGGTCGCAGAACCTTTTTTGGTATGTTCTTTCGTTCTACTTCAATATGCCAATGACCCACTCCGTCAAGGCTGCAAGGAAACCAATCCACCCAGTAACCATCTGCCCCCTCCCGATGTTCCACACGTACGGCCTCCACGCCTACATCATGCGTGTATCTCTCGCACCGATCACCTACGTTATCCTCGAGAAATGGAACACAGCACGATACCTCAAAGCCGTCGTCAAGTAGCCATTCAAACTCTGTTTCATTTACCTGCTTACATTGCTCAGATATCGCGCGACGGCTCTGACGCTCGTCCCATCGCTGGTCCACGCGCTAGTGAACCACCCAGATACCAAGAAGACCGACCTCAGCTCGGTGACCTTCGTTGCCTCCGGGGCTGCGTATCTGCCGCCCGAGCTCGCTGCCCGGATGGGCAGCCTCCTGGAAAAGGACTCTGAAGTCAGCCAAGGTGCACCATCCACTTGCTTCCGCTCCCTCAGCGGCCCGCTCATCTCGGTACAGGGTACGGCCTCTCTGAGGGTGTGGGTATCTTTTCTTTTCCTTTCCTTTCTTAACCGACCATGCATGCATAGACGATGAGCGCGCTTACGCGCCCCTTCGACGGGATGCTCGGCATGGGCCCGCCGCCGGCCAATACCACGGGAATACTGGTCCCAGGACAGGACGCGCGCATCGTGCGTGACGACGGGACAGACGCAGCGCCGGACGAGGTCGGCGAGCTGTGGCTGCACGGCGGCAACGTCGCCCTGGGGTACTGGAACAACCCCGAAGCGAACGCAAAGACGTTTGTCGACGGATGGCTGCGCACGGGAGACCAGTTCCGCGCAGATGACAAGGGGTATTTCTTGTATGTGATTTTTTTTTTTTTTTTTTCCATTGAGACGCGCCCACTGACGCGCTTGCAAGCTTCGCAGACAGGGGAAAGGTGCGTTCTCGGACGATTGGACCAGCTGATGTTAACAATGGTGCAGGACACACTCAAGGTCTCAGGCGTGCAAGTCTCGCCAAAGGAAATCGAAGACGTCCTATTCGCCCATCCCGAGAAACTCATCTCAGACGTCTCGGTCGCGGGCGTCAGCGGCGGGCGCACGGACGACGAGAAGGTGCCTCGCGCGTGGATCGTGCTGAGCCGCGCCGGCAAGAACAAAGGACCAGCCGCGACGATCCAGGCGCTGGAGGAGTGGCATCGGGAATCGTTGAGTAGGTACAAGTGGTTGAGGGGCGGCATTGAGGTCGTCAAGGAGGTGAGTACCTTTTTTTTTTGATGTAATGCGGACTCGGGAGAGGGCTGATGTGTTGTTGTCGCAGATACCAAAGACGCCTACGGGGAAGAATATGCGAAGGGTGCTGCAGGATCAGTATGAGCAGCGCCGCGCGAAAAAGGTCAAGGCTAAGCTTTGAAACATTTGTGGTGGAGATAAGTACTTAGAGTTAGGTAACTTTATTCAAGAGGATCATGCATACCTACTACGTTTGTATGTCCCTATCAGCCGTAGATGAGGAACACCACTGGAATTCACACCGAGGCTTCCCCAGCAATTAACATATCTGTATGCCATGTCGTATTCAGCTTTTGCCTCCGCATATATCTGCTCAGATATCATATTGACCTGGAATCAACAAGTTAGAAATTGCAATTTGCATAAGTTCATGGTCAGCTTGACTATCCAATAAATACCTTCTGTGTTTGTTTGCTCAAGATCCGACAGAGTTGAACAGCAGGATTTATCAATTGGTAGATCAAAAGAGGTGAGAATACAAGGAAGGCATGTATGTATGTATAAGGAGCATGACTACATCAGGAAAAAGGATTCTGCTACATTGCAAGTCCTCTACGGTAGCACTACATGGTCTGTCTAGCAGTAGTGCCGCCGTAGAGCGCTACTGTAGAGGTTTTTTTTTTTTTTTTCAGTAGTAGTAGTAGGCCAAAATAGGAAATTCGAGAAATGCAATGGATATTCAACAGTTAGATAGTCAATGACATCAATTGGTATGTGTGCCATCAATAGACAGAGATTCCCAAATTGTTTGTGTGTGGGTTGTCCATGATGTGTCAGGCCTCATCTTGGTCCTTATCATTGATGAGTTTGGGCGCCCATCGTGCCCTCAGAGAAAAAGACCACCCAGATAGCAAAAAGACTCTAAATCTGCCTGGCGAGATTTTGTACACCCTCTTGAGCTTATCATTAACATGTCTGTCTTGGGCATCAAACCCAACATGCCACTTGCAATCCACTCCATAATAGAGTCCAAACACATACTTCTGCTTTGCAAGATGGATCCTTGACTCAAGATGCACCCTTGTATCGTCAGCTGCTTGAGCCGAAAGGACTGGTTTTCCATCAAGCCCTACATCAGTCAGGAGCCGGCTTGCATAGCAATAAGTGATGGCATCATATGAGTTTGAACTGTCAATGCTTCGCGGAAGTCGGTATCCTGCACTTGGACGTGCAAAGATGAGGACAAAGACATATAGGACCAGAATTGCAAATAAAGCCCTAAAGTTGAAGAGTATAATTGTTACAGTCCAACCAGTCGCAGTAGGTGTCCTTTGGAAAACAGTTGAGGCAAGGATTGGTGGAATAGTGGCAACTAAGGATAAGAGGGAGAAGACCGCAACTCGCCAGTGGCCGTTCATAGCTGCTTTGAGGCTGACCCAGACAGGTGCTGCAGAAGGGTAGTCAAGAAGGATGTTCTCACTTGCTGGGGCAGCATCCTTCATGCCTGCAAAGGGTTGGAGGGTAGCGGTAAAAAACGGTCTGCACTGATCACAATGGTGCTCAGGCAGGCCATCAGAAAGACTGGAAGGGTCTTGAAGACAAAGACCTCAGGGATGGATTCAAGGACTGTGAAGGCAGCCTTGGAACCTATTATGGGTACGAAATCTGTCCACTCAGGGCCTAAGTTGAAACTATCTTGAATTTGATGGTTGATGAGCCCCTTGACCATGAAACTGAGAATTACGAGCAGTATTACTATGAAGATGAATAGTGGTAGGTCATAGAGCCACGCTACAACATCTTGATGTTGGCTGATGAGTACTGCTTTCAAGGAAACCATCTTTCTATTGTAGTCCAAAGCTAGTTCTGAAGGCTATAAGCTATGCAGATTATCCATCTCAGTATTAGACTCACCACTGCCAGCTTCAGATTCCAGGGTGCTTGCATCATCATCCGTAAGATGGTCTTGTACTGGCTGTGCAGGTTGACGGAATGAAGAAGTGCTGAGGTGGGATTGACCGATAGATTGTTGGATCGTCGGGCTGTGGTTTAATGCCCTCATTTCAGTATCTGTGGAATACTGTTAGGATTGCCAAGATTTCTGTATAATTTGCAGTAACTTACCAGATGAGTTAATGAGTGCAATACCATGCCAGATAGCCTTAGTGTGACGATGCTGCCAGTAGCCCAACCGCAGAGTTCCATACATAGGAGCCCTTTCCCACAATGCATTAGTACATTCTGTCCTCTTGAGATATTCCAGGCCTTGGTACATGGTAAGACAATTAGAGCTCTGGACCAAAGCCATCTGGTCGGCCAGTGAGATGGGATCCCATTTTAGGCCAGTCTCTCTATTGTATAGCCTGATGAGGATAGCTAGTGAACAGAACACTAGCCAGCTGTACAATGCCATCAGAAGATATGCAACAATAGGGAGGATCACAATGACCCAACCGGTGCTGTCAGGTGAGAGCTGGATGAGGGAGGCCTTGAGTGGTACCATCACTAGCATCAGGATGAGACTGGTCAGATTTCCCAGAAAATATAGCCAGTGACGGTTCCGAGCAGGTGCAAGCAGCCCTGATGTGTCTGTATAGGTCCCCTCAAGGGTGCGTGCAAGTCGTCGGTGCTTCTCAACCTCTAGGGTGCCCTGGGGTGAAGCCATGGAAATGTAGGGTGTCATCCGTCCAAGAGTTGTGATTATGGTTCTCCACAGTATAGTTGTGATGGTCCCGACAATTGCAGGAGTGTAACGGAAGGCCATATGGTTCTGAGTTGAGGCAATGTGGAAGCTATAGCCTGTTCCTGTGCTGGAAAACACCAGGATTGTGATGGAGCCAATACAACAAAGGAAGAAGGCAGCAGAGATTCCAAGAAAAATTGTCTTGATTTGGAGCGGTTTAAAATTGAGGGTGGGATATCCTTTTGCTACGGCAACTTGTGACTCAATTGGATCGTAGGGAAACACTTTCATTTGATCAATAAAATTTCCTCAATATCCTGGAGCTATACCCACTACTTGTTTCCGAGTTGTCAATGGTTTCAGGATAGTCAAGAGGATCCGCCTCAACATCTGGAGTGTTGTCGGTATTGTCCCCAGCATCTTCCTTCCCGACTTGTGTGATCATGATATCGATGTTGTCATAGGATTCGACCATCGATCTCCGAGGTATGTCTATACCAAATGTCTCGAGGACAGTCTCGGGAGCTGCGGGGAGCAGTGATGGGTTGGACTGGTGGGTATTGCCAGTGGGAACTACAGTTGCCACAGCAGTACTATGCTCCACTGGCAGCCCCAGTCCCTCATCGATTGGCAGGAGAGCATCATGATGTTCAAGTTCTGTGCCAGTGGGAAGTGTCTCGAAAGCCCTCGGGATGACCGGCAGCGGCAGTGGATCCATGGTGGAGGTGAATGGTCAAGTCGAATCGATGGGCAAGTCAGTACAGCAATGTGTCGGAGGCGAGGCAAGAATTCCGCACGCTTGTCGTGAAGTTGTCGCCTGAATCAATCCTCATACAGTAGGCGGCATAGCCCCGTTGTGACGCAAGATCTGACGGGGCTTACCTGATTGCGCGCTCATGTCGGAGCCTGTCGGAGCGCTAGCGACGGCGTCTCTTGTGCGGGTAACCCGGTGCGATCTCCGTGATTCACTCACGGCAGACAATCAACCTCAATCAACTGTGTTGAAGATAAATTGATTCCAGACTCGGAGGTAGAACTCGAAGGAAGGGTTTTATTGAAACAACCAACGGGTCGTCGCGGAAGGTATTGAATGCAAAGCTCGAGCCGGGGTTGTCGGGTGTGTGTGTTGACTCACTGGTAAGCACCGGTTCGAGGGGAAGGGAAGCACTTTTGGCTCCGAGTGCGAGTCGAGCTGGCAGATGGGACTGGCACGTTAAGGAGGAACGCGCAGCACTGGCAACTGAACAAACATTTCTGCAGGTTCAAGAGTCAAGAAATCGTCAGCATTCGGCCTACAGACTGAAGTAGACTCACTGGGCACTCGGGATGATTTCAAGGGCGAGCAAGCTGTTAAAAATTCGTGTTATTGCTGCCAGAGAAAATGTTGACTTTCCGAAGTGGTTCCCGCTGTCATCTTGATCTGGACTCTTTACTATTAGCTCAAGCGGTGGATTTAAATTGTGAAATGGACTTGGAGGCAGTGAAATTCGTAGATGAAAACTTTCTCACCTACCCCGCATTTGCTTCACCTCCGTTTAAACAGCCTGTAGCCACGGACGCGCATCCCGTTGGTCTACGTAAACGGCACATCATTCCATATCCCTAACTTGAACGTGGCCGCGCATGGTTTGAGCTGTGCAGTATCGAGGGCAGGAAGTGCCACTGTGCGGATCTTGGGGGAGTCAGACAGTGGACCGTCGGCCTAGCGAATAATGGCAACGATTCAGATCCGAGGTCTGCCAGTGCACCTTGACTCCTTGAGAGTCGTGCGAGAACTCCGAGTCGAAGCGTTGAAACTTGAGACTTGAGGTGGTCGCCGCCTGCAAGGAGTCGGAGGACCAGCAGATAAGTATTCGAGTGGGGTAAGTGATTTCCCGCTCCAGACGAGCATAAGATCGAGTGTATGAGCCAAGGTAAAAGGAAAGACGACGACGTTTGGATCAAAGAAGTCACACCGTGATCATGATCATGACCACTGGCAGATTGTTGTTCACTCATCGACGACGATGTACCCCTTCGTCCTTGCCTCGCTTCTCGTAGTAGGGCTCGTACTCGCTCGCCGTCGAAGCAGGAAATCACTAGGCTCATTCATCAGCGCTCTCCCACCAGAACTCATCGAACTAATCGTCGAGCGCGTCGACGACGTCGCGTCGCTCAAATCCCTCTCTCTGACGACCTCCGCTTTCCGAATTCCCTGCCAAAAATACCTCCTCCAATTTTTGCATCTGTCGCTAGTGGCTTACGATCCGCGTCGCGGGAAATACCTGCACAAAACCTACGCAGAGGTTGATGCGCGCTTCGAACAGTATCCACATCTTGCGGGATACGTGTCGCAGCTCTTCATCGACGTGGACATCTGGTCCGGCGTCGATAAAGACGAGCTGGAAGCGGGTGTGCGCGCCGCTGGAGCGGCCTTGCACCGACTGACGAATGTCAAGAACCTCACGATACTGTCTTCGGTTCTACCCGATCTGTGGGAAGCATGGGATCGGCTTCCGCTAGGGCTCACTAATGCAGTACTCGATTGGCTGGAACTCGTTGGACATGGTTCACCGACAGGGACGCTTCGCGACCTCACGGTTACGAACATCGCTCGTTTTTCACCAGCGGCGATCCAGCGCTTCCTTGCGGCTGCCCCGTCCGTGACTCTCGAGCAGTTGACTGTCATCGAAGAGGATGCTGCTGAAGGACAGGCGTCTATACCTGCCAAAGAACATCGCTCAGTCGAGCGACTCAGCATACACGGAAGCCCCAGCGTTACTGCTCTCTTTCTTCGCCCAGAGTTCTTGACGTACGCGCACTCCCTCCGCGCGCTGACCCTTGGTCTCGGGGTTTCCTTCGACGCGGTAGTCGAGCTCTGTTCAGCGAACGCGGATACGCTGGAATATCTCCATCTTCATAGCAGCAGTGGGTGTACCGCACACTCGTCTAGATCCTCGTCATATAACGCGTTCTCGCAGATACCTTTCAGGTTCTCGACGAGGAAACCACGACCAATCTAGCTCTCCGCCTCGGCAGTCCCCTTTCGCGCCTCCGGCACCTCTGCGTCAGCCTCTCCTCACATTACCTCGAGCAACACACGGACAGCGTCAGCATCGTCCTTCCGGCATTCCTGACTCCTGCGTTCACCCACCTCACCCTCGACGTGCCGATTATCCCCAAACACAACGCCGGCGTAGTCCAAAAGCACACCTTCTCCGACAGACTATTGTCTGCGTTCGACACGGCGCTCTGCGAACATCCTGCACTCACGACTGTCTGCTGGCGGCCGGACATCCGGGTCTTTCCTGGCGACAGAACCAAGCTGATGCATTTTTCGGCGTTTTGTAGGGCCATCACGGAAGGTATGCCTGGTGCATTTGCGAAAGGGCTGTTTGTCTTCAGCGGCGCGCCAGACCAAGGGTTTGTTTACCAGAGGTTGGATGGCTTGGGGTTGATTCATCAACGATAGACTAGATCCATGCGAGGAATCATATTCCCTGTAGCGTTATAAAATGAATGAACAGAAACTCTGACTCGGAGCATATGCCAGCCTCTAAAGAAAGGAATTTCCTAGCGAGTTTTAGCGATGCAATCAGTATGACGGCAAAACAGCTCTGGAAACCACTTGGAAACCACTCGGATGAGAAGTCAAGTTCATTCTTTAAGCACTGGAACCACCAGCAGTCGCTGTGTGTACCATGAAAGCGACGCAGATGAACAAAACTCACCTAGATTGGCACAATTTCAGGTTCAACTCGGAACAACGCGGCTTGAACATCCCCACAAACGAATGACAGGTCGAGTCATTTCAGCTCCTGTCCACCATGGCGACCTCACTCGAGAAAAAAGCGGCCAACGAGAAAGGCTACGATGCCGTCGCAGACCAATATTTGGCCTGGTAATTCTTCCATGTCGGCGAATCGATACCGAAATCAACGCTGGCAGGTCCGGTCCCCGTCCCACCACGACGCGTATGCAGTATATCGCCGAACTTTCGGAGAATCTCCCTGCCAAGGCTGAGATACTCGAACTCGGCTGCGGGGCTGGCGTACCCGCAACCCAAGTCCTCGTCTCGCACGATAAAGGCTTCGACGTTACAGGCAACGACATTTCCGCCGCCCAGATTGCTCTGGCTAAGCAGCACGTCCCCGGTGCCAAAGCGTTCATCCAAGGAGACATGCTCGGACTCGACTTCCCGGCAGGCTCGTTCGACGCAGTGCTCGCGTTCTACTCGATCTTCCACCTTCCCAAGGAAGAGCAGGAAGAGATGATTGAGAAGATATATGGGTGGTTGAAGCCCGGCGGGTGGTTCTTGTGCAATTTCCAGTTTGAGAATGCGGATAATAAGCGGGACGGATGGTTCAAGCCAGAGGTGACGGTATTTTCGAGTGGATTGGGGGTGGAGGGTACGCGGGAGGTGTTCAAGCAGCAGAAGTTTGAGGGATTCAAGTTGGTGGTGGACAAGGTGGACGTTGAGACGGTTGGGAGATTTGAAGAGAAGTTTCATTGGATTATGGCGCAGAAGGAAGCATGAATGTACTTTTGAGAGGAAATCGGCAAAGTGTCAATCAGTCGCGGTTATTCCGCACCATCATGGCCGGCGACGCTGAAGAGAACGGCTCCAACAAACGAAGGAGATTGCAGGGTAGCTGCGACTCGTGTCGTAGGAAGAAAAGTGCGCCGTTGCACGCACCCTAGTATCTGCTCGTACTCAACGCAAGCAGTTCGATGTATAATTCACCTCTTCCGCCCAAATCGAGGCTTACACGACGCCAGGCGACAGCTCAGAAATGCCCAACAACCGGTGTACCAACTGCATAACCTCTGGAATTCCGTGCACGCATACACGGACCAAGGTGCGCTACCCAGGTCTTCATCACAGGTTCTTGCTCATCTGCGAAAGGGTAACGACGGAGGTCTCTCTCCAGAACAACTCAAAGCCGCGCAAGACTACGTCGCCAGCGCGGTTTCATCATCGTATCTCCCGCCGAAGGACCTTGCATCGTCGAATCAGACCCTCCTGGAGGTCTGCCAGTATGCACGCACTCTAGAGGAGAAGCTGGCCGAGCTCGAAGCCAAGTTACGCAGCCAATCCACATCGAAACCTCCCGAAGGACCGACTCCCGATGGGGTGCTTGTCGAGTACCACAACCCCGTCGTCGCAGGGTGTGCCACCAACGCCATCCTGGATCCATTCAGTGGGTACCAGAAGAAGGACCGACACTACGGGAAGTCGAGCACTTCGCATTTCGTCCAGAGCGCGATCAAGCATGTCCGCGACGGTCAAATCTACATCGTGGGTGTGCAGCGTGCCGACTTTTGGTCTGCTCCACTGGTGTGTGCGCTGCAGTCAAATCTCGCGTCTGGGCTGAAAATCCTTCGCAGTGGGAAAAGTACACCATCATGTACCCCCCGCTCGTCTTCCCCGACGCCGACCTTCTAGACACGCTCGTATACATCTACTTTGAGCAGGTGAGCCGAAAATTTCTAGACACGCTCGTATACATCTACTTTGGCAGGTGAACCCGATGCTCGGCCTCCTCCATCGTTCGACGTTCGAGCGCTCCATTAAGGCGCGGCGGCATCTGTTCGAGCGCGCTTTTGGCGAGGTCGTTTTGGGGGTGTGTGCCATTGCGAGCAAGTACAGCGACGATCCACGTGTGTTCCTGGATGAGGCACCGAGGGACTCGGAGCATAGTGCTGGGTGGAAGTGGTTTGCCCAGGTGCGGCCCACGAGCGCGTCTTTCGACGCAGCTCAGGCGCTGTTGCAGCTTCAGCGACTGGCAGTGCGTCTTTTATTTATCCTTCCTCCAATTAATTATGACGATCAACAGCTCGGCATTTTGTACTTCTCCGGATCTTCCACCCCCGACGAATGCTGGTTCCACGTAGGCGTCGGTCTCCGCTTCCTGCAAGCCGTCGGCGCGCATACGTCTGGATGGTACAAGAACCCGAAACTCGATCCTCTCGACGCGGAGCTGTACAAACGCGTGTTCTGGATGCTGGTCTTCTGGGAGTCGCTCATGTCGACGTCTAAGGGGAGGCCGAGGGGGATAACCGTGTGCGTGTTTTTTCTTTTTCTTTTATCGTACTAATGAATATGTAGATTTGAAGCCCCTCTGCCCACGAGTCTTGATGATGAATTTTGGACTTTACCTACCGCGGAGGCTGAGGCGTTGCAACAAGCTCAGCTCACAGCGTCCTCACCAGCGAAACCGTCCATCCACGCGTTCTTGGGTGCATATGTGGGCTTGGTGGCACTGTATAACATGATACAGGCCAGGGTGGTGCGTATGTATGTTTATATCTGGCGGGTTCTTCTAACGAGGGAACAGTATCCCCTTGACCAACGGACGCCGGATGAAGACGACATCATTGCTCTGGAGTGCGTTTTCCCCGTTTAACTGCGCCAAATACTGATTTTGTTTAGCTCGGCGGTGAACCAATGGATCGACAGTATTCCGGAACATCGTGCGGTCACCGTTTGTGCTCGGAAATTGACTTGATTGTCTTCTAGTCAAGTGGGATCCGCAGCAGGAGAACCAGGTCAGCGTCTTGGTTTATCTTCTCAGTTTCAACTCAGCCTGTTTGCTAGATCTTCTTAGACCAGTCAGCAACGCTGTCAGGGACTTTCCGTCTTTTTGTATTCGTAACTCTAACGTTTTTCTTCTAGCTACTCGTCCTACTATCACGGTATGTCATCCTCGGTTTTGCCCCCCCCTTATTTAACAATCACCACAGCACAAATCCTCATCCATCGTCCATTCATCACGGCGCCGGGGAAGGAGTCTTCGTCGAATGTGCGGTGCCTTTACTTTTAATCTTCGCTGGTTCACTAATCGAAACAGAGCTCATTCCCGTCGATGGCTATTTGCGCGAACGCTGCCCGGTCGATCGGACGTGTGTTGGAGGTGCAGGCCAGGAGAGGACGCGGTGTTGTGTCGTGTCCGGGGGCTATCGTGAGTCGGCTTTCTGTTCTGTAGCGGTCGTACCAGTCTGACTGTGAGCACAGAACATCCTCTTCGACGCAGCTGTAGTCTTGTTGATAAACGTTTGGCGTCTCGGTGATGCTCGGGGCGGAGGATCCGACGACTTCAATCGCGCAACGGCAGATGTGAGGAACTGTTTGAAGGTGTTGAGACTTTATGAACGGAGGTGCGTACTCGGCTTTCCCCGTTGTTAACTCATCAATGTATTTGCAGATGGAGAATGGCCGGCCGTTCTTGCGACATCATCACTGCGATGCTTAATTTCAGCAAGAACCAATCTCAGCTAAAACGACCGCGGCCGCAGGACAGCCCCAGCCCCAACACATCTCCGCCGTCGCTTTCGCTTTCCGAAAGTCCGGAGGCGTCCTTATCCTCATCCGCGAGCTCGGTCGAAGAGCAGATGGAGGCGTTGGAGCGGTCGCTCGCTGAGACCAACCATCTCTTCGCCGACCCTGGCGCGACATCGACGATGGCTATGGATTTCGCCGACGCGCTGAACAGTCGCATGCCGATCTACTCGAACGAACTGGGCAGGCTGCCGGTGTATTCGACCGGTGACGACGGGCAGGCGCAGGGGTATTTGCCGTTCACCATGCAGCAGCAGATTCACCAGAGTCTTGTTGCTTCACCGCCGTTGTATCAGCCGCAGTCGCATGTGCACGCACAGTATGACGAGGTGCCGGGCATGTTACCGCCCGAGTTGGTTTATCTGGCGCAATGTACGTGGATTTTTCATTTGATCTTGTTCAGGCACAGTTACTGACCTATCCTCACCCAGCGTCGATGTTCGCGGACCCAGAGCCCGTACCACAACCGTCGAGTATCCCTGTCGTCCATGGGAGTAGGAATCCATTCGAGGTTCCGATGAGTCCTTAGTGCGTTTTCGTCTTGTTTTTCGCTGTCGCCGTCTGAGCACTGATTCATCTGCTTAGCTGGGACGAATGGAGTTCGTATCTGGCGAATATTAGTGGCCTGCAGGAGGGCGTCTAGTTATAGAGCAGTGCATGCACATGATTGTTTTTCTGTGTACACCGTATCTCTTTGGCCGCTCCGTCGAATAGCCTGCAGGGTCCAAGCCGCAGCAGTGACGGTGTTAGGTCGCCATACTGCGGCCCGCCTATGGTTGAGACCTTCGCAGCAACGAGTAAACTGCCACGTAGAACTCGTGGTACGCAGCAGACGAAAGCCCGATTCCCGATATCTCGGTCTTTCGCCGCGCCAATCCAGCACCGCCACAATTCCCGATTGTCCGGCATTCGCGACATTCTCGATAGTCCGACGATCCGGGCGACGCCGTGTGCACATGAGCGCAGCCATCGGTTTCCGGCAACTGCGGTGTTTCCTGAAATACGTGTCGGGATATCTGGAGCTGCGGTTTGAGCTGCGGTGCAACTGGGTTGCTTAAAAGCTGACTCGGACGACTGAGACAAAACCAACAACCTCTTCTCTCTTCCATGTCTTTCAACAACATGAACGTCCTCGCCATCGGCGCCTCGCGCAACATTGGCTACTTGACTTCCGTTCGGCTCCTTGGTAAAGGCATTCCTCACCAGCTCTCCTTGCCGTTTCTGACTTTTTGCTGGTAGAGAAAGGCGCGACGGTGACTTTCCTGCTGCGTTCGAGCTCGGTCTTCGATAACGACACAACCATTCAAACATTCGTGAAATCGGGCAAGGCCCGTCTTGTCCAAGGCGACGCGATGAAAGAAGAAGACACTCGCCGCGCTTGGGAAGCAGCCGGCGTCGTCGACACAATCGTATTCACCGTCGGTACGTATCTCCTTCAAGTTCACGCAAAGTTGGCTTCAACTCATAAAAAAAATTAACTCACAGGCGCGATTCCGACCTTCAGCCTGACCAAAGGCTTCCTCATCCACCCACACAACCTCGTCGCCCAATGTATCCTCAACGTCCTCTGCACCATGCCCGACGGCCCACAACCCAGGCTCATCGCGCTCTCATCCACGGGCCTTTCTCCTGTCTCACACAAAGCCCTGCCGTTCCTCATGAGGAGGCTCTACAACTGGATCGAACAGCCGCACAAAGACAAGCTTGGGATGGAGCGCGCGCTGTCCCACTGTGCCGGCTGGACTTGGGGTACCGATGGGAACGTCGAGCCTGACGTCGACATTCTCGGAGAGAGCTGGCAACAGCGTCCTGGTCTCCCAGCCGCTGGCAGCTTCAAGAACGTTCTTGTCGTTCGGCCAGCGTTTTTGACCGATGGCAAGTCCCTTGCGGACAAACTGGAGACTCGGGGCAAGCAGGGCAAACAGGGGTATCGATACAGCGAGGAGGAAATTACTTGCTACACCATCTCGCGCGCTGACGTTGCACACTTCATTGTCGACGCATTACAGCGGTGGGACGAGGTCAAGGGGAAGCGTATCAACGTCGGATATTAGTTGTTTACACACTTACTTATTACTACTAGTATACCCTTATAATACTGCTGTTTGTCGGCCACGTTCTTGAGATTGGGGTTGAGGCCTTTGAGGTCCTGCGAACGAAACAGGCGCGGGGCAGAACGAGCAACAGGTTACAGGATGCAAGGATGTCTTGACAGCCTTGGATTCACATCGAGCTATAACGAGACTTATGGAGCGTTGTCTAGTCTGTGGTACCACTGGCACTCGAACCCGCACCCTGCTCGTGCTCCTGCTCCTGCTTCGCGCTCCCCTCCCTTCCTCCCATTTCCGACTCCCTCTCAACTCCCGCTATATTTGAAGCGGTCGTCGCGCGGTACTGCAGTTATCGCGAGTTTATCAGCCATAGTTGTACCTGGGTCAGGCTGTTCACTCGACCCTTAACACGACGCCATGTTACGGCTCTATGGCGCTAATTTCCAGCAGTCCTTTGGCTGTCGCCTTGGGAAGCGCCGTCCGCAGAGCCTCTGCAACCGCAGCAGCATGCTTGGCTTTGTCAGCACCACTGTAGGGGATGAAGCTCATCACGGTGGTCCACCGGACAGCCTGGATAGTCGGATGCTGGTCGAGGAGGTCATCCAGCATCGCCGTGAAGGAGTTGACAAAGGTGTACGTGGTCATGTTGGAGTACCGCACGTATGTCGCGGTGCGGAAAGAGAGCCACGCGAAGGCAGTGGAACAGGAAGGGTCAAGGACCGTGTTGATGAGGCGAGAAAGGAACGGCGAGGGCTGGAGATCTGTGGACCTGAGAGCAATAGTGAGGACCTGGAGATTGGGGAGTTGAGAGGGGAGCACGAAGGTGCTGTTGGGGGGGTCTGCATACACGGTGAGCTATCAGTTTGCTGAGGGAAAGGGTCGACGCACCAAAGCAATCAAGATAGATTTCCTCGAGGGTCCGAGCAGCCGCGGCACATAATGCGGCTTCGGTGCCTTCGGGAGCATCTGTCCAGCCATCTTGCTTCAGCACGAGCGAACGGAGATTCTCCGTGAGCTGTCTGTACTCGGGGAGAAGCACGAGGGCATTAACGCTCGGGCTCATTCCCGAGTTTAAGTGCTCTAGATTTCCGCTCCCAGCTGGCAGAGCCGCACTGAGTTCTTCGGGGGTGCCCGGTTTCACGCCAACGCACAGGAGGGTCACCGAACGAGCCGCCGTCAGAAAGCAAAGCATGGTCGGGATAGGCACCATCTGGAGGTTCCAGCACATGAGGTGGCTCATCCGTCCAGAAAACTGCTGCAACCACGGCAATATTGCCGAGGTAATCTCCTCCGGCAGCTCGTTCCAACCTTTGTCGACCGAACACTCGATGTTGGCACAGGCGACGTTGTGCAATCGTCGTAGAACGCGTGCGGCGTCGGTAGCATCCTGGCTGTTGTCTGGGATATCGAGCCGGAGCGTTTTCACGCAGTCCGCAAGGTTAGGTGATTCGTCAAAGTGAGCAGCGGTTTGGGCGTAGGAGTATTGATTGAGGGTGAGCAGAAAATGGAGTTGTTGCTGGCAAGGCCGCCGGAATACGGACGCCGCTAGACAGCAAGCCTTGAGGGTTGCGTGGTCGGAGCTCTCGATACTCTGCGCGATGAGCTCGAGCAGCTCATTGGGCAGGACCGTCATGGTGGATAATGATCAAGTTGTCTTGTGACGAAGGATTCTTTCAAGACGCGTATAATCACAACGGCACGCGCACCCTCGCACTGTACTACGACCGAGAGACGCGTTCTGCTTCACCGGACCTTGTCCTAGGAGCTCAAACGCAAGTAATCCCTTCGCAAGCATTTGAGACCCGTGTCAGCGGTCCAGACTGCTGGCGACTGGGCCGGGTCTCGACGCCAGCCGTCTGGCCATTCTCAAACGAACGGCAGAGAGGAAGTTATTTGGTGGGAATTCATTCTGAGGGACTGCGCGCCCATGGGAGAGGATCTACGAATTCCGTTTCTATTCACGGATGGCTGGATGCGTGTGGTATTATTGTAGTAGCCATTTTGAGATTGACATGCCCGTCGTCGTCGTCCACCGGCAGACCTATACGAGGCGTTTCGTGAGCAGCAGCACGAGTATGGAGAGAGGAGACCCACGTTCCGCGGGTCGTTCACGTCGACTCCGGGTAGAGCTCTTCCTCCAGCGTGATACCTGCCCTGGGTGTCAGCAAACCACCCATGCACGAACGAAAAACACGCACCAAGCTCCTCCCTCAACCCCTTGAGCTCCTCAAGATAGTCCTGGTACTGCTTCTTGTTCTCCACCTTGACCTTGACGCCATTGAAGATACGGACAGCGGTCGCAAAGTCATCCACCCTTCGTGAAGCACGGACGGCGGCCTCGAGAACTGATGGTGCAGGGACCAGATCGTGTGCGAAGCAGTTGTTGAGGCCCCGCTGGACCTCGAAGACGTCTTCGGCCTGGTTGAAGAACTCGACGTAGCGCTGCGTGAAAGACTCGAATGTCTCGGCAGGGTGGTCGCTGTAAGAGCGGGTCGGGAGCGTAAGGCGAGCAGCCGCAGCGAGAGATGGGCATGCAGCAGCACGGAGCGTGTTCGCGACGAGCTGGGGACGCATCGTGAGCGGAGGAAAGAGGAAAGATTGATCCGAGTGGTCACGACCTAACCACCAACACCTCCTGCTCTGCGCACTCACCCTGCATATGCTACAACCAAGAACTCAGGATACCGTTCCGACGGTTCAGTAGAAGAAACTTTGACGCAACTAAAGTCCTACATAACCCTGGTCAGCGCATGGATGTGGACGAAGAGACTGAAGCGCATACTCAGACAAGATAAGACAAGAAGATACTCCGCCTCCGTGCGCTCAGTAACCATGTGAGGCGGCCGCTTTGCTCTCTGGGACCATAATCCGACGACCAGGCTGGTCTTTCGCTGGTCCAGGTCCACGACTTTCTAGCTTCGCGCCATGGCAAGCTGGCGACGCTGAACGTCCAATACCTGGAGGCTGCTCCGACGTCTGTGTGATGACGAGAGCCCTTCGGACTCAAATCCTAACACAAATCGACGCAGGCGACTCCGACTCTAAACTGGTACGTCGCCTCCCTCATTTTTTCTTTCCCAACACACAAGCAGGAACTCTACGTCCGTCGACAACGACTCATGGCAACTCCACTTGGACCACGACCCGAACTTGTCCGCCATCCGCAACTAACAAAATCCGCTCGTTGACCATGTCCGGGGATCGACCTCTCAACCGGAAGCTTCTTCCACCTGTTTGCCAAGTCAACGGAGGTGTCGTTGTTCAAGCAGGATCTCGAGTTGTTGACGGCGCGCATGCGGTGCTGTTGGGAAAGGCGCACGAGAAGTCGGAGCAATGTCGATGTGACGAGTGCAGCGATAAATGGGCGTTGGTAGGGAGGAGGCAGGAGCGGAGTCGCCGGACTGCGTTGATTGGGCTTGAGGATGTGGGAAGGTGTTGGTGAGCGCTTGGGCGGGATCTGTCGACTCGTTCATCGTCGAATGAGTGTGTGAGTTGTCGGCGGTCGGCGCAGAGGTTGCGAATGGCTCGTTTGCGGTCGTCCGACTCGAGGCTGGCTGAACAGAATAGGTCGGTTCTCTTTGTCTCTCTATCTGTCCTTCGGAATCATGACTGACGGTTTTTGGCCAGGTCTACTGTGATTTTGTCACCCCGTCACAGTGACTCCCACTCCGAAGAACGAGAAAAACGCCCAAGACACTCTAGTCAAGACCCCCTCCGCCCACTCATGCGAAACATCACAAGCCGCAAGCTCCACACTCTCGACCGACTTGTTCGCCAAAAACAACCTCAACAGCTGACACTTTATCTAGTCCCCGACCATCTTCTTCTCGCACGTCACATACATTCTCCTCATGCTCCAGAGCAGGAGGTCTGCCCACTTATAAGCTCGTCCCCCAACTTGCTCTCAGGCTCACACCTCTGTCCGCAATGCCACCCCCCTCCTTCCGGAAGAACCGCGTCCGCGTAGTCAGCCTACACAAGGTCCCCCGAGTGTCCGCACAAGCACTCGAAGCCCAGCTGAGCCTTGCGCACGCTGCGTTTGCGGAGATTCCAGCCGTGAAAAGCAATATCCTCAAATTGGAAGTCGTGAGTAGTCAGCTTTGCTTTCCTTCTATTCTGACTCCCGTCGTGCCAGACCATCGCCAACGACGACTTCGACGACACCCTGGCGTCGCTCGGCGTCGAAAGGTCCGAAATCAACGCTATGGTCGTCCTCGAGGCTGACGTAGGCCGTTTCCTCGTTCACGCAAAACATTTTCTCATCTAAAACCCGCAGAGCCATGCCAACATACAAGAGTTTCTGAAGCATCCTACTTATCAAAAGATGTTTGAAGGCTCAAAAGACCACGCTGTGTTTGGTCGAAGCAGCACAATCGCATTCAGCGGAGATGTTATGACTGTGATTGACGAATGAATCCATTGTATGTCCTGTACGCTCAAATGATTTCACTTCCTCGCCTTTCCGCCCGCCTTGAGCTTGAGCCTCGACCGCCATGTTACATCATTTTCGTCCGTCATCGTCACTTGATGCTTCAACAGCTTCTCAGCAGCGCGCACCCAGCCGCTCATGTCTATGGAGAGCACGATCAGACTGACGGTCAACTCGCGAAAAGTAACACGCACTGGGTCTTTGGCCACTCGAAACCCAGGAACTCGATGTCTTCCAAGCTGGGAAGCGACTCCAGCGGGAGATCAGTCAAGAACTTCTCCCAAGAAGCCAGGACAGCCTTGCTCACGGTCCTGCTCGGGAAGGTGCCAGTCAGCGGATTCAATTTGAAGGCCGTTAGGGGCACATACCCGAAGTCAAAAGACACCCGAAAGTGGATGTTTTCTAGCGATGTAGCAGGCCGGCGCGATGCGAGGTCCGTCCTGAGCAGAGGCGCGACACCATCCTGCAGAATCACAATCAGCAAATCCCCAGGCAAGCAGGTTGCCGCATTACCTCGTCATCGGAGTTTGTGAATGCCCAGGCAACGACCAGCAACTCGAGATTTGGGCAGATGTCCAAGACACTCTGATCTAGGCGCCTGATGAGGTTCTGCGATATCTCCAATACCGTGAGCCGTTCGCCATGCACATCCCAAAAGTCTTTCTCCGGCACAATGCCGCCTGGGTACAGAACGAGGCGGGTTAGCGCCGGCAGTCTGCAGATGACGTTCAGCGAGAGCAGGACATGTGGATAAGCACACACTGCATGTTTTTCAAGAGGACGAAGAAGGACTGGTGCGCTTCACTGACTCGCAGCTGACGCAGTCTGGGTAGCGCATGCATATCGGCCAATCCAACGAAACTCGTCCAGGACTTCCAGTGCAATGTTTCCAGCGCCGTAAGCTCCTTGAAAGGAGTCGGCACAACGTTGTCTTTACGTTGGATGCCGGCGGAAAATTCGGTCAACGACGAGCCGGCATTCTGTGCCAGAGCATCGAAAGCGGACCAGGTGATTGAGACCTGACTGTTGTGGTACGAGGGTTTCAAGTCGAGCTGGCGGAGTATTGGCGTTTTTGAAAAGATCTCGCAGGCCAGGGAATCCTCCATCAGGAAATCTTTGTATGGGTCAACACGAATCGTCTGGATTTGGGCAGAGACGCAGGCATGGGTCGATAAAACGCTTCTGAGGTTTGCTGCGTCTCGGTCGGACCTCAATACAACATGCGTGTAATAGTGGGGCAGTCCCAGAGTCTGTGATGGTGTCAATGCAGGCTGACTTCATCGGCGGGCGCTTACATGGAACTTTCTTGAAACACACAGCAGCCTGAGTCCAGCCGCTGGCGGCGACTTCTTGTAGATGAAGGTTCCGTCTCGCTCAGAGACGCGCATGGCAAAGTACAGGACACGCGACCAAACAGTATCCTGTACATCTTGAGGAGCGGACGCCATTGGAGTGAAGAAGGGATTCAAGGAAGGTGCGATGAATGGAACGGAAGCGGTTTCTTTCGGATTCCACCTATATAACAAACTTTGAAAGCGGTGGTTAGAAGGGGAACGCAGGGGATGGACCGGACCACTTGCTCCCATTCGTGGCTTGTGTATTTGAATCTAACGGGAGGTTTTTCGGCGGGACCAAGCACATCAGCGTAGTTTGTGTTTATCCCCGAGGGCGACATGTACAGCGGTCTGCCCGTAACGACAATCTCGCTCAGTGGACATCCTTCCAGCAAGGCCTTGGCAGTCCGAGCGACATCGACGTCTGGAACAAGAACACGTTCGAGGCAAGATGCACTTTTCAACGCCATAGCAAGAGCGTCCATGCAGTCTCGGCAGTGCCAGTCTCGACAGTGAAAAACGCGCTAGAGCACCAAGTCAGCTCAACCAACAGAGCGAGAGAGATATTATTCACGAGGCGATCCCATTTCTTAATCCCTTCCACCAGCGCCTTGACGAGATTCAAGACCATCTTGTTCATGAGGACCTTGTGCTGCCGTTCCGTCAGAATCAAGCGCGTCGGGTTGATGAGCTTCAGGCCGTCGCATAATCCGTCCGTATTGTCCGGCGAGTATACCTCGAACGTCAAGTAGAGGTCGGAGATATTGGGTGCACAGCGCAGAACGGTATGCATCGAAGGTCCAAACCCACCCTCGACGCGAAGCTTCTTTATAAAACGCCCCAGCTCTGCATTTTGTGCGAGAGCGCTGGCGAGAGCCTTTGCCTGGGCTTTGGAGCGCAAGATGACGACGTTGTAGAGAAGGGGTGTGGCTACGCGGAGCCACGATTTGCACACGACCAGGCAAGCCGACGAAGATTCAGTGTAATTTGCGAAGGGTGATTCGCCCGGCGTGGTATCGCAGAACACGTCGTCGGGCACTTTGAGCGCGGGGGAGAGGATTTCGGAAAGAATTTCATCGGGCAGCGACATTTCTGCGAGGTTGTGGCCAGAGTCAGGGAGTGGCGCGTTATGTCACGTGGTTTTTTGGTTGTTTCTGAGTAGTGTGGTCTACAATACATTATACTAAACAGTCTGGTCTAAATTATACACCAGCCGCGTACGCGTCCCAGGCATCCCAGCTAGATAAAAAAAAGTCAGCACATCATGATCAGTCCCAGCGAAAAAAAGACTGACGCGTTGCCAAGGACGATGTACCCAGCCCGAGATCTATTCACCAACCTTGTCAGCAAAGGGCCAGAAAGGCAATCATGACAACAGACCATTGTGAAATAAAGCCTCGTCGTCACTCATCGAATGCAAAGCGGTGAATGAGTCTGGATACAACAGCAACGAACTTGAATCTACGTTGAAATCCGAGAATGTCGGGAGACGACCGAGGTCCTCCGTCCGTAGGGGCATGTAGAACTGCTCTTCGACGACGGGCTGATGTTGCTGCGGCATGCTTTGGCCAGTGACGCGGGTCGACCCAGATATATCTCGTGCCTGAATGTCCGCCGTAGTTGATGGAAGCTCCGCTTCCTCGTCTTGGGAACCCCTCGTGCGTTTTAATGAAGCAGGCATCTTGCCGACTTCGAGCATCCCTTCGAGGATATCGCTGCAGAGCTTTGAGCGGAACGTATACGACCCAAGGAGAGGTATAACACATACACAAGTCGGCCGGCAGTCTGCCACCGCGTTTCATACACTGTACTAGTAGTACATTCAAACAACGAAGGACATTCTCGTCGGTCGTCCGTCGCGAGCGGTGGAACCCGCTCATCAGTAGCACCGTCGCCGAGTCGAACATCGCGGACTTTCCAAATGGAATGAGTTTTGGCTTATGGACCAGATAGAGAATTACCGAGATATGAGGGCTCCAGAGTAGCCCTGCCCATTCTTACATTGCATGTCCACACGAGCGCGCGGCGTTCCAACAGATCGCGAGCGAAGGGAATGAAGTCTAGAGTGGACGTTAGCGAACGCAAGCAGCCCATAGAATCCTCACGGCGGATAATGACGGGTTTGTCGGCTGGATGAATGGGCGATGAAGATGGATTTGAGCTGCGATTACGAGGCGGGTCAGTTAGTATAGATCTTACTGTGCTGCATTGGCCGTCAGAGGACGATCAAGTAAGGAGTTGAGGTCTCGTCGGACGAGATTGCAGCGCCACGGTTTCGAGGCAGAGACGCGACGAAGATGCTACGCAGGATATCGTCGGGCATACGACGCATCGGGGATACCAATGCGCGATGGGCGGCGATGAAGTCTCGGAGCCTGGCGCGTCGAAAATCGGACGTGGAGAGGTGATTCCAGCCGGGTGTGAAGTAGATCGTGTCGAGAGAGACGAGCGGAGAGCGGAGAGGGTACTTCCGAGGGTGGATTTTCCGGGGCCTGATGAGGTAGGTGAGCAACTCAGCAACTGGGGAAGAGAAGGAAAGGACCAACCGCAGTTACCGAGGAGACGGATTCGACAGCGACCTTGGGCGTCACCGTAGAGGGGCGATATTGCTGTCGATGTTGAAGAGGACATCGTTTTGAGATGCTCGCGGAGGCACTCGGGGTAGTTCAACGGTTAAAAGTACGGAAACTCGAGTCATCGGGTGTGTTAAGAACTGTTGTGTTCTGCGAGATTGCTGGGCGAATAGAACTCAGGTGTGTGGGTTGAGGACATTGAGGTTTGTACACGAAGGCTCAACAGCAAAACAGAAGAAGGTCGCGAGTTGGTGGAAAGCAAGCCTGTTTGATGGCCACCCCGACTTGCTCTCGACCACCATGTCAGACGCTGAAGCATACCGGGCTCGAATTCAAGCGCTTCTGTCGACCTTCGTCAGCCGTGCGCAGCTTGGGTGGCAATGGATGCAGGATGACGACAGTCTCCCACAACTGGCAGCAGTGGGAATGCGTCGAAAAACTCTGCTTTTATTCGTCTACACCATTCCGAGCTACAAGAACGCAGCTGTAGACGACGGTGGATACAGAGAAAAGTCGTCTTCACCTCAAGAACCCGTGAATGGCCGCAAAACGAAGGGGAAAGCTCAAGTCGCGCAAACTACCCTCGTCATCTTACCAACCCGCCGACAACGCCCGTGACGTGCTTTCCAATGCCCTTCTCGCGTTCGTCCTAAAGCTCTAGCGGTCCGTCATGGTATATAAGGCCTCAAGAAACGGCGCAAGAGCAACAACCAGCAATCCTCGACTTGCCACAACAAGCCTCGAATCATCCTCATGTCCGCATCCACCTCCCAGCTCTTCCAACCCACCCGCATTGGCGACATCGAGCTCTCCCATCGCGTCGTATTCGCACCAGTGACACGATACCGTGGCGACGACAAGCACGCTCCTCTGCCACATGTCGCCGAGTACTACGAGCAACGCGGGAGTACTCCCGGCAGCCTTCTCGTTACGGAGGCGACATTTATCGCGGCGCGTGCAGGAGGTTACACGAACGTACCCGGTATTTGGACTGACGAGCATATCGCTGAGTGGAAGCAGGTCAGTATTCACCCCTTCTCAGTTTTCAAGATACTGATTATATCCAGGTCACAGACCGAGTCCACGCAAAAAGCTCCTACATCTTCCTCCAGCTCCACGTCCTCGGACGCGCGGCAGAACCCGACGTCCTCGCTGAAGACAATCTGCCATACGTCTCTGCCTCCAACGTACCCCTTACCGGACGACCAAGACCTCCCCGCCCATTGACGAAGGACGAGCTCAAAGAGTACCTCGAGCTCTATGCGACAGCGGCATCCAATGCTGTCAACAAAGCTGGCTTCGACGGTGTCGAGATCCATGGCGCAAACGGATATCTCCTCGACCAATTCCTCCACGAGAGCAGCAACACTCGCACAGACGAGTATGGCGGTCCGTCGGTGGAGAACCGCACTCGATTCCCGCTAGAGGTGGCTGAGGCAGTGGTCAAGGCCGTTGGGCAGAAGAAGACGGGATTCCGAGTTAGTCCCTGGGGCACATTCCAAGGTTTGTTTTTCTGTCTTCACCACGAAACGGCTCTGACATTTCGGCAGACATGTACATGGCCGACCCCAAACCCACCTACTCGCACCTCATAACTCAGCTCCGCGACCGCTATCCCGAGCTCGCATACCTACACATCGTAGAGCCTCGCGCGGACGGGGACGACACCCACGCCAACTTCAAAGAGTCACATTCAAACGACTTCATCCGGGATATCTGGGGCGACCGACCTCTCATTCGCGCCGGTGGATATACTCGACAAACCGCCATGGCCGCTGCTGAGCAGAAGCCCAATGAGCTGTTTGCGTTTGGAAGATATTACATTGCCAACGTGGGTGTCTTTTCCTTCCCTCCTTATCCTCGAAGCTAACCTGTCTTCTATAGCCCGATCTACCTTACCGACTGATACACGACCTCGCGTTGACTGTCGGCACGCGCGCTTTCTACTACGCACCAGGCAGCAGCGACCCGAAGGGGTTTACAGACTATCCGTTTGCCGCGCCGCTTGTAGCAGCCGTTTAGGTATCCCTGTTCGCCCGCACAATCCAGTAATCTACTATTTTTTCTTAACTAGTACGATACTTCTGTGGGGCTCATTGCCTTGCTTTAATTCATCCATCTTATCGTGTATGAAATTGACGAAGATACACTTCAAGTTCCGGCCCCATCCGTAAAGCATCGAACTCGGTCATCGCGTGGTTTCGTGCTGACTCGACAAAACCACGTCTCAATCCTTTTCACTGGCAAAGCCGTTGGAAAGAACGGTACCTCGCCTACAGCTTATAATTATCCTTCTTAGACCGCGCTTCGACTAGTCACTACTTTTCGCGCGCGCTGTCCACTGGCTTCTGCGCAGTTTCGTGCAGAGCGGTTTGTAATAACCGAGAGACTTTCGCCTTGAGCGCTGCCAGCTCTCCTCTCGCGAAGGGGCAAGAGGAAGGGGCAAGAGGAAGGGGCAAGAGGAAGTCAGAGATAGCGTCGCATTGTGCATCTGAAGCCACGGTATTGGTGTAGAGTAGGCCGTTGAATGGCGATCCCACGTGAGATGAGACGAGAAGAAGGCCGAATGATGCGCCATCACACATGCGCATCACCCTCTGTCTTTGACCACCATCATGAAAGCGAAAGCCGCTGCATCCAGCACCAAGTCGTCGCACGTATCCAGGCCCAAGACCCGAATCCCGCTCGCCGTCCCTGAGCAGATCAAACGCCTCTTCAAGACCCTCTGTGCGCAGATTGACGGAGGACGCCATGCGAGCGCTATCAAGACCTGCGACAAGAGTGGGTCGTCTCACAGTATCTGAGAGTTTTCTGACTCGACACAGTCCTCCGTCTCTCTCCTGGCGATGAGGATGCGCTACAGACGAAGCTCTTCTTGCTGTTGACGACAGACCAGTCGCGTGCAGCGCTAGAGCTGATTGAGAGCCTTAGCGGAGAGTCTGCCTTTGAGCGGGCGTATGCATTGTACTCCTTGCAGCAGAGGGAGGAGGCACGGACGGTGCTGGACGGTGCTGAGGCCCGTGGAGCAAAGCATTTAGAGGCACAGCTGGTGAGTGTTTGTTCTATCGAGCTAAAACGCTGACATTTTGCTGTAGAACTACCGCGACGGAGCATACCAAGCGACGCTTGACATCTACAACGACCTCCTCGACTCTGCACCGGTGGGTTTCAGTCTTGCACTTGCTCATCGACACGCTAGCTCATCTGATGCCATAGACTGCAGAAGAGCACACCGACATCCTCACCAACATCCAAGCTGCCTCCACCCACCTCGACTTCATCAATACCACCTTCCTTAGCGGCCTCTCGTCCGTCTCCGCTTCAGCTCAACTAGAGGACGCACCGCCGCCTGCGCCCATCGCGTCGACATCTACGGTCACTGCGGTACACAGCCAGGCTATCGCCAAGCCCGCTCAGCCAAAGAAAAAGGTCAAGCTTCCGCCGGGCGTCGTCCTCGGTGTGACGCCTCAGCCGGACCCCGAGCGCTGGCTAAAGAAGAGCGAGCGCTCGACGTTTGGCGTCGGGAAACGGAGGAAGGGCGGAGGTGGGGCAACTCAGGGCAGCTCGTCTGTCGATGGGCCTGTTGTGAGTGGCGGCGGTGGGGGCGGAGGTGGCGGGAAGAAAGGCGGGAAGAAGCGCAAGTAAGGGTGTGCTTGCCCTTTGCCACCGAATGTACTTCATTGGACATTATCCACAGCAGTAGCGTCCTGCAGCCATGAACGTACTTGCGAGATGTCTGCTCGTGAACCATACGACTCGAAAAGCGGAGCGTGTACTACACTGCTCATCACTTCCGTCCTCAAGGGATCATCGAGTCTGGGATGCTCGCAGACGCGCCGGAGCGAGCGAGCGAATTGGAGTTGATACACGTCGTCGATGATGAGCGGGCAATCGTTAGACGCGTGAAACACGCCTGAAAGCCCCGTATTCTTGATTTTCGATCCAGTGGTTTGGAGGTGAGCAGGACGAGCGCAGAGAGGCGTCTAGCGCGTTCTGGGGCATTCTAGCCAGACTGCGGACGTGTAGGACACGTAGGCAATATTATGTAATCTGGGAGTATATAAGGCCCACCGATTTTGTAGTCGGAAGAGAATAATACCCCACCTTTGACCCCACATTTCGCTCTTTTGACTCTTCGCTTCGCGCTGACGCGCCTCACCGACCCCGGAACGTCGCCCTCGTACGATGGAGCGACCCACGGCTGGACGACTTCGATCTTTACTGTCGACGTCGATGGCGATCTTGACGCAGGCTTTCGCATTCACGCTCGCTTTCTTGATGGTAGGATTGGGATGGACGACCATTGAGGGTTTGGTTTGGTTCTGGATTGGATTGGGAGTTGGTTATGGGATTGGGAGTGACGATGGATGGATACGACGACGATGGTGGAAGGAAGGGAGATGGAGATGGATTTGGGACCGTACCTCGATGTTCGGAGACGCGCTGGACGCGCCAATATACTGGTTATTCATCACGATACCCGCGGTAGCGCTCGCTTTCCCTTCGACGACGTTAAGCCAGATTGCAGCATGGATATACTTTCCATGGAGCCCCGACCTCGCACGCGCTGGATTAGTTGTTTGTGGTGTTGTTTTCTGCTTTCACCCTTGCAGTTGGTCTCCGCGTTTCATCGATTTGGTCGAGTGGTTCGACGTCGGCGATCCAGGCAACAGGTTGTCTCTTTTACATCCACCGTTTCGTAGTCGAGAACTCCTGCGAAAGGGTCTGTTGGTTACCACGTTGATGGCAGGCTGTCAAGAGTTGTTAGATAATATCAGTCACTTGATCTGGCAATCACCAATGCAGAGACGCGTTTTGTGCTCATACGGCGAGTTTAGACATGCCACGACTACACAGAAGTAGCAATAGAGCTTATCAAAGCTGAAATGTGCGGTAAGATTTTTGTATCCCCACGAAAACGGCCCAATCAGCCTTTATCAATCCACAAACCGCAAGGCGACCCGTAGACCGATTGTGTCAAATTTCAACCAACCCAGGCTCAGGAGCCCAAAGTGCGCCGAGTGGGAGGCGTTGGGGAAGCGCAATCAACTACGGAGGCAGCGGTAGACGACCGGCGTCTGTCGGGTAACGCGTGACATATCCTTAGATATTCAAATCTGCCTTCAGGTTGTCTTCCATCCCATGTAGCGGCTTGGGCTATAGCCCTGGTGCATTTAATATGGTTTAACGTGGTTTAGGCGCGTCGATTGTGCTTGCAGCGCGCGTTGGCCATACCGCGTCGAAGCACGTGCATTGCCTAAAGGGGAGCTTATATAATAAGGCGAGACGCTGGTCACCCGAGCGTGGTAACCGCTAGACTAGGCAACAGGATCGTTTGATCTGTGAGGCACAACGTCCTCCCGGTCTCCGCCCGCGTAGTCAGCCTACACAAGGTCCCCCGAGTGTCCGCGCAAGCACTCGAAGCCCAGCTGAGCCTTGCGCACGCTGCGTTTGCGGAGATTCCAGCCGTGAAAAGCAATATCCTCAAATTCGAAGTCGTGAGTAGCAATTCCAGCTTTGTTTTCCTTCTATTCAGACTCCAGTCTGAGTCGTGCCAGACCATCGCCAACGACGACTTCGAAGACACCCTGGCGTCGCTCGGCGTCGAAAGGTCCGAAATCAACGCTATGGTCGTCCTCGAGGCTGACGTAGGCCCTTTCTTCGTTCACGCGAAACATTTTCTCATCCAAACCCGCATCAAGAGTTTCTGAAGGATCCTGCTTATCAAAACATGTTTGAAGGCGCAAAAGAGCACGCTGTGTTTGGTCGAAGCAGATGTTATGACTGTGATTGACGAATGAATCTTTTGTACAAGTGTATTGTCGTACGCTCAACTTGAAATGAATTTCACTTCCTCCCCTTTCCGCCCGCCTTGAGCCTCGACCGCCATGTTACACCATTGTCGTCCGTCATCGTCACTTGATGTGTCAACAGTTTCTCAGCAGCGCGCACCCAGCTGCTCTTCGAGATCTCATGTCTATGGAGAGCAACATCAGACCGACGGTCAACTCGCGAAAAGTAAGTATACACGCACTGGGTCTTTGGCCACTCGAAACCCAGAAACTCGATGTCTTTCAAGCTGGGAAGCGACTCCAGCGGGAGATCAGTCAAGAACTTCTCCCAAGAAGCCAGGAGAGCCTTGCTCGCGGTCCTGCTCGGGAAGTCCAGTTAGGCGTATTCAATTTGAAGGCCGTTGGGGCACGCACTCAAAGTCAAAAAACGCCCGAAGATGGATCTTCGCTAGCGATACAGCAGGCCGGCGCGACACGAGGTCCTTCCTAAGCAGAGGTACCTCATCCTGGAGAGCCAAATCAGCAAATCCAAGGCGAGCAGGTTGCCCACATTACCTCGTCTCTTGCCCATGCAACGACCAGCAACTTGAGGTTTGGGCAGATGTCCAAGACACTCTGATGTAGGCCCTCGATGAGGTTCTGCGATATCTCTAACACCGTGAGCCGGTCGCCATGCGCATCCCAAAAGCCTTTCTCCGGCACACTGCTGGCTGGGTACAGAATGAGGCGGCTTAGCACCGGCAGTCTGCAGACGGCGTTTAGCGGAAGCAGACGATGTGGATGAGCACACACTGCATGTTTTCCAAGAGGACGAAGAAGGACTGGTGCGCTTCACTGACTCGCAGCTCACGCAGTCTGGGTAGCGCATACACATCGGCCAATCCAACGAAACTCGTCAAGGACTTCCAGTGCAATATTTCCAGCGCCGTAAGCTCCTTGAAAGGAGTCGGCGCAACATTATCTATACGTTGGATACCGGCGGAAAATTCGGTCAACGACGAGCCGGCATTCTGTGCGAGAGCATCGAAAGCGGCCCAGGTGATCGAGACCTGACGCCAGCAGCTGTCGAGGTACGGGAGTCTCTGCAACAAATTGAGCCGGCGGAGTATTGGCGTTCTTGAAAAGATCTCGCAGGCCACCTCATCAAGGGACCCCGCCATCAGGAATTCTTTGTAGTCTGGGTCGCCACTAATCGTCTGGATTTGGGTAGAGACGCAGGCATGGGTCGATAAAACGTTTCTGAGGTGTTCGGCGTCTCGGTCGGACCTCCATACAACATGCGCGTAATAGTGGGCCAGTCCCAGAGTCTGCGATGGTGTCAATGCAGGCTGACTGGAGCGTTCGTCGGCGGCCGCTTACAAGGAACTTTCTTGAAACACACAACAGTCCAACCGCTGCCGACGGCTTCTTGTAGATGGAGGTTCCTTCTTGTTCTCGCTCAGAGACGTGCATAGCAAAGTACAGGACACGCGACCAAACAGTATCCTGTACATCTTGAGGAGCGGACGCCATTGGAGTGAAGAAGGGATTCAAGGAAAGTGCCACGAATGGAACCGAAGCGGTTTCTTCCGAATTCGACCTGACAAAAGCCATAGTTAGAAAGGGAAGACAGGAGATAGACCAGACCACTTGCTCCCATTGCTGGATTGTGTAACTGAATCTGACGGGAGGTTTTGCGTCGGGACCAAACACATCAGCGTAGAATGTGTTTATCTCTTTGAGAAGCAGCGGTCTGCCCGTAACGACGATCTCGCTCAATGGATATCCTTTGAGAAAGGTCTTGGCACTCCGAGCGGCAGCGACGTTCGGAACAACGACACGTTGGAGGCAAGAAGCGCTTTTGAATGCCATGACAAGAGCGTTGACGCGGCCTGGGCAGTGCCAGTCTCGACAGTGAAAAACGCACTAGATCACCAAGTCAGCTCAACCAACAGAGAGACAGATATATTACTCACGAGGCGATCCCATTTCTTAATCCCTTCCACCAGCGCCTGGACGAGATTCATGACCATCTTGTTCATGAGGACCTTGTGCTGTCGTTCCGTCAGAATCAAGCGCGTCGGGTTGATGAGCTTCAGGCCGTCGCATATTCCGTCCGTATTGTCCGGCGAGTATACCTCGAACGTCAAGTAGAGGTCGGAGATATTGGGTGCACAGCGCAGAACGGTATGCATCGAAGGTCCAAACCCACCCTCGACGCGGAGCTTCTTTATAAAACGCCCCAGCTCTGCATTTTGTGCGAGAGCGCTGGCGAGAGCCTTTGCCTGAGCTTTGGAGCGCAAGATGACGACGTTGTAGAGAAGGGGTGTGGCTACGCGGAGCCATGACTTGGACACGACCAGGCAAGCCGATGAAGATTCAGTGTAATTTGCGAACGGTGATTCGCCCGGCGTGGTATCGCAGAACACGTCGTCGGGCACTTTGAGCGCGGGGGAGAGGATTTCGGAAAGGATTTCATCCGGCAGCGACATTTCTGCGAGGTTGTGGCCAGAGTCAGGGAGTGGCGCGTTATGTCACGCGGGTTTTTGGAAGGAATATTCTCGAGCAGTACTAGTTGTTGTTGAGTAGTGCGGTACGATACATTATACTGAATAGTCTAATCTGAATTATACACCAGCCGTGTACGCGCCCCAGGCATCCCAGCTACAAAAAAAACAGTCAACACATCATCATCAGTCCCAGCGAAAAAAAGACTGACGCGTTGCCAAAGGACGATGTACCCACCCCAAAATCTATTCAGCAACGTCAGCAAAGGGCCAAAAAAAGGCGATCATGACAACACACCATTGTGAAATAAGGCCTCGTCGTCACTCATCGAATGCAAAGCGGTGAATGAGTCTGGATAAAACAGCAACGAGCTTGAATCCACGTTGAAATCCGAGAATGTCGGGAGACGACCGAGGTCCTCCGTCCGGAGGGGCATGTAGAACTGCTCTTCGACGACGGGCTGATGTGGCTCCGGAATGGTATTGACGCGGGTCGAGCCAGCGATATCTCGTGCCTGGATGTCCGCCGTAGTCGATGTAAGCTCCGTTGTCTCGTCTTGGGCACCCCTCGTGCGTTTCAACGAAGCCGGCATCTTGCCGACTTCGAGCATCCCTGCGAGGATATCGCTGGAGAGTTTTTAGCGGAACGTATACGACCAAGCAGAGGTACACATACACAAGTCGGCCGGAAGTCTGCCACCGCGTTTCATACACTCGTAGTACATTCAAACAACGAAGGACATTCTCGTCGGTCGTCGGTCGCGAGCGGTGGAACCCGCTCATCAGCAGCACCGTCGCCGAGTCAAACATCGCGGACTTTTGCAAATGTATGAGTTTCGGCTTATGGACCAGATAAAGAGAATTACCGAGATATGAGGGCTCCAGAGTAGCCCCTGCCCATTCTTACATTGCATTTCCATTACGTGTCCACACGAGCGCGCGGCGTTCCAGCAGATCGCGAGCGAAGGGAATGAAGTCTATATGTGGACGTTAGCGAACGCAAGCAGTCCATAGGATCCTCACAGCGGATAATGACGGGTTTTTTCGGCTGGATGAATGGGCGATGGAGATGGATTTGAGCTGCGAGTACGTCAAATGTGAGGTCGGTCACGGTCAGTTGGTATAGATATTACTGTGCTGTATTATTGGCCGTCAGAGGACGATGAAGCAAGGAGTTGAGGCTGTAACGTACGTAGTATGTGGTGTAGATCATAGCGGATTGGTTCAGCCGTATCGGATTTGGCTGGTTCGGGTCCCATCGGACTGACACACATTCGTGAGATTGGCACACTCTTCTCGAGGTAAATACAGACGTTCTTCTGGAATGGAATCCGCCCACTGATTGAGCGCGGAACTTGCAAGAGTGAGCATTTCGAGAGAAAGGAAAGGCCAAGCACACACTCAAGGTCAGCGACGATCTCATGACGGCGGGGCAGATTCTTCGTCGAATACTTGTAACATTGAGAATGTATCAAGAAGAATACGCAAACATACGATCATGTCTTGAACCTGCCCTTGGATGTTCAGGAGCTTGATGAGGTGGGCACCGTATGGTCGAACAATGGGGTCTTCTCCTTCAAGAGCGTCGGGATATTCGAGGTCGACCCTGTAAATTCGTCGGATTCGTCGCGCCGACAACGGAAGACAATGACACACTCGTTCCACGATGCACCCCGCGGCCTCCCTAACAAATGGCTCATGATAGCGTCCGAGAGCAACAACACCCAGAATGCCCGTTTGTACAGTTCGGACTGGATGGTGTCCCCGCTGGAGCGCATACGCCTGTGCGCACCCACGTCTGAGGCCATGCGAATACCAGCTCCGACAGTGGTCCAGCAGACTTCGGGGGTAGAGGAGGCTCCGAGGTAGAGGGCTGATAGCTGTACAGGCACAGAGTCAGGCCGTTAAAGGGATAGAACAAGAGAACCACGAACGCAAATGAGCTGCAGCTCATACAACGTCGCACTCGTTGCGAAACTTGCAGGAAGAGGGCGGACCTGACACCACCATCGCCAGCCAGCGCTGTGCGGGTCTGAGCCTGTGCCTTCCAGAAGGGCTCGAGGGTCATCCGAGAGCTTCGCGCCGATGGCACAGACAGCAAGTACGACGGCACCAAATTTCTGGTCGACGAGATGGAGACCGGCAGCGACGGCGCGGTCGAATGTTTGGGCGTGGAGCACATAGACGAGTGGGTTTACGTGAAGAAAGTACAGTTTCACAAGCGACTCGAAGAGATCGGGTTCCGGGAAGATTTGCGGTAGATAGATTTCTGAAGGGATTTCCCACTGTAGTCGCAAATTCAGCTGAGCAAACAGGAAGGACAAATGAAATAAACGGACATGATTGACGCTCCAGAACTGGGGCCGCGCCCACTGAATCTGTGGTGCGACACCCACACCAGTCGCCTCCATTTTGACCTGCATCAATGCCTTGACGAAGTTGATGCTGCTGGACCGTCCGTAGAACCTGTCCGTGGCCACATTGCGCACCATTTGGCGTAGCCGGTCGGGCACGTTCTCGTCTAAAAGTACGCCATCATCGTCGCTATCCAACCCGGCTCCAGTGTCCGCCGTATCTTCGAGAGTGACTGCAGGAGAGGCTGATTTGGATTTGGATTTGGATTTCGGAGAGGGTGAGTCCGAGAGCGCTTCGTCGGGCCCTCCAAGTGTTGTGGTAATGCTGAACGCCTCTTCAAGCCTGCGTGCATACTGTGCGATGGCAACAAGGACCTGGTAATCCCCTGCGGTATATTCCTGCGACCCTGAAAGGATGGCGGAGATGTGCTCTTGCGCTGAGCGTTGCGGGACAGGACCTCCCTCAATCGTCCTGGATCGATTTTCTGTCTGCATAGATCAAGTCAGGTCCTTGAAAAGTCG
Source organism: Mycena amicta (assembly GCA_029282125.1). Lineage (NCBI taxonomy): Eukaryota > Fungi > Basidiomycota > Agaricomycetes > Agaricales > Mycenaceae > Mycena > Mycena amicta. The sequence goes on from JARIHP010000078.1 coordinate 44,838, forward strand.
CTGGCGCCGCACCTCCGTGCCTGGTAACAAGTACGAGTGCGTGCACTCGGAGCCAAACGCGATGCAATTGGAGCATCGTCTTCCAGGCATTTCTGCGCTATCGCCTGCAAGCAATGTCAATCCTCCATGACACTAAACGATCCAAAGACGAGTACATCGAGCTGTGTATTCAGATCACAAAATAGCCCCCAATCTGCCCAGACCACGAACCCTTTTGCTTTCTACAAGTGTCGCAAGCGTTGGGGAGGCGACGGCGCTTTGTCTTTGGTGCCCCAGAGCCCATTTTGGAACCGGAGGGTTGTGGTGCGTCGTCCAGCATGGTGGTGGGATGTCAAATTGATCCGTTGGATCAAAACATCTCAGTGCACTCAATGCTTGCCAATGGGTTGCCAGTGGGTACTGAAGGAGGGGTCTGGCAATATCGCCGCCTTTGGGACGCGTACGGTGCGCACGGATTTCGGAATACAGATGAAGCGCGGAAGCACGATTTGGATGGTCGCTATTCCAAGATTCAATTGCAACTCGAAACGTGTTCGGGTCCCGCCGCTGGAGTCTTTGCGCGTTCGGGCGGTGTGTCTTTCGCTGCTCGCACGTCTCGAAAAGAAGATCACGGTGTTACAGTCCTCAACCGCCAATGCCAGTGGACGACCCAGCCGCTCTCTCAATGGCATTTGGAACCAAATTTATCATTCAGGATCCTGCAAGTGCCACCAGTGCATTTGCGGCGCCTTAACTTTTAAGCTTCTCAATGTTAATCTTTCCAACAACTAACAGCCTTTCAGCGTTCTCGGCGGTATTAGCACTCAGAGGCCTTCTCGATTGGATGGACCTGAATGCGCTAAACTTGTACATACTTCACCACGCGAGACCACGCTGCCAAAATTGGCTCTTCGTTATCGTTCTGGCTGTCGGCGTCAGGAATGACACCTGTAAACGCGTTCAATTATCCGGCTTACTCGGCTTTCCTTCGCCATAGGCGCTCGTGGGTCTCCTGTATAGGTCAGAAGACTGGCTCTAAGCGTCCATCGTTCTTCGGCCTGACTCCTCAAGTTAGGCCTCCAAGCTGGACTCAAACGAGACTCCGAGTCCAACTCGAGGTAGCATGTGCAGTAGCTCTCCGAAGCGACATGCTAACAGCCTTGCTCCAGAGGGTCAGCGCCTATCTATCCTCGAGCGACAGAAGAAGGAAAGATGTCAGAGAGCGTGGCGCTAATCCTGCACAGTGATTCTGATTTGTATAAAACCCCGTGGATCTGGTCAACGTCCGACGGAATCAACGGGCGCTTAGTACTGCTATTCGCCTCGCTTGAGTGACGGTGGAGCTACTCTTTCCTGAGCTATATTAAAACACTAAATGTCCATGCACAGCGTCACTTATCACTTCGCCGCCCCGCCTATAAAGCGCAGTGGTACAAGATTCAAATCACGTACAGGATGTCTCAACCCCCCAAATTCACGTTCGACTCCGACGCCAGCCCCCGCTCTCCAACATTCACACTCACTCACGGCGCCGAGGACTCGTATGACGCCTACTCGGGCTTTCCGAAACGCTCGTCTCCGCCACCGATGCCAGTCAATGGACGGAAGCTGAACCTCGAAGAGACGATTCCCGCCTGAGAACGAGCACAGAACGCTTGTCCTCTGCTTCGACGGCACAGGTGATCAATTCGACGACGACGTACGTGTCTGAGTCTCTTTTCTCACTGGGCCTTGCTGAACATTCATTCCACACAGAACTCCAACGTCGTCAACTTCTTCTCCCTGCTCAAGAAGGACGACCCAAATCAGCAACTCGTTTATTATCAAGTACGTCTCACACATCTGTGAGCTCAAGTCTTGACATTATATCTCTCAGGCGGGCATTGGAACGTATAATATCCCTCAAGTCGCTCGCCCATGGCTTGCGAAACTCCACCGCGCCGTCGATGCCATGCTGGGATATCATCTCAACTCGCATATCATGGGCGGCTACGAGTTTCTGATGCAAAATTGTGCGTTCTGCGCGTCCAAACCGGGAACTAAGATCTCTGACGGCAGGGTAAGACCAGCACGGAGACAAGATTTGCCTATTCGGATTTTCTCGCGGCGCCTATGTATGTTATTTCCTTTGCGGAAGGTGGCTCCAAAGCTGATTTGAAACACAGACGGCTTGCGCTCTCGCCGGAATGTACGCACTCAATCTTCTCCACTTCTTACTTCCATTCTCAAATCGATATATAGGCTTCACAAGGCCAGTTGCATTTTTTGTTTCGGCCAAAGCCGTACGCTGAGAGCAAACAGGTCGGACTGTTGCCGAAATGCAACCATCAGCAAGTACCGTTTGCCTACAAAATGTACTCTCGAGACGACGAGGAAGGATGGAAGCAGGTAGGCGCCCTTCAAAATGCCTTCGTCTCATCCTCATGGGAATATCAGAGCATAGCCTTCAAAAAATCCTTCAGCATCGATGTCGACGTCGAGATGCTGGGTGTTTGGTGAGCACTCTCATGGATATGTACTCTACGCAATCAGTTCCTGAGGCGGCGCTTGCAGGGATACTGTCTCCTCGGTCGGCTTCGTTCCCCGTCGACTCCCATTCACGCGCTCCAACACCCACGTGCGGTACTTCCGGCACGCAATTGCTCTCGATGAACACCGCGCGAGGTTCCTGCCGAGCTTTTGGCACCGGGTGGAAGAGGCGTTAGGCGTGGCTCACGGGGAGATGCCAAAGTCGAGACGACAGCAAGTGAGGACGTATGATCATCTTGACGACGACGAGGAGGAGGGGACGGAAGAAGGTCATGGTTGGGAGGAGAAGGACAAAGACGAGAAGATGGCGAGGAAGAAGACGTTGAAGCAGCTGGAGAGGGAATACACTGACGGAGAACACCACCATACGCATGTTGAGGAAGTATGGTTCGTCGGCGCTCATTGCGGTAGGCTCTCTGTTACTAGTAGAAGAACTACTCACCGACCAACACAGACGTCGGCGGTGGCGCCCTCCCCAACGGAACGCGCAACCATCTCGCCCGCATTCCTCTCCGATGGATGATCCGCCAATGTTTCCTCCTCGACACGGGAATCCTCTTCCATGCAGACATGCTTCGTCTGGCCGGACTCGAGCCACGTACCCTCCATCCCCATGTTCTTCCTCGGCCACCACCGCTCTTGCTCAACCCCTCCGAGTCCGAGTCCTCACCGCCGTCGAATTCTTCTACTCTATCAAAAGCCAAATCTAAAGCTAGTAGCATCTCAAAGAAGTCCGCCAAGTCGCAGAAAAATAACAGCCTCGGCACAATTGCCGAACGCACACACGACTTTATCAGCGAAGAGGACGAAGACCTGCTCGACGCCATGTGTCCCATCAACGACGAGCTGCAGCGCGTGCGCGCGTGGTGGGTCCTCGAGCTGATTCCCCAGCAGTTGAGGTTCCAAGACCACAAGAGGGGCGGCTCGTTGATGAAGAAACTCATGTAAGTTCTCGTTCTTCAACCAGATTCACGTGACTTGTTCAACTTCAACGCGAAACTGAAAAAAAAATTGTACAGTGTGCATCGCGCCCGTGGGCGACATATTCCCCGACAGTCCACTCATGGGGTCAAGATCCATCGGACGGTGAAGATGCGTATGGAGGCGCTGGGATACCGGCCGAGGGCAAAGCTGAACGCGGACACGGAGCCGCAGTGGGTGGATTGAGAGAAAGAGATTGATAAATCATTTTGTATGTACGATACGAGTACACTGTTACAAACCCGCTTTTGTTCGGATGAACGCCCCATCCCAGCACTTGAATCCAACGTCGTTCGTAACCTATCGCCATGGTCAACTCGAAGTCAAGGGCAAATCGCAAAAATATTCACGTACCGTGGTCGAGTTACACATGACAGCCACCGGCCTGCCCGTATCCGTCTTTGCGAAGATGTCCTTGGTGAGAACGTTGGTCGCTGTGCCGGGGTACAGATCCAGGATGGCGACTTCGCGACCGGTGGCGTTTGGGACAAAGTACCAGCAAGGGTCACTGATACAAGAGCCTTCGACGAAGCCCGTGCTGTTTTTGACAATTGGTCGAAGTTATAAAAAGAAAGAAAGAAAGAAGACCTACTCGCGGATCGTCCCGGCAAAGTTCAAGAACTTGAAGTCTTGAATGTGGGTGTTGTTAGTGCTGGTGGAGTTTGGACGCGGACCGATCTAGGTGGAGGGGTAAACAGGTATTCTGTCGGTCACCAAGTATGAGGACGAACGCCTTGATCCCAGTAACTTTGAACCCAATGACATCAGAGTTTTCTGCAAGAACACACAACAATAGGACGGACTTTTGCGTAATGTAGATCTAGATCGAGGTCAGTATCAAAGTAAACGGAGCTCGAGGTTCACACGTACCGGGAACATGACATTATTGAACGCGATGTTTTTCCAGGTGATGCTGCACCTCAGTCAGCTCTTGAATGAAGACCAACGATACGCGTACTTGCGAGCTAAGCCATTTCCGCCAGTCCAGCTCTTGAAGCGAGCGCCGTAAAGCGTGTCTTTCTGCATGATGATTAATTTTCCAAGTTGAAGCATGAAGGGAGGGAGCGCACCATGATGGTATTCTCAATGCTGACCCCAAGGAGTGAGTGACATAGACTATGTAGGGAGCACGCAAAATAACGCACAAGACGTTCTGAACATCCCCGACGGAGCCTCCGCTGCCGAGAGACCCGATGGAGAGACCATGTCCCCCTTCGCAGTAAGAGTTCCTGTGGATTGTAATGAGGTAAAATTCAATCGTCATCGGGTGGACGGACCTCCAGGTAATGTTGTGTGCTCCGGTTCCAACCATAAGACAGTCATCGCCGTTGACGATGTAATTGTCCTCGAAGAGCTGATTGTTGCCTCCAGCGGAGAAGCCGTCTCTGTATTGCAAGTGAGTTTTATGGACGGAGTCGGGTTCATGCATGCGAACGTGTTGAATGGGAACGACTACATAGGAAATTTCAGTGAGGATGAGGAGCACGAAGAAGGAAGTAGTACCGATTTATCCGACACAGCGAGGATGAGATTGTTAAACGCATGAACGTTCGCCGAGCCACTGGTCGCGAAGTTCCAGGCAATGGGCTATTTTGCGTTAAAAGATCTACGGCTGAGAACGGACTCATGCCCACCTTCCACAGCTTCATATCCCGAATAACACCGTTCGTGATATGGCTGAATGCCCAGCCGTGCGGACGGTTGACCTGCTGGACAGCGTCCCACCATTGTTGTCCATGGCCGTCGACCCAGCCCCATTTCGGGTCGGTGGAGCCGCGCAGAGTAACATTGGTTCCGCCAGAAAAGGTGAACCAAGCGCCGGGGAAGCTCGATGCGCCAACGACATCTGAGAAACAAATGTTAATGAGTACCCATTCGCAGATGGACTATAACCCACCTTGAATCGTCGCAATATCATTCGGATATGTCAAGTTTCCTTCAATACGAATCTCGACATTCGTGAGGACAGGGAACTTGATCGCTGTGAAGATGTTGTATGTTGTTCCCTTGCTGAACAGGATTGTCGCGTTGGCTGGATGGCTCGACACAAGTGCTAGGAGCCCTGGAGTATCGTCCGAGCCTGCCGTGTGTGGGACGGCAAAGGTGCTCCAAGCGAGAGCCGTAGTGGCAGCCTGCAATACAAGAAATGCGTTTTTGAGGAGCATGGCGGGAGAGAGGAGCGGGGCAGATCTTCGTAAGGCGGGGCGGTCTATTTATTGGGTACGGCCGCGTTTATTGCGCCGTGGGGCGCATGATCCAGGTACCGGAGCCGCTGCCAGTGGGCGGCAAACAACCGGGCCGCCGGATTCCGCTTCCCGCTCGATGCTTGGCATCACAGAGGTTGTCCCAGTCCAGCCAGGGACCAGAAAGCTGACCAGAACATAGTTGTGACTTGTCGAAGCCACCGTTTCCCGAACCAACTGCGTGTCCAAGCGGCTTTCAATCGTTCTTTCGTGTTTCGTTCGGATAGCTGGACCCGCCGTCGACGCGAAATATCAGAGTCCGATTCTTCAAGCAGTTTATGCGTCGGGTTACAAAGAGTCCGAGTTCAAGGAGTTTATGCGTCGTGCTCGCAGTGGATGTTTGTGGAGATCAAGACTGTGTGAACTTGGCACGTGCCGAACAAATTCGACTTGACTTGGACCAACTCCCTCACCCACATTCGTTCGCTACCAGCTCATAATTTCCAGCCGGAAAAGACCAAAATGTCGGTCCCCGATGAAATCATATCCGAAATCCTCTCCCTGCTCTCAAAGTTTCCGACGACGCATTTGCTGACATGTCCGAGTTACCCAAATCGATTTTGATCCAACGGATCATCCGCCACTTGACATCCCGCCACCATGCTGGACGACGCACCACCCTCCGCTTCCAAGATGGCACCAAGGACAAAGCGCCGTCGTCGCCTCCCCAACGCCTGCGACACTTGTAGAAAGCAAAAGGGTTCGTGGTCTGGGCCGATTGGGGCTATTTTGTGAACTGAATACACAGCTCGATGTACTCGTCTTTGGATCGTTTAATGTCATGGAGGATTGACATTGCTTGCAGGCGATAGCGCAGAGATGCCTGGAAGACGATGCTCCAATTGCATCGCGTTTGGCTCCGAGTGCACGCACTCGTACTTGTTACCAGGCATTGAGGTGCGTCGTCGGCGACTTTTTCAAGGACCCGACTTAGGCTATGCAGGCAGAAACTCGATCCAGGACGATTGAGGGAGATCCTGTCCCGCAACGCTCAGCGCAAGAGCACATCTCCGCCATCCTTTCAGGGTCGCAGGAATATACCGCAGGGGATTATCAGGTCCTTGTTGCCATCGCACAGTATGCACGCAGGCTTGAAGAGGCGTTCAGCATTACCACAACACTTGGAGGGCCCGACGAAGCGCTCTCGGCCTCACCCTCTCCCCGGGCCAAATCCAACTCCAATTCGGCCTCTCCTGCAGTCATTCTCGAAGATACGGCGGACACTGGAACCGGGTTCGATAGCGACGATGATGGCGTACTTTTAGATGAGAACGTGCCCGACCGGCTACGCCAAATGATGAACAATGTGGCCACGGACAGGTTCTACGGACGGTCCAGCAGCATAAACTTCGTCAAGGCATTGATGCAGGTCAAAATGGAGGCGACTGGTGTGGGTATCGCACCACAGATTCAGTGGGCGCGGCCCCAGTTCTGGAGCGTCAATCATGTCCGTTTATTTCGTTTGTCCTTCCTGCTTGCTGAGCTGAATTTGCGGGTACAGTGGGAAATCCCTTCAGAAATCTATCTACCGCAAATCTTCCCGGAACCTGATCTCTTCGAGTCGCTTGTGAAGCTGTACTTTCTTCACATTAATTCGCTCGGTTATGTGCTCCACGCCCAAACATTCGACCGCGCCGTCGCTGCTGGTCTCCATCTCGTCGACCAGAAATTTGGTGCCGTCGTACTCGCTGTCTGTGCCCTCGGCGCGAAGCTCTCGGATGATCCCCGAGCCCTTCTGGAAGGCACAGGCTCAGACCCGCACAGCGCTGGCTGGCGATGGTGGTGTCAGGTCCGCCCCCTTCCTGCAAGTTTTGCAACGAGTGCGACGTTGTATGAGCTGCAGCTCATTTGTGTCCGTGGTTCTCTTGTTCCCTCCCTTCAACGGCCTGACTCTGTGCCTGTACAGCTATCAGCCCTCTACCTCGGATCCTCCTCTACCCCCGAAGTCTGCTGGACCACTATCGGAGCTGGTATTCGCATGGCCTCAGACGTGGGTGCGCACAGGCGTACGCGCTCCAGCGGGGACACCATCCAGTCCGAACTGTACAAACGGGCATTCTGGGTGTTGTTGCTCTCGGACGCTATCATGAGCAATTTGTTTGGGAGGCCGCGGGGTGCATCGTGGAACGAGTGTGTCATTGTCTTCCGTTGTCGGCGCGACGAATCCGACGACTTCACAGGGTCGACCTCGAATATCCCGACGCTCTTGAAGGAGAAGACCCCATTGTTAGACCATACAGTGCCCACTTCATCCAGCTCCTGAACATCCAAGGGCAGGTTCAAGACATGATCGTATGTTTACGTATTCTTCTTGATACATTCTCAATGTTCCGAGTATTCGACCAAGAATCTACCCCGCCGTCATGAGATCGTCGCTAACCTCGAGTGCGTGCTTGGCCTTTCTTTTCTCTCGAAAAGCTCACTCTTGCAAGTTCCGCGCTCAATCAATGGGCGGATTCTATTCCAGAAGAACGTCTGTATCCACCTCGAGAAGATCTAGAGTGTGCCAATCTCACCAACGACAGTGCGATGGGACCCGAACCAGCCAAATCCGATACGGCTGAACCAATCCGCTATGATCTACACGACATACTACGTGCGTTCCAGCCTCAACTCCTTGCTTGATCGTCCTCTGACGGCCAATGCAGCACAGTAACTTCTACATTAACTGACCGGCCTCCAGTTTGACGAACTCGCAGCTCAAATCCAACTTCATCGCCCATTCATCCAGCCGAAAAACCCGTCATTATCCGCCGTGAGGATTCTATGGGCTGCTTGCGTCGCTAACGTGCACTCCAGACTTCATTCCCTTCCCTCGCGATCTGCTGGAACGCCGCGCGCTCGTGTGGACATGTCTTGGAGATGCAATGTAAGAATGGGCAGGGGCTACTCTGGAGCCCTCATATCTCGGTAATTCTCTATCTGGTCCATAAGTCGAAACTCATTTCATTTGCAAAGTCCGCAATGTTCGACTCGGCGACGGTGCTGCTGATGAGCGGGCTCCACCGCTCGCGACCGACGACCGACGAGAATGTCCTTCGTTGTTTGAATGTACTACGGGTGTATGAAACGCGGTGGCAGACTGCCGGCCGATTCGTGTACGTGTACATCTGTTTTATACGTTCCGCTAAAAAACTGTCCAGCGATATCCTCGCAGGGATGCTCGAAGTCGGCAAGATGCCTGCTTCATTAAAACGCACGAGGGGTTCACAAGACGAGGAAGCGGAATCTCTATCGACGATGGCGGACATCCAGGCACGAGATATCGCTGGCTCGACCCGCGTCAATACCATTCCGGAGCAACATCAGCCCGTCGTCGAAGAGCAGTTCTACATGCCCCTACGGACGGAGGACCTCGGTCGTCTCCCGACATTCTCGGATTTCAACGTGGATTCAAGTTCGTTGCTGTTGTATCCAGACTCATTCACCGCTTTGCATCCGATGACTGACGACGAGGCTTTGTTTTACAATGGTGTGTTGTCATGATTGCCCTTCTGTCCCTTTGCTGACTTTGGTGAATAGTTCTTGGGCTAGATACATCGTCCTTTGGCAACGCGTCAGTTTTCTTTCCGGCTTCTGCTAGGACTGATGTGCTGACTTTTTTTTTTATAGCTGGGACGTCTGGGGCGCGTAACGGCTGGTGTATAATAGACTATAGACTATACAGTATAATGTACCCTAGACCGCACTACTCAAAAACAACTATAGTACTGCTCGAGAATATTGCTTCCAAAAACCCGCGTGACATAACGCGCCACTCCCTGACTCTGGCCACAACCTCGCAGAATGTCGCTGCCCAATGAAATTCTTTCCGTTGTCTCCTCTGTACTCGTTCGTGGAGATCAAGACTGTGTGAACTTGGCACGTGCCGAACAACTACTTTCATTGCCACTTCGACCAACTCCCTCACCCACATTCGTTAACGCTCCCAGCTCATAAATTCCAGCCGGAAAAAAACCAACATGTCGGTCCCCACATTCGTTAACGCTATCAACTCATAAGTAATTTCCAGTGGAAAAAAAACCAACATGTCGGTCCCCGACGAAATCATATCCGAAATCCTCTCCCCTGCTCTCAAAGTTTCCGACAACGCATTTGCTGACATGTCACCCAAATCGCCGTTCGCAAATTACACCGAATCCTCGTCGGCGTATCTCTTAGTATGCAAATCCTGGCTCCGCGTAGCCACACCCCTTCTCTACAACGTCGTCATCTTGCGCTCCAAGGCACAGGCGAGAGCTTTGGAACGCTCGCTCTCGCAGAACAAGGAGCTGGGGCGTTTCATCAAGAAGCTCCGCGTCGAGGGAGGGTTTGGACCTTCGATGCATAGCGTGCTGCGCTGTGCACCCAATATCTCCGACCTCTACTTAACTCTCGAAGTATACTCGCCCGACACCACGGAAGGCTTATGCGCGGGCCTGAAGCTCATCAATCCCATTCGTTTCATTCTGTCGGAGCGGCAGTGCCGCTCCCTCAAGAATAACATGGTCTTGAATCTCACAAAGGCCGTAGCTGAAGCTATCAAGGGCTGGGATCGACTAGTAAGTAATTCTTTCAACACTAAATGCGTAGCTGAGGGTACTTGAGCGTTTCTTTCACTGCCAGGACTTGGACTATTCCGAACGCACGAGAGGCTCTATCCTGGATTCTCTAGCAAGCACTGCCTGTGTCCACACCATCGTGGTCCCTTGGCTAATGCCCGCAAAATCGATGAAAGAATGGCTACAGGCGTGTCCACTCCGTGAGATCATCATTGCGGAACCTGTGCCGCCAGAGAAGCTACAGAACGGACTGTACACAGGGTTGTTGGCATCAACAAACCCTACCGTGAAGTACACCGTTGAAGGTCCCGAGCAAGTGCCCTGGTTGCCACGCTTCTCCTGGTGCTAAGTGATCATTGTAGGGAGGCCCGAGGGAAACTCGACGACAATTCCGAATGGACCACCTATGTCAATGCGCCTCCGCATATCGCACCTTCCTCAAATCCACTCTTCACGCCGATGGCCGCGGAACCCCAGGAAGTACAAGACTCGGTTTGGTCGCGCGTCCTTTATTTTGCCATGAATGTGCCCCAACGTACTGTGGCGCCCATTGGTGAAGCGTCCTGGGGCATGCGAGTCCGCGGACTCGGACGCGAACTTGAAAACTTGAACTTGTCGAACCCACGCATCGGAATGCGTCGTCTCCTCTGCGTTTCGCAACGATTTCACGTCAGTCCTCTTATACTCCGAGACGGCACTTGTCAATGCGATTCGCTCAACCTCAGACAGTTCGTGGGCCTCCCACATTATTATGCGCATGTGACTCTGAGAGACGAGTGTCGCGGTCCAGAGAGCCTCAGACGCCTTCTTGCGAAATACCCGACCCTCGGCGCCCAAATCCAGACTCTTCGTGGCGTGTTCGAATGTCAGCTCGACGATGCTGGTGGCGATTCCATGAACGCCGTCTTGTCGCGGACGACGTCCCTCCGCCGAATTGTCTCACTCCATAAAGATCCGTACCGCAGGCCATGCTTGTATTCGGAGGTCTCTATCTCTTGGGCCGCCTTCAACACAGTTGTTATACATGCTGGGGCGACGCTGACTGAATTTTCTGCCAGTATTAACGCTACGGCGCCAGCCGTCCCAGTCTCGTCGAATGTGTTTGCCGAACTTACTGCACTCGAGAAGTTGGACTGGACGTGCAAGGCACCGTTAAAAGGCAATGTAGATGCGAACTCTTTGCGCAACCTCCGTCAACTTCGAGTCAACGAAGTGGACGCTTCGTTTTTCCTTGTCTTCTCCACAATACGGTGTGTACTCCTTCCTCTAGGACCCTTTTGCCATCGACCCCGCCCTTTTAGGCTTCCCTCCCTCACCCAGCTTGTCCTCTTCCCAGAATGTACGGTCCCCGAGCACACATTCTGGCAAGCCCACGGCCACGGCGCGCGTTTGGTCGATCTCGAAATATCGCATCACATCGTGGAAAGTCTGCGGACTTCCACTTCTATTCTAGATCTATGCCCAAACTTGCGGGCGCTCGTCGTCGGTTGGGCAGAGCCAAACTTCATGATCCCTACGCCCAATGTACGTGGTAGCGTCTCCCTAGGCTTGTGTCGCCTTTAGTACTCGAATTTACGCTTGAACAGGAGATTGCGCCCCTTCGTAAAGAGGATCTCGTCTCCTACCAGCCGGCCATAGCGCTACTGAAGATCACGTTCAAAGTGTACTTCAGGCTCCGGCCCTACGAACACACTCCAGAAGGCTCGAACTCAGTTTCAATTAGTGCCAAAGCGGTCCTGACCTCCTGGGAGAAATTCTTCATCGATTTCCCTCTGGACTCGCTTCCCAATTTGCGCGAGATTGTGGTTACATGTTTCAGATGGCCGCAGACCGAGTGGGTGCATTCATTATTGTCAGGGTTTCACGGGGGATACTGATTTTGGTGCTTCGCAGGCATGAGATCTCGAAGAGTGGGTGGGTACGCGCCGCGGAGAGGCTATTGAAGCACCAAGTGACCATAGCAGATGAGCATGGCAAGAAGTGGCGAGCGAGGCTGAAGTTCAGGGGGAAGACTGAGCAGTGAATCCGAACTTGAAAAGCGCAAGCGGAGGGAGCCAAAACGAAGGACACGCTAGATAATGGAATTTACTCTCATTTTTGCTAGAATATCATACCCATATCGACATCGTACATATACCTATGAACGTACATAGTAACCACAATCAAATCTCCAACGCGAATGGCAGGACCCGCTTAAGCGTCGCATTCTGTGTCCGGAGAATCTTGGCCATCCGACCAGCGTCATACAGCGAAGCACTTTTCGGACACTTTTCGGGCTGCCTTTCTTCTGCCCAAGCACAGTACTTGAGGGTGACCATAACGGAGAACCAGCATGCCTGCAAAAGGTCCGTCAGCCGACTGGCCAATATCCCGGGTGTTTACTTACCGACAAGATCGGGTCCAGATAGACGCAATCCTCCTCTTCGAACATACTTGAAACCTGGATGATTTCGGCGATCGTAGAATGTTTCTTCAGCATGAGTTCTTTGTTGTCGCGCTCGAACACGGAGAGGAGCGTTGAGATTCCGGTCAGGGTGAGGACCTCGGCGACTCTGAGCGTCAGGGCGAGGACAAGGAGTTCAGGGCAGAAGGCTGCGCGAGTGAGGGTGAGGGTGATGAAGGATTTGTGGGCGTCGAGTGCGTCCATGAGCTCCCAATAGGAAGCTTGCCAGGCCTCTTTGGACGCGTCGGCTGTCGCCGGGTAAGATAAGCTCTGACAAAGAGATTCGACGTACCGAGATCAGGATGTGCCCACTGTTCGACTAGGGTCTTTGCCTCGTAGAAAAGAAATATGCTCTTGGCGCGAACAAAGTTGACCTCCGCGTCGGGGTTTGGCGTGTGCTGACAAGAGTGAGTATTGGATATCGTTCAAAGAGGAAAGTGACTGACGACAAGCGCTCGAAATTTATCTTGCAACTGCTGGTCAAGCAGTGTCGGGAGGTTCAGCATGATGGCGTACGACAGGTCGAGATACACGATCTGCGAGATTGCCGCCGTCGCATCCGCTGCGCGCGAGACGGGCGTGAGCCTGAATCCCGGCTTTGTGCCCCGCTCCGTCTCTGTCTCGCTATAGGTATAGGAGCTGAGGCCATGCTCTCGTATAAGTTTGCCCGCATGAGCGACCATCTCTCTTGCCCGCACGATATCCCCCTTGTTGAAGAAATAGACGCTCAGAAGTGCCGAGGTCTGTAGGTATGCGAAGGGACACGGGGCACGATTGGTGTCGTGCAAAGCAGCAAGAGCTGCGTGCGTCTGCTCTGCTTCGCGTTCGCTCTGCCCGGGGAGGACTAACCAACTGCCATTGTGGGGCACGGGTCGGTGTCGGGCGAGCATATATCCTAGGAGCTGGCAGGCGTGAAGGAGGACGGGATGGAGTTCATGCTCGTCAGAGTCGCCGATGGCGATGGCAGCGAGAAGACGGTCAGAGACGCTGAGGCCAAGTTGGGTATGATGTGCGATGAAGAGCTTGCGACTACGAGAATGTTAGACACAAGAGGCCAGTTGAATGGAGAATACATACATCTCTCCAAGCTCGTCGCCGGGCTCCGGTTCCGGAAGAGCTGGTCCATGAGCAACAGAGATGTCATATAGAGAGTCTTTTGGCGGTGCAGGCGCTGGGGCGGCTGTTGGGAGATCGTCTGGCTTGTCTGGCACGACAAACCCGTTCTTTTCCGTCCTATTTAGAAATAGGTCCCGACTGAAGAAAGAAATGAGCGATGGAACGAGCGATGGAAGGTATCTTACGCTTGTGCGAGGTCTGACCAGACGACATATTCGGGGAGGTCAGGCAGCATGACGAATGGACTCGGGTCGCGGAGACCAGTCGTGATAACATCCTCGGGTGTCGGGGGATATGGCGGAGAGTCTGAAGACGACCCAGAGGACTGTCCAGCTGTTTCTGGTGGACCGTCGTGAACTTCTCCTTCGGCGAATTCGCATCGAGTATTTTTTGAACGCGATGCAAGACAAGTGCTGCAAGGGAGCTTTCCATCGCATCTCTGGGTCCAGTCAGCGTATGTCCCAAAGGGAACTTGAGGCTAGCTAACCTTCTTCTTGCGCCTACACTTGATCAGCCCTCAAGCAAGCTCTGTGGAGAAATATCGCTCACCGACAGGGAATACACGCTGCGCCGCGCTTCAACTCGGCCGGAAACCTGCCTCCAGAGCGACCCTCGTCGTACTCGCAATTTGCTTGCATCTTGTCGCATGTCTTGCACGGTGCTTGCCCATCGCATCGCTGGGTATCAATATCGCGCTCAGCAGGCCTGTAGTGGCGAGAACAATGTACGCACTATCTTCCTGCGTTTACAACGCATGCAGGTTGCTGTCTTTAGTTTGGCTTCCATCGTGGAGAGAGGGCAACGAATACAGTCTTCGTGGACGGCATTGCTGAGTAAGTGCTAACGCGGTCGCGGCAAGGCGACGCCTTTAGATCTAAACACAAAACAACAAAGTACACACTGACTTTCAAGCTCCAAGTCGGAATTAAACTTGTACAGTAGCGGTCTATGGAAGATATCGAGTAAGAAACTATCGTACAGAGATGCTACACATGTCCTCAGAACCCAAGCTGCTCCACGAAACTCTGCCATGTCGCATCTAGTATCGGCGGGGTCGCCGTCCCGAAGTTTTGGAAAGCGCCAACGCCGAGGTTAAACCCAGCACCACTGCCGAATCCTCCCGGAGCACCAAACGACGATACTCCAAGGCCATTAAACTGCACACCACTCATCTCCTCCGGAGGCGCAAACGCCGCGCCGTAGAACAACGACGGTTCGCCGAGGTCGAAACTCCTCATATCCTCCGCAATTGTCGGGTGCATCGGCAAATCCCCTCCAGCACTGACGCCGTTGGAATTCGGTGTACCAATGCTACTGTCGCTGCTTGCGACGACGTCAGAAAAGTTCGGAATGTCCCGGGGCGAACCGCGTGTCGACGATGTGCCGCGCGAGCCTATTGACGGACTGGGTGACGACCCAGAAGTGCTAGACGTATCGCTTGTAGCGGCAATGAGATGCGTCCTCCCGCCAAGGCGATCGAGGTCTGCGGGTGTGACCTCGCAGGCGTCGTTGGGGTAGAGATGTGGCACGCTGGCGTCGACGGCCTGTTGCGCTTTGCGATGGAGGAGTAGAACAGGTTGCTGTTGGAGGGCATCAAACAGAGCAGCGCAGCGTAGAGAGCAACGTACCAGCATTTGTGCGGCAAACCTACAAGTGCCCGATGCGTCCTGAAACAGCTGCGCAAGGGCATCAAGCTCCTCCAAGGACGACGACGCCATCTTGGACGTTGGAGAACGAATGAGCAGCATGCACATGACGATCTAGTCACAACGGATGAGACACAAAGTGGTCAAGGTTCCAGAAACAACTGACCCCGGCCGACAGTGCAGGCGACCAGACAGACCCCATCCTTGTCAACAAGTGTGGGTTATCGCGCCATAGTATAACCAATCCGCGGATGAGTCGCCACGCAGAGCGGTACGCCGCCATGACCGATGGAATAAACCGATGGCTGGCTAGGTCATCTGGTTTTTCCGTGAGGGCTTGAACAAAGTAGGCGCGATGGAGGTTCAAGAGAGCTAATATTCGCGTCAATGCTGAGTTGAGAAAAATAATGAATGAAAAAACGTACTGGCCTCCTTCATCTGTAACACAAGAAAGCGTTGCATATATATATAATTTGGCGGGGGCGGATTCTCGACGCCGCAGCTTGGGCGGAGGTCGGTGGGGATGAAGAAGTCACGAATCTTGCGATCCAGCTCGAGAATGGTGTTATACGCCGGCGGCTTTGTGCTGAAAGCGGAGGATACGACGTTGTGCATGAGCATGCTGTACTTGCAGGTCCATGCGAAGACTAGGAATACAAGAGGTCGGTCACGAAAAAAGGTGGCGGGAAAGGGAGCTTACAGCTTAAGCCCTTCCCATGATCCTCAGCCGTCACCTCCGGAGGGTCGATTGGGCAGGGGGAGTCGATGTGAGTTGGGGAAATCGTTGTCGGGCGACCCAACGAGAAGCTCTATAACAATCATCAGTCACAAGGGAACACCACAAAGGCACAGAGAACGCACCATCCACGTATCATTTATGAACAGCTGCCAGAACACCCGACTCCGCCTCTGTGACGCCTCTTCGCTAAGTTTCCAACGGCTGCTGTTGAGGTCTGTGGCACAGGATGGATAAGGGTGTTATAATGAGACAAACAAATAAAACGAACGCAGTCCAAGCTGCGAAGAATGTCAGGTCGAAAGGCGAATACAAACAGACTGTCGACGAACTCCAAAGGATAACCTCACTGCCGTGCCGAGATACAACCACGCAGCGTTTGTGCTTGCAGTATCGCCCTCCCAATCACTCAGGTCGACATATTGCGCCATGTGGAGCTAAACAGAATTAGAGTAATTTGCTGCAAGAGCAGGACACGAACCAGCGCTTGCACAGCTGCGAGGGTCGTCTCTCGTACGGGAGAGGATAAAGCCAATGACGCGCGAGCGAGATAGAAGAACTCTTGGGCCTCGACAGAGTATGCCGGCTTTTGCGGGTCAAGCAGCGCTGCGATGGCGAAAACGGAAAACATGAGAGAGAGTGAGTGGTGGGTGCGCATTGTAGCAAAAGATCTACGAGAGTGTGTGTAAGTAAGTTCCTGGGAAGAAATGAAGGAATGAACCCAGCACGATATACGGCGTCTAATACATCGTCCAAGAGTTCTTTGCGCTGAAGTGTGAAGGGACTGCGTCGATGTGAGATCAACGCAATTACAAAAAGTAAGGTACACACAGGTAACCTCCATGTTCGAGGTAGGTGTCGCACAGTCGGATTGCCTCGCTAAGCGGAGGCAAGAACTGAAAGACCTCTCGCGCGAGCTCGCTGTCTGCAACTTCGCAGTCCGGGAACGATAGGTCCGTGATGCGTTTTGGGAGGCGAGGGGTTGGAGTGGGGAATGCAGAACCGACATTACGAGTCATTGGCTTTACTTGGGCGGAGAGGAGGTACTGTATCGTCTTCAGCAAGCATCAAATAGTGTCAGGAAACAAACCTCTGACCGCGCCGTCTGTCCAATGAAGCTCGAGTCGCCATGCGGACCAATCGTAAGGGTCCCAAAGGCGTCAATCAGATTCTCCTCCCCCGTACGCCCTTGAGATGAATCGGCATCCGAAGACGGGGATGCAGAGGACGACGCGGACGCTGTGTTGTCAGGAAACTGTGACGTGTTTTCGCGGGAGTGTGGTGAAGGCGTGTGTTTGATTTGGAGGAGTTGGGCGCTGAGAAGCGGGTGGGGTAGGTCGGTGCATGATTCGTTCAGCGAGCGGAGGCCGTCTTCGAGTTCACGGATTCGCGAGGTGAGGGTTACAATGCGGTCGTGCAGCTCTTCGGTGTTTGCAAGGACCAGACGATGTCCTTTGCCTTGAGAGAGTCAGCGTGCTCAACAATGAGGAAGATTACGCACCGGAAGCAAGTTGGCCTGGATCGCGGTCAGCATGTCTTTTCTAGCGCAATGAGGACGCACCGTCGGGGCATATAGCTCCACATCCTCTGCTAATCTTCAATACACCTCGCATACAAAGCTGCGATTCTCACCTAGCCACACATTTGCCACAGGGGACCTACGTGCTCACATGAGTCCTGTGCCCACCTCATCGTTCAATTCGCTGACATACATTCTTATCGCAACGGAGTTTCAGACGACGACATTCCGCGCACGACGTGGGTCTGTAGCCAAATGAGACGAGGCTACGATGCCGAGTAGCTTACAAACACTCTGCCTGGTTTCTTGCGCGGCTTGTCGTCCTTGTCTTTGGCCATTCGTCGTGGGAGCTGGTCAAGGGTAGTCGAGCCCGTGGTGTGAAGGTGAGCGCGAGGTAAGCGTGAAGCTTGTCGGAGATGTATACGCGTTCTCGGCAACTCGATATTTCTTAGTCATCATCGCTGATGTTCTTTGACCTGAACGTTCCTGTGTACCATCCTCAAGTTCAAGCCGCATCCTCGTCCAAGAAGAGCAAAGGAAAGCAGCCGCAGACGCCCGTCGATGTATCGTATTCGCCTGGCCAGATAACAGCTATCGAGGCTCGCGTCGACCTGCTTGTGCATTGTGAGCTCTAATGCTCCGCTTTTTCCGGCCCTCATTCTCGCAGTAGGATATACTGTAATCGCGTTCAACCAGACCGTCAACTCCTCCGTAAACCCAAAGACCCACGCGAATACCCTCGACCCGTTGCTTGCTCGATTGAAATCGCGAAAGGGCATCGTTTTCCTCAAACGAATCACCATTATCCTCGACCAAGAGAGCGAGAAGGGAACCGGCCTCATTCTTGCCAACGCACAGCTGTTCAAGTCGTACGACCTCATTGCGTTGATGCCGACGACCCAAAGCACGTTCTCCCTTGCATGTCTATCCCATACCGTCGCCTCTCCCGTCACAGCACACATAATTGCCCTCCCGCTCACTCTCCGGATGGATTTCCGCTTGCGGCATACGCTCGTGCGTGGGGCAGTCAAGAACGGCGCGGTGTTTGAGATTAGCTACGTCGGTGCGCTGGGAGGCGAGCACGATGCGGTTCTGGTCGATGCGGGTGCTGCAGAAAGCGGAGTCCCCGCCAAGCGCAACTGGTGGGCGGTGGGGAAGGAGATTGTACGCGTCACCAAGGGCAAGGGCTTGATGGTCAGTGGTGGAGTGGTTGCAGAGGCAGATTTACGTGCCCCGAAGGATGTGGCGAATCTGTGAGCGTTTCTGGTCGGACATTTCTTCTGCTAATCGACGACAGCATAACGTTGCTCAGTGTCCCACAGGATGTAGCGCATGCTGCGTCGACGAAAATTGCCAAGTCGCTCGTTCTGCGTGCCCGTGAGTAATATCCATCTAACAAGACTCTCAGTCATCCCGCCTGCAGAAACGCGCCAAACATATCGTGCTGTTCTCTCTGACCCCGTTCTCGTTGTGCCGCCTCAACCGCAAGAGGACCCGGCAGTCGCTCCTCCGCTGCAGGACATGGGTGTCGAGAAGAAAAAGCGGCCACGGGAGGACGATGATAGTGATGCAGAGCCCAAAGAAATCGCGAAGCTGGCTACAGTGTCGGTAGTAGCGACGCCCGCCACTGATGCAGCACTGGGAGAGGGTTCATCGCGGAAGAAAAAGAAGCGGAAGAAGGGGACGAATGCGAACGGGGCTTCTTGAGGAACGACATAAACAGTCAGTTTGCAACGAGGAACAACGCCCTGTTAGTATTACTCGAGATATAGATACCCAAGAACAAGAAATTACTAGTAGTACCATCTACTCGTCTTCATCGTCTTCGAACTGGCGGTGACGGACATCCTGCTGCGGGTCCCAGTCATAAGGGACAAATATTACGGAAAGCATGCCCATTTCCGTGAGACGGGGCATCACCCGCTCAATGGCCAACACCACGGCGGCACGATTTAACTTGGGGCCTTTCAGCTTTCGAGGCCATTTAGTAACCTCGAAGACGACGGCGCGTAGAAATGGGAGCTTTGGCAGCATGCTCTTTTCAAACCATAATAGTCTAATATGCTCGTCTGTGTCCTGCCACTTATCATGAGAGGTGGTGAAGGTCAGTTCAGTAATTCGGTTTTGGTCAGGCAATCGCGCAAACAGGTACCACTGCGCGAGACCAGTAAAATTGCACTCGAGATTGGCGAGAGACGGGAGTGTCAGGTCCATGTCCGCAACCGAAGGATCTTTAGGATCAAGGTGAGTTGGTGCGTTTTTCGACGGCGTCCGGGACCCACCAGTTGCGTCCGGCACCTTCAGAAAGGTTATGTGATTCCCAATGTGTCTCATTAGGGGACCAAGCAAGTGGCTTGGAGATTCTCGATACTCGAGGTGGCGCACCCGGGTTAGATCCAAAGGAAAGGATGGATCGGCAAGGGCAGCCACTGCCGCCGAAGCGTAGGTGAGAGTGAGCTTGCCGATCTGAGGCAGCGGCCGCGATGGGGTGCGTGAGGTGCACGGTAGATGAAAGTCGACATAGGCATAAATATCATGGCAGAGCATGAGGTGAAGATCCGTCAAGGTTGAGGAGCAATCAGCTAGTAAGCTCATGAGATAAGAGGCGCTCCATTTGTGGCGGAACCCAAGCTCGAGGGACCGGAGCGCAGGCAGAGACACGAGCCTCTTGAGGCATTCAAAAGCTGTATCGTCTCCCAGCGGCAGGCTCCGGAGGCGAAGAGTCTCCACTGTGTCCCAGGATCGGGCTGATAACACGGTGAGGAGAGTCGGAAAGCTCTCATTCACAAGGAGGGTGCGAATATGGGAGACAATGTGAGGGGATGCATCGAGGATTCCGAGAAGGCGGTCCACGCGCTTCAGCCATGGCCCGTCGGTCCGCACCTCGTACTTGGAGTCCCAGTCGTAGTCTATTCTGATAGTGTGGAAGAGCCGCGACTGAGCCCAGTAGCAGAACCGGCCGCATACCATGGCACAGGACCGAAGACCCGCATCGTTGTTCACGTAGTCGACGAGGATGCAGCGTTCGAGTTCGGGAGGGAGAGTCGGGGTCATCAAGGGTTCCCTGACATCGTAGGAGGAGGACATCTGAGGGGTCACCTTCCCACGATGCTGATTCAGGCTCCCGACCTTGGGACCAGTGGTACATCTAAAGCCCAAGTCGGCGTCCAGTAGTCCCAGTCCGGCACCGTCGCAGGCTGCATTCGTTGCAAAATCAAGACATCTTCTTCGCGCGCCGGCGGGATGGGCATGGCGATGCACACGCCGACGTCCAGCAGTTGCCTTGCCTTTCTAGAAAGTCTGGGTCCGGGTCCAAGTCTGACCAGAAGGGACGTACTAGGGCGGAATCGGTTTGTGTCGACTGGCTTGACTGAGTTGTCTTGGTCGCGGAAGACTGCCTCTGCAGAGATTCAGATTCAGATTACCTCTTGCTGGCCCACTCACCGACGTGACTCAGAGGACTCGAGCCCAAGGCCATCATATGCATATCCACTCCCGCTCTAGCAACATTGAGTTGGAACAGCGTTAGCTTCAAGACTAGCACACGATTTGAGAGTTCTTGTGAGTGTCGCTGCATCCAGAGCACTTGCAAAGCCTTGCGTTTCCAGGTCCGGCGCTTGGTTGTGCGGGTGGTGCAGGCCAAAGGAGAGCAAGCTATATTCCTCATGCCGACCCCAGGTCGTGCCAGACTCTTTCAACGGGCCGTCGATTCTGTTTCTGGGTTTGATTCTGCGATCTGCCCGCTGCCTTCTGTCTAGCCGTCCAAGGCCGAAGTGTGATGAATTGCAAATTGAAAAATCGAGCAGGACAAAAGAATATATACTCAGCCGTACTGTCCGTCCATCCTCGTCTTCATTGGCCATGCACGATAACGCCAGCAACCCCGATATTAACCTCGCAGTCCACGACATCGGGCTCAGGCTCGGGCTGCATTCGATATAAGCCTTCGTCTTCTCTAGATCTTGGTTGCGGCGATTGTGGCGCTGGTGGCGCGATGGGCATGGCGATCAAGACGATGACATGCAGCAAATTGTGCGTTGCAAGGCTCGTTTCGAGAGGGTCTGCGAGCGACCAGCCTGAGGAGAGCGACGCGTCGGGAAGAGTTGGCGTGGACGTAGCGGAGCAGGTCGTTTTCGTCGCTGGTGAATTCCGACTGCCAGTGGTGGCCTTCCCTGTCTGAATGTTGGTCGTAAGATCTCGAGGTTGCGTCTGTATTCCCAGTGGCTTTTCATATTCAGGAAATGAAGAGGAGAACGTGGTCGAGGTCGGACTCACTTGAATGCGCCACCACTCATCGACGTGGCACGGTGGAGGCCTGGGGCTCCAGAACACTTCATACTGCGCTGGCTCCCGTGCGACGCAGACCCGCTGCTCTTGTTCGCGCCTGATTCTGACTCTGGCAGCGCTAGCGACCGTTTGACGTCGTCGAACCTCGACGCAAATAGCGATAGCCAAAAAGGCTAGCGCGAGTGCGGTGTACCTGCAGAACAGCGTTAGCGTTTAGGCTCGACTCCACCATGTCAATGACGCACAAAGCTATCCCGCCCAAGTGGCCCAGTCCTGTCGCTGTATCAAGAGCACTCGCACTTGCAGACGCGTTGGTTTCCGGGTCTGCAGCAGACATTGGCATCGCGGGAGGAAGTCCGAGTTCTGCATTTGCGGCAGCGGCTTAAAGCAGGGTTTCCACTCAGTCTCGGCCCAAGTCCTTCTCTTGGCCCATTGACATAAAGAGGAGATATAGGATGGAATTTGGCCTTTTCAGCGAGACTGCTGTCAGATCCTTGTTGGTTCTTGTCAAGGTTTGTTGCCGTGACCGTGATGCGGCTTCGTTTCAACATCCACAGTATGTGCTCGGTCCTAACCTCCCTGCGCTTAGAAGGCCTTATAGCTTACGAACAGCGACGCGTGTACGTATGCAGGTTGAAATTTGCTGTCCCATTGCTTTCAGCCTATGGCGCGTAGTCACAGCGACCACTGCTTTTCAAGGACTCGGACCTGAACCCACTGTTCTTGCTCTTCCGATGCCGGAGAAGCACACGAGAACTTCCTGGGTCCTCGCGCGTCCCGAGCCGGCAAACAGTGAGCCTGGATGTGTCATGACCTGTCCCGTGAATGCGGTCGTCAACGACCCTGCTGCCGATTGAATACCTGCAACACTCCGTCTCTCGTTATTACCTGCCCGTCTCCATAGCCCGCAGGGGGTGCGAACATCGGAAGCAGATCGCTAACGTTGCGCCCACCTTTATAAAAGTCTCGCTTCGACCCACGTCAAAGTTTTTTCTCTTCCCCTTGCCCTGCCCTTCCCGCCAGCGAAAACGACAACTTCACCAAAAGCTTCACGGGCATCATGGCGACCGCACTGGAAGGCGACCCGGACGTGCGCGGCACGATAGGCGCCATCTTCGCCGGATCCTTAGTCGCCGTTGGGTCAGTCACTACACAACATATCCTTGGCTCAGAGATTGACGGAGAACGCTCAGGCTGTCTGCTATCCTTGGCTTTCAAACCTTCTTGTACTTTAAAGTCTTTCACACGGACGCGACGCGATACAAGCTCTTGGTACGTGCTAGCGATTTTACGTCTCGGGATAACTTAGAAATTCTAGGTCGTTTGGATCTGGTACGCCTTTCCACGCGCCATATATTTCACTTGAAATCAAACCCGGTCCTCCAGGCTCACCGACACAACGCACACCATCCTCATCTGTACCGCAATCTGGGACTATGCCGTGGTCCATTTCGCCAACCTAGCGAGGGCGCAGCAGATCGCTCCGTGCGTTTCAACTTGACCTTTGTTTCGTGTTGAACAGTCAACACACACATAGCACACTCTCTGTACGTTCCAACGCGTGCTCTCTTGCGTTTTACTGAGGTTCCGACAGTTGACCGTGGCCATAACCGCCATAACCACGCTGAGCGTCAATATGTGAGGGCAGTTTGTCCGGCTCTTCTCAGGCTGATGTCTAAATATCCTAGTTTCTACGGTTGGAGGATATACAAAAGTGCGTTCTTTTGCCACCGTTCCGAACGAATGCAAGTTGAATGAGTACTGCAGTGAGCCAACACAACTGGTGGATCACCGCTCTCATCGTGAATTGCCATTCTATCTGTATGAATCAGAACTCACGGACGCCAGGCGATCTTATGTCTTGCGCGAACCGGTGCGCGACTCTTTTCTACTCGTGCTCAAGCATTTTTTATACAATCAAGGGGTGGCTTGTGGTGCGTATTCCTCAACCTTTCTTTCGCGGTCGAAGCTGAAGTGTATTTGCGACACATAGTATCGACAATTGAGATGTACGTGTAGCTTCCCCCGCACAATCTCTCTCTCACTAAAAATCCGATCGTTTTGTAGGCTGCGCAAGAAAACCTTTGCATCGTTCTCTGTCGACTTTGACGTACGCTCTACCTTCTCTCCCTCGTTCACCCGAACCAGAGTATTTCTGCAGGATTATCTCATCGCCGGACTCGCTATCTCTGCCGCAACAGACGTCGTTATTTCGCTATCCCGTTACTACTTTCTCCGCAATCTCAGGCAAGGGTATCCGGGGTGAGCTCATTCTTTGTCCTTCTCTTACAGTGCATTCATTCTGCGCGTAGAACGCAAGAAATTGTTGACGTCGTGGTTGTGTTCACCGTCAACGATGGCTGTTTGACCTGTAAGTTCTGCGCTTCTTTCAGTTAGAAAAAAATACTGATAGTCCATTCAGGTGCCGTGGTCATTGCAGCGCTCATATGTGTGCGTCCGGCCCAAACTACTATGTCCAATATCAACGAATCCTACGCTTACAGCTCCTCTGTATGCCACACACCCTCGTCTGGCTTGGAATATACTTCAGCATTGCTAAACGTACGTGCACATCTCGTCTACACAATACTTGTAGTTCATGCCCCGATCACAGTATATTCCAACTCGGTACTCGCGACGTACGTTCTGAATTCCCCGTCGACTCGAGATGCATTTTCACCATTGAACAGGCTTAACCTACGCAATTGGTACCGCCACCGCGAGCGACCCCTCGGAATCCCACTTTCTCAACGGCAAGGACCGAGCGATACGAGAACCGCCGCGGGCAGCCCGATTAGCGAGGTGATGATTAGTCGGGTCACGTCGGCGGACAAGCAGATAGCGGGGAATGGTTCAGTGAGTAGCCACTCTGGATGGATTGACTCCCGAGCTAACGACATATGTAGACGATGGAAGTTTTCGTGGACCAACAAGTCGAGTATAACGTCTCCGAGTCGATGGCAAGCATGACGCCCGAACCGTTGAGGAAGGCGCCGAGAACACGAAGGTAGCACTAAATCCAGACATACATCGTTACTTCCAACCAATAGATTTAGACAGTAGAAATAGCTGGCTACTCGAAGCCAGGTGCGATTCGGGACGTGAAGACTTGGTACCCGCGGTCGTACGCCTTATCGAATCCCTCTTCCATGTGCTTCCTAAACCCCGGGTCATTCATAAACTGTGTTGGCCATCGGTAATGGAAGGAGAGTTGAAAATGGGCATGAACCTCTGCGAGGAGCTCGAAACTCTCCACCTCAACAAGGACGCAAAAGTCTCCCAGTCCTTCCGAGGTGATTGTGCCGCCAGTCTCGTTTACGATGCCGTGGAGGCCAGACTCGAGTGCCACATTCTCGCGGAAGGTCTGCGGTGGCCGACGTAAAACATGATAGCAAGCACGGGACCGTGAAGCGTACATAATCGAACTTGAGGAACTTCTGACCAATGATTGGCAGAGCTTTCATATCCTCCAATTGCCGGAGCAGATATTGCTCAAATTCCTCCCTCGACACGTCGGGACGCTTTTTGAAATGGAAGGTCGCGCGGAGGCGGTCTTTGCGGACGGACATTAGGCCTGTCAGCAGCAGTGGGAGTCGCGCATGCCCTTATATACCTGAAAGGCAAGATCAAAGCTTAAGTTAGATCGAATCCTCTCGCAACTTTGGCCACGGGATGCCTCAGCCTAAAAAAAAAACTCGAACCAGTGGGTCGCCCGATAAATATATAATTACTCTAATATACAGAATATTACGCCTTGGCTCACAGTGTGGATTATTGGGACTCCAAACTCATCGTCGATCGATTGTCCGTTTGCGTGTCAACATGAACGTTGATTTGCACGCCCTGTTTAAAGTTCAGCGTGTCACGTGAGCAGGAACGACTGTAATCGTTCAACGTACTCCAAGGGAACCTTTTGCAGATACTAAGGGATCATCCTGGACAAGACAACGACTGAGCGGAAACAATGCTTGCCGAGGAATAAGCTTACAGAGTGTTGCAGCGGAGATCGGCGCGGGGGCTCGAGGTACACAATCGGAACTGAAGGGTCGTGAGATGCAGCGCCGCGCCCGCTTTGTCGAATGCTGTTCCGGGTGTTGAGACTGGCGAGGGTGGTAAATGTCAAGCCCGAGGTTGGGAACATTGAATTTGCTCACGTTGCCAGTAACGAGTTGGCGTAGACTGAGAAACGGCTTGGTGAGCAGGTGGGAAGTAGGTGATGCGGAAACTCGCGTTTTTCGATTACAAAGTATATTCCGAGGAAGACGAGGGTGTGCGATTCGGCCAGCCACTAGTGTGCATTTATGAGATTTAAACCAAATGGGCGATTTAAACAACTCACGAATAGCATTGAGGTAATCGTCCCGAGACTGAAGTGAAGGTCGCTTTCTTAGTGTGGATTTCAGAGTTCCATACGGCTGACTTGCCTCGTCAATGAGCCTTTCGGAGCCACAAAAAAATGATCAACGACGTGCATGAAGTTGGAAAGTAAATCCACGTACCAGCTTCGACCCCGTAGAGTATCAAGCGGTCGAGAATATCGTTCATTCTGGAACGATTGTCTAGACAGAGGACACACAAGGGAGTGCACAGACCTTCCGGTGCCCTGCCGGTTCGCTCGAAACAGGTAGACGAGAAGGCCAGTGATGAGAACGTCGAGAGTTGCTGACACGGCGAGTCCGAGGCTGAATATCCACTGGGTTTATGGTAAATAATCCACTGAGTTAATGCCGACTGAGCGAATTACCCGGGCATGGACACGGAAAAGAGTGAAGGTGGGGTAGAGAAACCTGGATGAAGGGCGCGATTGATAAAAGTTATTCACCGTTCAAGAAATACACACATCTTGGCGGTTGTAACTGCAGAAAAAAGAGGAGGAGTGAATAATTCGGATATTGATCGGGCCTGCTCACCTGATGCACAACCTAAAAACGGCAAGGGTGAGAAAAAGGTGTAATGACCATGGCGGACGGTGCACATACCTAATCGGAACGTGCTGAGGACAAGCTACATCGACTGAGTCTACTATAGAGAAGAGTCCGGCGCGACGTACCACAGGAATAACCATGAACCAGTTTCTATTGCTCAGCCGGAAGATTCGATGGGCAAAGAAGCTACTTGTGGATGAACGGAGTCCGCACCGAGATCCGAAATCTTGGGCGTACCAGTGGGTGAAAACCGTGACCAAAGCCTGTTTGCTTTTGAGTCGTCGACACAAGGCGACGGAATTCCACGAACGGTCGTTATAACGGTGAGCTGGAAGGGAGGATTTGAGTTTGATGAGCGACGGGGACCGGTCCTGAGAAAGTGGAATTTTGACATACAGGCAAGAACCTAAAACTTTAAGTTTATGTTTTTCAACGCGCAAAGACAAACGCACCAAGGTATCAGGTCCGCCTTGTCAGGTTGCGAATTATTCTGTATCAAGGCGAACCAAACCGCGCCCCAAACAAGTGATGTGTGAAAATTGTCCATAACCCTCGTAGCGAGTCAGCGGAGCCGGTTCCTGTGGTTGGGCGGAGCGACGCGTACCAGATGACTAGAATCTTTTTCGTGCGAGGCGCGTTGTGAGCTTTGCGTCCGCGGCAGTCTCAGTTGAGCAACGTACGAGTATCTTAATCA
Source organism: Mycena amicta (assembly GCA_029282125.1). Lineage (NCBI taxonomy): Eukaryota > Fungi > Basidiomycota > Agaricomycetes > Agaricales > Mycenaceae > Mycena > Mycena amicta. Next base: position 72,477 of record JARIHP010000078.1, read on the forward strand.
CGAGAGGATCCTCCTTGTACGAGCGGTAGTACAGCATGCTTTGCAGATTCACCATCCCGCCGAACCTGTACCCAATTGACCTCAGAGCGTATAGTTTGAACGTTTAACTCGTACATTGAAGCAAACAAGGCTCCAAGGAGCTGGGCACCGAGTGTTTGTGAGAGGGGGATTGGCATTGTTGACGCATACTCCAACGCGGGGAGGTCAGACAGCGCTCTATTAAATGTCTCCGTCCTATGCCGTTGGACTCGGCTGTTCCTAGGCCTGCTGACCACCGTGATACCCATTCAACATAAAAAAAACAGTGCTAGCCGTACTTGTGTATGTCACCGCTCTTCCACCCCCGCCGAGCTCTCAAGGGTCAAGAATAGAAGTGAATTGCCGGATCAGCATCAAGGTTCCACAGCCAGTGCATGATATGTGAATAGAAAACAGGCCTAGAACAGCTGGGAGAAGCTGCCGTGAACAGCGGAGAAAAGGTGGGGAAAGATAATCAGACCTAGATGTTGCGACTCTGACGCCGCGGCGACGGGAGTCCGAATGGGGGCGGTCATATACAGTTGCGGGACGCGTTTGTTCCGTGCTCCAGCGGCTCCGCCTTGGCGCTCTGCGAGTCCATGCCTCAGACTCGGATGGCAACAGGTTTCCGGAAGATGCTACACTGCGACGCTCTAGGGAGGTGGGTGTCTGTCAGAGCACAGGATTTTAGCGTCGAGTGGTGGTCCGAGTTGACCAGTCCAGTATCGCCTCAAGGATTTCTTGGGAATGCTTGTTGAAGGTGCTGGTCGAAGGCAGACAATGATTGTGACAATCATGATCATCATGATGTTGTGAACTTTCAGCGGTCCGGCCCGGCCCCGCCATTACTTGAATGCTTCAACTTGCCAAATTCCTGGCATGATCAATCGTTCAGCAGTTCAACTTGCCTGAGCTCGTTGTCAATGGTAACTCGGGCCGATCAGGAATATAAATAGTGCGTAGTGTACAGTGGATTATTTAGACCGCAAACTCATTAGTGAGTCCCCGTCGTATCGGATGTCCGTTTGCGTTTCGATGTTAATTTGGACATTCTGAGCGACGAGCGACAAGGTTATGAGCTCATCCAGGGCCATGGTAGTTTTTCAACATACCTCAAGGGGCCCTGAAAGCCCTTTCGCAGACCCCAGGGGATCTTCCTGCCCGGGAATAAAGATCATCGCTAAAGCAAGAGACGCAACTTACGGGGGACTGTCTTTGAGGACGGCGTTCTCCGTACATAATTGGAGCCGGAGTGAATCTAGTTTGGCGAATGCTATTCCGGGTGTTCAGTCTGCGAGGGTAATCGTCAGTAAACCAAAGAAGTTCAGATTGAATTCGACCACTGACGCTGCGAGCAAAGAATTTGCGTAAACTGGGAGACATCTGAGTTGGCATTGTGGGAGGCGAGAACATGGAGACTCACGTTTTCCGATGACCGCGTAGATTCCGAGAAAGACGAGGTTATGCTGTTCCGCTAACCACTGGCCTCCATTGATGAGTCCGAACCAAATAAACAATCCGAGGGACTCACAAATACCATACAGGCAAATGTTGCGAGACTGCAAGTGAAGGGCTCTTTAGTGTGAAGTCCAGAGTTGTCGGGCAACTTACCAAGTCAATGAGCCTGGTGGAAAAAGACCGATTCAACTGCCTAATAAAGATGTCGACGATAAACACATACCAGCCTCAACCCCATAGAGTATCAAACGGTCGAGTATATGATTCATCCTGTACACCGATTAACACCGAGCTCATCGTGCAGCTTAGACGAACCGTTCAGTTCCTTTTCGGTTCGTCCGAAACAGGTAAACGAGCAGCCCGGTGATGAGAACATCGAGGATTGCCGATACGGCGACACCGAGGGTGAATTGCCACTGGATCGAAAGAATCAAACGGGGCGAAGGTAAGCGTGAAGAAGACATACCCGCGCTTTAACACGAAAGAGCGAGAAGCTGGGGTATATAAACCTGGTTGCGTTGTGTTTGAGTTGAAGGCAGCGTCAAAAGAAGAGAAGAGTACATCTTGGCGGTTGTAACTGCAGAAGAGGATAAATAATGATTCCGATATTGAACGAATATGCTTACTCGCTGCGGAGACTGCACGTAGATCGAGCATAAGGGTGATGCAAATCCATGCGAGGTGAACATACCTAATCGCAGGACAGTGAGGGCCAGCTGTATGAGCTGAGTTCACGATGATTTAGAACGTGTTGTGGCCGACGTACCACAGGAATGACCATGAACCAATTTTTCTTGCTCAGTCGAAAGATTCGGTGCGCAAAGAAGCTATGAAAACAGAATAAACAAACAAATCCACCTGAAATTTTTCGATTTACCCGTGAGTAAGAACTGTGACCGTGGCCTGCCCGCCGCTGTTGAGCCATCCACAGAAATGAGTAAATTCAACGAACGGTGGTTATCACAGTCAGCTGTAGGAATTATTTTAGTCCAAAAAGTAATCGAGTTGACCGTACGCACTGGTAAGAACCTGGAAAACAGTTCGATGGTCTGTCCGGCACAGAGAGACAAAACCTACCAAGGTATACGGTCAATTCTATCCGGGTGTCCATTATTTTCCACCAACGCAAACCAGATTGCTCCCCAGATGAAGCCCGTATGAATATTGTCCAGCAACCTATGCAGTATTGTGAGGGGATCTGTTCGCCGGTGGGTGCGTAGAGGGTACCAAACAACCAGAATCTAATATTTTCGATGAGTTATACTGGGGTTACACGATGACGCCACTAAGCGGCCACTTACAAGTGTCTTGATTGCGCGAGGATCCTTCTCGTACGAGCGGTAATACAACATACTTTGAAGATTGACCATCCCGCCAAACCTGTCCATACAGTCGTAAACAGGCAGCCAGTCGTGTAACGCGCAGCTCGCACATCGAAGCAAATAACCCTCCAATGAGGAAAGCACCTTGTGTCAATGGCAGAGTTGCAGCCGGTGGAACAGACATTGGAGCTTGAAAGAAAGCAAGAGAAACTTCGAGCCCCGGGATCCGGACGACTTATTAAATGTATGACTGGAGGCAGTTCCTATACATGTTACTGGCACACTGTCCTGATATCCAAGTTTAGCACCGTCAACACCAGCCATGCTTTTTGGTATACCCAATCAAATTTCAGGGTTCAGGGACATGTCCAATGCCATCGCCTGGCGCATGGGTGGTCGAAGTCGTCTTGTATAACGAGTGCGGGGACGAGATTGAGTCGACGTTGGAGTTGGTAAAAGCCCGCGGGGACGCAGAAGCAGCGACGGGGACGCAGATACGCCACAGATCCATAATCAAAATGTTTGTTGTCCGGAATCTTGAGAAGCGGCGTAAACCAGTACAGCAATAGTATCCCCGTGTCTTGCCCGTGTCGGAGAGCTCGGAATGTCGCAGGTAGGCGCCTAGTCAAAAGCACGTAGTTGTGTCGAGTTTCAAGGAGCTGAAGCCAACCATTCTTTGAATTGTGTGCCAGTGGAGTTTCTTCTGCATTGCGGAACCAATGACCGCCCTGGTCGAGCGGTCTAAGCGCTGTAAGCCTCATGTACGTGTTGCTGATTCTAACTGCCAGTGGTCGCGTAACCGAGATTCTCTGGTTTCATGTGGGCGTATGCAATGAACGATATCTATCCCCCAAGCGGGTGCACGTGTAATCAAGACAGAAGTCGTCCCAAAAAATCAGCCAATGTCCCTGCACCATCGCCAGCGTCCATATCTGGAAGCAGCACTCCGCCTGCAAACCACTGGTGTGCTTGCGCAGCCGACGCGGTCAGTCGTTCAGATGGAGGGTAGGCGAGGAAGCCTTGGATCAAATCGAGCATCTCCGGTGAGTTGGGTGGAAGGTTTGGGAGGAAGCCCTCGAGAGACACGCGGGGTACGACGGTGAACTCGACGCTAGACGACCCGGGCAGATAGCGGAACTCGGGCCACATCTCGTCCGTTGGTGTGCCTCGGATTTTGAAGATACTCCACGCAAGTCCGATTTCGCCGCGCCGGCCATTAAACAGGGTGTCCCGATACCATCCGGCGGACGGGGGCGAATGCGTTTTAGAGACAAATGGTGGGTCGCCGGCTTGTGCGCTAGCCACGGGTTCTTCGTCATCATCCTCCTCGCATCGGAGCGCAGTACACATCTCTGCGAGTACGGTACCAAAGCTCCATAGGTCGATTGCAGCCGCGTCGTATGAGCGGGTACCAAAGAGCAGCTCCGGGGCCCGGTAGGCGCTGAGTAATAGTCAGCGACGAATACAAAAAATATCGAAAGTCGTACCCTGTAGACACCTCGAAATACATATGCTCCTGCTTTTCAGGCCACAGGTCACTAGGATTGCCGTCCGCGGACACTTCATACGCGATTCCAAAGTCGATGAGCACAACACGGCCATTCGGAGCCAGCAGTATATTTGCTGGCTTTATATCGCGATGTGCAATTTGAAGGGAATGGAGGTACGCAAGTGCGCCGAGGACTTGGAATGATATAGATTTGGTGAGGACGGTGAACCGTCTAGCGTGCGCCGGGTCTGGATTCGAAGCGGGGGTATGAAAGGGCGAGAAGGCCGGCAGCGAAAGGAGCTGGGCAAGCGAGTGGGGAATATACGGGAGGTATATTGTGAGTATCGACGCGTCGACGTCCTTGACGTGCGAATATACGGTAATTATCTGCTCAAGAGTTAGTGGGTCGTCCACAGTGCGAGTGTTACTCACATTCTCATGCGCTAGCTTGGACAGAATTCGGAGTTCCTTTACGATATCATGGGGCTCTTTCGCAAACTTGCGTCGGTAGGTGGAGAATTTAGCAACAATCCATTCTGGCTCGCGACCCTCATACGCGGTCCAAGTGCGAGATACTGTCGAGATCGGCCCGTCTTCAATGAGCTCGTAGTTCGGGTCGTCGGCATCGTCCGTCTGCGCGGCGTTCAGAGAGGCCTGCGTCTACATCGGCCGTAGAATCACCAAGTCGTCGGAGTTCATTTTTGCTTCGATGGTGGTCGAGAACCAGAAAGATGGGCGGCGTGTGACCGCCATCGTCCTTTCCTCCTCTCCGGCCACCTCAACGCTTCCCGATGTCTTCAGAAAAGGGTGCAAGCAACAGTCCGTCTCCAGTACAGCACCCTTCTATCATCCTGAACGCTCCCTAAACCCTAGATGAACGTCTACTCGCCGCAGCACGCGAAGACAACGAGGAGATGCTGCTCGAAGTATTTGAGCAGGGCGAGTTTGACATCAACTTCCAAGACGGGTCAGTCTTCACCTTGCTTTCCTCTATCCACAACTGACGCAGCATTGGTAGACTCGGGAATACAGGTGTGCATTTCACTCTTTGGCCATCGTCGCATCTAATCAAACCTAGCTCTACATTATGCGTAAGGCAGCATTTTTGAAACTACCGTGCCCAACGCCTACCCCATGTAGAGCATCCCTCGGCTGCACGGACGTCCTCGAGCGTATCCTCGAACACGATGATTGCGACGTCGACCCCATAAACCGGCTCGAGAAGGCCACGCCCTTGCACCTCGCCGTCCGTATCGAAGATCCAGAACTGAGGGAGGCCGTCGTGTCGAGTCTACTAGATGCTGGTGCCGATACGAGGTCACTGTTCTTTTTTTCGCCTTCCCGACTGGGAGTTGACTATCGCGCTTTAAAGAATCAAGGACAAGAACGGCGACACGGTGGTGGACCTCGTTCCCGCTGATGACCTGGACATTCATGCGCTGATTCGGAAAGCGCGCGCTCAGGCGGCCGTTTCGTTGGAGGATGTTGCTAGTGGTACGCGGTCTGTCTTCTCCATATCGCGACCTTTGTAACAAAAACACAGACGACGATGGCTCAGGTTCCGGCTCGGGTTCAGATGACGACTAGATGTAATCCTTCTCGACCCACTTCAATCTCCGGACATATTTAAGGTACAGATAATGGATAAATGAACGACCAAGATGAATAGAATGCATCCAAAACGCAATGATCAGTATGCCCGGTATGATGATACAACAGCTATATGTATGCAGGAGCGCCTCTAATGACCCTCTACCCCCACGGATTCGAACTTGTAAACCCAGACTTCTTCCCTCTCCCAACATCATCCGGAATCGTCCATGAATCCGTGGACGACGGCGTCGCAAACACACTCTGCGTGATCGCCCCATCCGCCCCACCGAATGACAGACCCGTAATTGACCCATCGGCCCCGCCAAACGACAATCCCGTATCGGTTGACGACGCAAACGGATTTTGCGTTGCAAAAGGATTGCTGCGGATTTGCGTTTGTGAAGAATAGCCGAACGACTGCGCGAACGCGGGTTTGTCGTCCGCTGGCGACCAAACTGAGCCAGACGCATCGCCAAAGGAGATATACGACGAGGACGCCTTGGCTGGTGGAGGGGGTGTATCCTCCTCTGTTTCAGTTTCCTCGTCGTCGTCCATGATAGGCCCATGGACGTCGTTCACAGATAACGACCTCGAGAACGAGGCTGCGAGCTCTGGCGATGGCGGCACATCCGCGGGAGGCGTGTTAGCACTAGTGCTCTGTGAGGGCGGCGGAGCGGACTCGGAGCGGAACGTTGGCGGCGGAATATGTGGTGCCTCGAACGGATTTTGCTCAGAGACTTTAAGCTCCTGGGGGTCCAGCTCCGCCTTCCCAAGGACGTCTTTGATCGCAGCAAAGTCAAAGCCCGCGTGGGTGGGCACCTTGCTCTCGCCCTCAGCGCCGGGTTTGGGTTTGGTTGGGGAAGTTGGCGTGGTAGATACGCCAGGCGGCGGCGAGTCTAATCGCGGGGGTAGCTCGTCATCCTCAACAACCGTCGCAGTCGTGGCACTCGACGCGGGTCGCGTGTATTTGGAGAACGAGCTGGCCGTCGGAGGGCGAGAGACGGATTGTGGTCGCGGGGTTTCTTTACTACTCGAGAACCACCCGGACTTCTTCCCCTTCTCCTCTTGCCGTTCGACAATTCGGTCGCCCTCGAAATCGGGTTCCTAACAAACCAGGAAATCAGTTAAGAAGAACATATTCTGCTCGTAACACCAAACGAACCACAGGATCGTCGAAAAAGTCTGCAAACACCGGGAACCCGAGCTGGTCCAAGATAAGCGGCATGAACGCCCGATAGCTCATATGCCCCGAGATCTTGTCCGTCACATCAACGTTCTCCAGCCCTGGAACGTTCTCCACCGGCCTCAACCCTGCGACCGTACCAACCCCTCCACTCGTCGCGCGGAAGAGGTAGTTGAGAACCCAGTCGTTGCGTGCGTAGGCATTGACGAATCGTCCCGAGACTACCGAACGCGTGTCGCACCACATATGGGCCGACACGGACAGCGTCGCGCCCATAAGGAAGACGTCCTGAACGATCCCGTACGCCTTTTGTTTCGCAAGCTCGATGAGGGCATAAAAGATTACTCGCGCGCCGAGGGAGAACCCGATGAGCGTGATGGGCCGCACACCAAGATGTCGCTGGATGAGGACCTGGGCAAGGACGCTGCCTGCCGCTTTTGCCCGGTCTAGAGCATTACTCCATGGGTTGTCGATGAGGTACCCGAGTTTGGTGAGGACTGTGCAGGGTATGAGCTCGGCTTAAGTTCAAGTTGGAAGGCGTACTGATGGGCCATTGAAGAGCGCTCATGAGAGCAGTCATAACAGTCGCTTGCAGGACCGTTTGGCCGATTTGCGTGAGGACCCTCCGTTGTCAGGATTTTCAGTGCGCTTCCCGTCTCTTGAATCATCTCCGGCTCCCATAGGACACTGAAAACGTCGCCGACAACGGGATCGAGAACGCTGAATGGTAATCGGACGTCGTCGAGCTTGCCCGTCATGAACCTAGAGCGTTTTTAGAGCCTGATCGCTTTTAAACCATGACACTGACCCCGGCACCGTGAGGATAGCGCTTACTCGCTTGTTGTTATGAAGCGGCAAGAGTTCGAACGTCCTCACGAATTGCGTCCTGTTGATCATGCCCTTCATCGCAATCCCCGACCCTGTCAACACTCCACCCGTCGTAATCACGGCAGCACCACCAGCGCCTGCCAGGAATCCCGTCGTCCCAGTAATGCCGACAGTCCCCAACGCGGCACCCAAACCAGCACCGATAACAGGCGCAAGAAGACCGGCGGAAAGACCGATGACAAGCCCACCACCTAGCGTCGCGAGCCCAAGCATCACGTACCGCTTTTTGCGAGCAGCTTTCTGACGCCCTTCGATGACTTCCTGCTGCTCCATCTTGTCTACGTCTTCCTGGATTTCGAGTGCTTCCGTCACGCGACTCTCGAATCGTACGACATCGATCCATCCAAGTCCTAACTTGAGTGCGGCTCGTTCGAGAAGAACGCGCGAGCGTGCATCGTAGACGCTGTCCGCGATGAGGATGAGGAAGAGGTCGCACAAGACAGTCCATCGGATATCGAGAGTGACGTTCTCGTCTGCTGCGGAGAGTGTCGTGGATACTCCGGGAATGGCAGCAGTCGACGTGTCGGCGAACACTCGAGCAGTGGTTTGAAAGGTCGCAGTTGCGGGTGTGTCCGGCATGGAGGCGGTGAGTGGTGTGGTAGGGATTTCTTCCGGTGGTGTTTCGAAGATGACCTCGGCCTTCTGCCGTCGGGCTTCTGCAGGATCGTATTCGGGGTTCGCGACGGTGTGGGTCGTCATGAGAGCGGGGACGAGGTCCATTGCTTGTACACCATGTTGAGCGAGGCTCTCAATCATCTTCTGCTCTGTCGAGAGGTCCTCAGAGTGTTCCCATATCGCCTAGATAACGTACCTTGAGTCTGGACTTCCATATGATAGTACAACCGACCCATTATTTTCATGGCCCACAGGTCCATGTTCTGCACGGCAGCCTTGAACTCCTTGCGGTTGGGTCGCTTCAGGTCTTGCGCCATCTCTTGGGTGATGAGCGAGCACAAGCCGACATACGCTATCCGCTGCGCCTCTGTCAACAAGTTCTTGGTGGCTTGCATCTGGCTGAGCGGGGTCATGGCCTTGTCCTCGTCGAAGAGATACTTTGTGCGCATATGGACCTCGTCCGACTCGTCCTCGTCGTGTCCGCGGAGTCGGGTGTATTCGCCCTCGTTCTGGACGTCGAGCTTCGCGCGCCATTCGTAGCCGCTGTCGTCGAAATCGATGAGGTTGCCCGTTGCGTTCTTTTTTTTTTTTTTTTTTTTTTTTTTTTTTTTTTTTTTTTTTTTTTTTGTGGTGTGATAGCAGGCCATCCAAGATACCTTGCGGTATTCCCCTACTGGTTTCGGCAATTGCCTCCGCTCGGGCCGACATTGGTCGTTCGGAATGAACCCCACAAGAGGGTGACGTAGGAATTGGAACCTCGTCATGACAGGAAGGAATACACACTCAACAGGAAGAAATGCTTTTAGGCAGACCATATGTCCAATTAAGGACGGTACTGTGGGGCTCGGCCGACAACGGCAATACCCACTAAAACTCCCTAGTAGTTTTTACGGGACTTAAACCCGCGGCCGTCAGAAATTATCTTGGACGGCGGCCAGCGTTAGCTGATCCGGATCAAACGGCACATCTACCGAAACCGTTATATCCCACACTGGTTACCCTTTTGCGGGATCGAACCCCTTCCAGGACCCGCGATCTCCAAAACTAATTAGAGATCAGGGACGATGATGGCGGTAACCACTACTCCATCCGTCCCCCTGCCCGTTGCGTTCTTGGAAGCCGCGCTTTTGGCGGATGGCTCGTAGTGGTATTTCTTCTTGTCCTCCTCGTCGAGCCCACTGAGAAATTCATCCTCCCGGACGACTGGCATTTCCTCCCAGCCCTCCTCGTCGTCATCCTCGATGTCGAAAGAACCGATTGGGGCAATCGCGGCAATGGGCATAACTCGAGGTCGTCGATGCCGCAAGGCAAGATGTCACCGGCATGTGGGCCGAGTTTCACGATCTTTGCCTTTCGACGCAATTTCGATGCATTTTCTTCATGAAGCTTTCCTACAGCAATCCTGGGCATGGCCACCACTCTGCCACTCCGCTGCTCATCGATACCGCTACAGAGAATCCATGAAATCGTGTTCTCCGCTCCTCACTTTGGTATTCTCCGTACACAAGCGGAACCGGAATGAAGTGGCGTAGCATTTTCTCGAGATGAATTTTCCTACATCTTAATCTACTATTCATTCAAGACTGCTGAACCCCTGTCTTGACTTTATAACAAGGCGGCAACTTCGAAAAACTTGATGGCCCCGACTCTCCCTCCCGAACTTGAACGCTGCATCCTCGTCGACTACGTGAGCAGCGATGCGGGTCTTCGGTCGTGTGCCCTGGTATGCGGCCGATTCTGCTACTGGGCTCAGTCGCGGCTCTTCCACACTGTCACGATTAAGGCCGACTGGGACTCCAAGGACTACACTAGCAGAGCGCGGACCGACGGGCCATGGATGAAGCACGTTGACCGCCTTCTCGGAATCCTCGATGCATCCCCTCACCTTGTCTCCCATATTCGCACCCTTTTTGTGACTCAAAGCTTTCCGGCTCTCCTCACCGCGTTATCAGCCCGATCCTGGGACACCGTGGAGACTCTTCGCCTCCGGAGACTGCCGCTTGCAGACGATGCAGTGTTTGATTGTCTCCAGCGGCTCGTGTCTCTGCCTGCACTCCGAGCCCTCGAACTTTGGTTCCACATCGGATGGAGTGCCTCTTATCTCACGGGCTTACTGGCTTACTGCTCCTCAACCTTGACGGATCTTCGTCTCGCCCTCTGCCATGATATCCATGCACATGTCGACTATCATCCACCATGCGCCTCACGCGCCCCATCGCGGCCGCTACCTCAGATCAGCAAACTCACCCTCACCTACGCTTCAGCGGCAGTGGCTGCCCTTGCCAAACCAACTTTTCCATTGGATCTAACCAGGGTGCGCCACCTCGAGTATCGAGAATCTCCAAACGACTCGCTTGGTCTCCTACTGGGCCGCATCGGGACTCACCTTACCTTTCTGAAGGTGGACACAACCGGTGGGCACGAACGCCGTCTCAAAACTCACGCACTCACCTATCATCAAAGATTCTTCGCTGAAGAACTTCGACTTGACACTCCCGTCTCTCACCAAGATCGAGTGCAATTTTAGTAATCTCGCGCAGTGGCACCTCTTTGCGCGATTGCCTGACCAAAACCGAATTAGTGAACTGACTTTCACTACCTCTCATCATGAGTGGCAGGACACAGGCGACGGCTGCGTCCCATACCGGCTTGTTGGACCACGGCTTGAAGGGATCATGCTGCCAAAGCTCCCATCTCTACGCTCAGTCGTCTTCGAGGTCACTAAATGGCCTCGAAAGCTGGAGGCGCGAGTCCGGATCCCCAAGTTAAATCATGCCGCCGTGGTGTTGGCCATTGAGCGGGTGATGCCCCGTCTCACGGAAATGGGCATACTTTCAGTAATATTTGTCCCTTATGACTGGGACCCGGAGCAGGATTCCCTTCGCCGTCGGTTCGAAGACGACGAAGACGAGTAGATGGTTAAATTTCTTATAGTAGTACCTACATCGTTGTTCCTCGTTGCAAACTGACTTTAGAAGGCTGCCTTCAAGTCGAAAACGAGCAATAGTAGTGCTGGGACGCGCAATGAAAGTCACTTCCTATCGCCGATGCGATATAGCACTTTGCGCTCAAAATTCGCTGCGATTCTTTCTATACTGTAACTTGCAAGAAAACTGCGTCAACAACTCAAACGAAACATTGCAGATTCCGCGGGTCCACAATCCAAAGTGCCGCCTTGGTTTCATGGCCATTTCCATCGGCCAACGACGATTCAAACTCTCCTAGCCGCCCATCTAACCTCGCAATCTTGACCTCTCTCAACAGCGCCTTGACGCTCGCCTTGGTCGTAGTGAGTGTCGTCCACCCGAGCTCCGCCCCACGCAACATGCTTTTTACAGCATGCGGCGACAGTCGCGAGCTGATCTTTGCATGCATATGAGATTGAACGTCGTCCTCGACCCCCTCGGCCCCCTCCGATTGTGCAAGGAGGTCCCGACAGACCTTCGTTAGCGCCTGGAAGAACAGTCCGTGAGGCGGCGGCACGCCTTCTAGCGGCAGTTCGCCCCTTCCTGGTGCGGGATACATCCGAATCGGAAAGAGCGGGATGAATGCGGGAGGGTAGCGCGACCCTGCCCAGTATTGTGCCTCTGCGTCCTCGGTGGACATTGCTGACCCAGCAAAAAGCGCTTCGGCACGACGAATCTCGTGCACGCCGCCGATACGCGAAACAATGCGCAAACACCTCTCGCGTGCCTCGTCACTCGTCCAGAACTCGACCTCTCCTTCTCCGCCACGGGCTCCAGGCAAACGGTCGTGGATCTCTTGTAGGAAGCCCCGTCGCATTTCCTGCAGGACGTGCGTCGTCAACGCGCGACTGTGCCGAAGAAAATCTTGCGAGAGCTCCCCAGAGGCTGCTTGCTTTTCCTTTTCCTTCGCCGCGTGTTCGCCAGTCTGGGGACGCCAATCGCGATACTGCTGAGGCGGGAGGAAGCGTGCCGTGGCTTCTTCGACTGAAGTTGGGAGCGGCGCGTGCGTCAGGTCGGACACGAGCGCTACAAGCACTGAGAGGTCGAGGTTTATTTGGCGTGTGGATGTTATTGGCGGGAGCATTGACGGCGATGTGTTTCCACGAGGTATAGGCACTTCGCTCTCTAGCCGCTCCCCGAGCTCGACATCAATCCCCATATTGCGCAGACATTGCACGGTCTGTGCTATTCGCGGGTCGTTGGGTACACCGTCCTCGCGAAACGGAGAGAGGTCGAGTCGCGTAAGACGCATGGTTATCCGGGGAACTTGTTGCCCATGCGGTCCATCGACAGGATGTGTCTTCGCGGCCTCTAACAAGCCCCGGCCCATTTGAAGAACAGAATTGTCCAACTCTTTCTGTGCAAGACTCGGCTGGTGGTTTGGGTCGTCCGAGTCTGAGTCCGAGTCGGTGAGGTACGAATCGATTTCGCGAAATTCGGAGAGAATGCCGGACGTCTTGATACTGTAGTTTGTAAAGTCAAGCTGTGGAATGAGCGTAACTGAGGAGACTCACGTATTTATTCGAATCCACCTCTTTCCGTTCTCTGCAACGACATCCACCTTGGTCGTCGGTAGCCGCTTTCCCTTGGCGCGTCGCTCCTCTGCATCGGCTGGGTCTACGCCTTTATTTTGAGCCAGATTCGCCTTCCCCGCAGCTTTCCTGGCCGACTTTGAGAGTTTCTCCTTGCCTTGGAGAGCGTCCACCTTGAGCGGCGGCTTCTTCCCTTTGCCCTGGATAGCATCCACTTTGACCGGTGGAGCCTGGTCTCCGGCATCCGGAGGCTCCTTCGAAGCGATAGCCATGACAAACTTGAAGACCGATATTACCGGCGGCGGGGCGCACAGAATTTCGTTATAGACCGCAAGGAGGTACGGTGCATGTGTGCTTATCGGCGGCTCTTTCTCCGAATCATTTTTTGTGAGGAACTACTAGAAGAATGCAGTAGATGAGCGGGCTGTCTGGGAAGAGAAAGTGAAGCACGCCTTTTGTAGGATATCTATATCGTATTTTATGGATTCGCGCAGCTTCTTGATCCCGGGGACGCCCTCGTGCTTCAGCCACTGGCCGTCTTCCTGCTTGTCCTCCTCGACAGACGCGGAAGAGTCGAGGATGGGGGGAGATAACGCGAGGGGCCTGAAGTGCAGGAGCGCGTCGTAGATGGTCTCAAGCTTGGTGAGGAGCTGGTGTAACTCCGGGTGAGCCATGGCGCCTTCGCGGAACTTGGACGGCAGCCTCAGAGGCCAGTCGGTGAGGCAAGATGATGATAATTCGAGTCAGGCGAATTTTGCGTGTGACAGATATGGCCCGATATGGCAGGATACATTCCATATCAGGCCACGGCAACGCGATTCACTGTAATACTAACAGGGCGTTATTCCTCATTGCAAACTGACTGTTTATCTCTGTTCCTCAAGAAGCCCCGGGCGCATTCGCCTGGTTATTCCCCTTCTTCCGCTTCTTTTTCTTCCGCGATGAACCCTCTGCCAGTGCTGCATCCGTGTCGGGCGCCGTCACTGCCGACACTGTAGCCAGCTGCGCGACTTCTTTGGGCTCCGCATCACTCTCGTCATCCTCCCGTGGCCGCTTTTTCTTCTCGACACCCATGTCCTGCAGCGGAGGAGCGACTACCGGGTCCTCTTGCGGTTGAGGCGGCACAACGAGAACGGGGTCAGAGAGAACAGCACGATATGTTTGGCGCGTTTCTGCAGGCGAGATGACTGAGAGTCTTGTTAGATGGAAAACTACTCACGGGCACGCAGAACGAGCGACTTGGTGATTTTCGTCGACGCAGCATGCGCTACATCCTGTGGGACACCAAGCAACGTTATGCTGTCGTCAATTAGCAGAAGAAATGGCCGGCCAAAAACGCTCACAGATTCGCCACATCCTTCGGGGCACGTAAATCTGCCTCTGCGACCACTCCACCACTGACCATCAAGCCCTTGCCCTTGGTGACGCGTACAATCTCCTTCCCCACCGCCCACCAGTTGCGCTTGGCGGGGACTCCGCTTTCTGCAGCACCCGCATCGACCAGAACCGCATCGTGCTCGCCTCCCAGCGCACCGACGTAGCTGATCTCAAACACCGCGCCGTTCTTGACTGCCCCACGGACGAGCGTATGCCGCAAGCGGAAGTCCATCCGGAGAGTGAGCGGGAGGGCAATTATGTGCGCTGTGACTGGAGAGGCGACGGTATGGGATAGACATGCCAGTGAGAACGTGCTTTGGGTCGTCGGCATCAACGCAATGAGGTCGTACGACTTGAACAACTGTGCGTTGGCAAGAATGAGGCCGGTTCCCTTCTCGCTCTCTTGGTCGAGGATAACGGTGATTCGTTTGAGGAAAACGATGCCCTTGCGCGTTTTCAATCGAGCCAGCAACGGGTCGAGCGTATTCGCGTGGGTCTTTGGGTTTACCGAGGAATTGACGGTCTGGTTGAACGCAATTACAGTATATCCTACTGCAAGAATGAGGGCCGGAAAAAGCAGAGCATTAGCTAATAGAGCTCACAATGCACGAGCAGGTCGACGCGCGCTTCGATGGCTGTTATCTGGCCAGGCGAATACGACACATCGATGGGCGTCTGCGGCTGCTTTCCTTTGCTCTTCTTGGACGAGGATGCGGCCTGGGCTTGAGGATGGTACACAGGAACGTTCAGGTCAAAGAACATCAGCGATGATTACCAAGATCTGTCGAGTTGCCGAGCACGCCGACATCACCGAACGCCAGTCGTCGAGATGCTTCTCATGCCGCGCAGCTTTCCCTCTTGCGTCCTACACGGACTCCATTCTTCCGCCTGAATGCCTCTGCTTTGGAGGCAATTTGCGGCTTTATTCTGGAAGAACTGGATCGTCCTCTCCAGGCACCCTTTCGTACGCCCTCGACACGCTACATTCACGACGTCGCTAACGTTTATTTAGCTCAATCTCCTTCGCTGCTTCATCTTCCCAGTAATATTCAATTTCATGACCGTGGTTCACACTCTGAATCGATTCAGGTAGCCTATGGAGTCTTCCTAGCAGTCGCCAAAAAATTTCTGCTCAAACCGAATAATGTGCGTCGTCGTTTATCCGCACAAATATTGAACCTAATAGCACAAAAGTACGGAATCGGTTCTCCCATCCCCATCTTTTCGCTGCAAGACCAATTCCACGACGCTGGTACACTGGTGTGGGCGGACGCAACCGATGGAACGAGCCAGCCGTCGCCCAACGACATTATGGCCCACATAACGAGCGGATTCACCAACGACCAGTTGGCCTCCGTCAGAAAAGCCGCCAGCGGTCCTCAGCTCCCCTTCGAATGTCCACAGAACTTCAACGGCTTCTCGGAATGTTACGCTGCCGTTATTTTCTACGATATCCCAACGAACGCGACCAAGCCTGTCAACTACACCATACTGGCAGACTCGGGACTCTTCCACATCGACGTCGTGCGACACTCGAGTGACTTTGAGACCAGGGTTTTACCGCTGCAGTGGGCTCTTGACGAGGTACGTTCTCTACAGCTTTCTGAATTGAACTGTTCCTCATCTCTTTGCAGGCAATCATCCAGCTGCGGACCGGTATCAGTCTACCGACGCCGCGGGAGTGGCCATTCACAAACGAGACAAATGTGGAACAGGACAACCGCACCCGTCTAAGTTTGTCGGTTCCTTCACTGTGAAGGATTGTATTTCATGCGTTCCAGGCTTCGTGCGCGGTATCAGAGAGCTCTTGGTTATTGCATTGTGGGTGCCAAGTTCTACTACCTGTCAACGCCGCTGACCGCAGCAACAACAGCTTTGTATGCTTTTCCGGGATCTCGTATCAGCTCCCAGGGGCTTACGCCGGTGAGCGGGCGACTCAAGTGACGGCACACATGCGGGCGATGGGGCTCCTTGACTCGGCGCGTATCACGTCTTGGCATCTCAGCTACAGTATCATCTACCTCCCTGCCTGGGTCATCGTCTCTCTCATCTGGCGCTCGCAAATCTGGGTCGAGACGAATGTGCTGCTGATCCTCGTCGTGCACATCCTCTTCGGCCTATCCCTTGCGAGCTGGTCGTTCTTCGTCGCTGCCCCATTCGGAAAGAGTCCCCAACTCGCAGCGGTGTTTTCGACATTTTTGTCGATTATGTTTGCCATTATCGCATTAATTCTCAAGCGACGTACGTTCTTTTCTTCTCAAAGAAGATACCTGCTCATCATGACCATGGCAGTTGGTAACGGCGGCGCTTTCATCTTCACGATCATTTTTCCTCCCGGGTTCTACATCTTCGCCAACCGTGCCATCAGCGGATTCGAGAACCACAGCTTGGCCACAAACGCTATTCACGGCGACCCAGATCATCAACTCAATCTACTAACTATTCTTATCGCCGGCCTGGTCAGTACACCCTTCTCTCCCACTGATCGTCTTCTCATACCCTTGCAGATCGATGTGTTCCTCTGGCCATATCTCGGAGTCCTCCTCGAGCGTCGGATGTACGATCCTAGGGAACCCTCCGGGTCGCGTTCTTGGAAGTGCTGGGGTCGTCGCAAACGCGGGGACCTCCAGATACCGCCCGATGTTGCCGTATCGGTGCAAGGCCTCGGGAAGACATTCAAGACGTCCCTGTTCAAACGCAAGGGCGGGACAGTCACCGCAATCGAGGATCTCACCCTGGATGTTCCTCAGAAGGGAATATTTGTTCTCCTGGGTTCGAATGGGTGAGTGCGAACTTTAAGCTAACTTCGGTCGTCTCACTTGCAATCCAGTGCTGGCAAGAGTACCGCGCTGTCCATTATCGGGGGGCTCGCTGGGCGGACGCGGGGTACCGTCGTCTTCGAGGGCGGCGTCGCCAAGCCACCCCGCGGAACGCTTGGTATCGTCCCGCAGAAGAACGTCCTGATCCCAGAGTTGTCTTGTCTGCAGACACTGCGGGCGTGGCGCGCCGTCAAATGGTCCGGAAAGGCGGACAAGAACGAGGACCTAGAACAGTTGTTGAAGGACTGCGATTTGGAGAGCAAGATACATGCGAATGCGGACACGCTGTCGGGTGGGCAGAAGAGGAAATTACAGCTTGCAATTGGGCTTGTTGGTGGATCGAATATCGTGTTGGTTGATGAGGTACGTTCGCTCGAGTTGCCACCCATGGTCAGATACTGATTTTTTGTCTTCTAGTGCACATCTGGCGTCGATCCTCTCTCCCGTCGTGCATTATGGCGAACGTTGATCTCCTTCCGACAAGAACGCAGCATTATTTTCACGACACATTTTTTGGACGAAGCGGACCTCCTTGCAGACCACATCGCGATACTAGCAGCCCCGGGCAAACTGGTCGCTTCTGGTTCGCCGGTCGCACTCAAGCGCGATTTGGGCGAAGGGTACACAGTCCAGGTGTCGCTTGCTCAGCCAGTTGGTGCCGAAGAGAAGATCGGTGGTAGCCAGGCTCCGACCGAGCTTTTGGGTTCAGTGCGCGCAGTTGCCCCCGCTGGCCCATGTATCGCTCGCCTCCCCTCATCAACCGCTGTATCATCTCAAAAGCAAGGATACGGCAGTTGTTGACCAGGTGCTGCGGGTCCTTGATGGCGAAAAGGAAAGGCACGGGATAGCATCTTACGACGTTTTGGGGACCACTATCGAGGACATCTTCCTGGAGCTAATGCGGAAGGAGGATGGGGCAAATGATGCGCGAACGAGTAGTGACGAGGTGGAGAAGAGCGCGACACATAGTGCGGCGTCAATCAACGAAGCGAAGCCCGTTGAATTAAACCTCGTCACTGGCAGGGCGACCTCGCCTTTCCGTCAGGCACTCACCATATTCCGGAAGCGCGCAATCATCTTCAAGCGCAGTTGGCTGTCGCCTGTTCTGGCGGTCCTCATTGCTATCGCCGGCTCGACCATCCCGCTCGTATTCATCTCGGGTCGATCACAGTCTTGTGTGAAAACACTGGACCTTCCGGCCTTCAACGAGTCTCTCTTCCCACCGACATCCTCTCTCCTCGCGTTCTACAAAGGCGATCCCTCCCGAGTGCTCGTCTCTCCCCCCTCCCTCGCCAACAGCTTGGGAAACCTGAGTGCCATAAGCGCCGCCAACCTCGCGAATTTTACGGCCTTCTTCAACACCACGGACCTCGGAAATACGACTGCGCTGGAGCCATTCAGTATTCTGCCGATATCAGACAACATAACGTTCGTCAGCACGATACAAAACAACATCCATAATATCAGCACCGGAGGTGTATCCCTCGACGTTGCGTCGGGCAACTCGCTCGTTGCATGGGAAGCGTCTGCGCCTGGGCTTATGGGACCGAGTATGCTCAGCTTTGCGAGCAATATCCTATTCAATTATGCGTTGAATGCGTCTGGACGTGCGGGACCCATACCTTCGTTCATTTTGGCTACATACGAATCGTTCCCTCCCGTTGATGGTAAGATATCCCATCGATCATCCGTCCCATCATTGACCCTCGACCAGCTGGGACGTTGTTCGCGCTTAAATGGATTGCATTCTACTCTGCTGTCATGGTTCGTCGGCCTTCTCTACATCTTCGCTTTGACTCTAATGTCACTTCTATAGTCGGTATTCCCGGCCTTCTTCGCCCTTTATGTGTCGAAAGAACGTCGTTCGTCCGTCCAGGCGATGCAGTTCAGCAACGGCCTGCACAACCCCGTCGGGCTGTGGCTGGGACATCTCATGTTCGACACGATCTTCACCGTGATCATGTCGACAATCGTTATTATCATATTCGCGGCTGCGTCGAACCAATTCCATGGCCTTGGCTTCTTTGTGGGTCTTTTTGCTTCTAGATGTGATTGAACGTTGACGCAGAAAACCTTCAGTGGCTCACGATGGTACTCTATGGCATCGCAGGAAACTTGTTTGCATATTGCTGCACTTTGATAGTCACCTCACCGCTAGCCGCTTTTGCTACCGTGGCTGGGTACCAGATTGTCATGTTTGTGGTAAGGACGCTCATTTGCGGACTATATCTGTCTCGAACTCATTGCTTTAGCTGTATCTCGCGGGATACTTGCTCGTCCTCACATACGCAAAAACCTCGGATGCCAACCACTTGATCACTATCATACACTTCACGTTGTCTCTGCTCTCGCCAGTTGCCAGTGTGGTGAGTGGTTACGGAAACAGCGAACGGATGATCAACTAAACTTTCTGCAGACCAGAGCTGCTCTCGTCTCCGTTAACCTCTTCTCCTTACTCTGCAACGGAGAACAGACTACACTGAGTGTGTCATGGATGTCCTCCATCATGCGATACGGCGGCCCCATCGCGTATTTGATCGTCTACGCGTTTGCCCTCCTTGCTGTACTCGTCTGGGCGGACTCGGGCTCCGTCATTCCGCGGAGGTTCAGAAACCGACCAAGCACCTCGATGGCGGAGACGACCCGACCGGTCAAAGAAGATGTCGCGCTTGAAGCTCGTTTGGCCGCAGGGTCGGACGACTTGCTACGAGTACTCAACGTTAGCAAAACGTTTGGCAAGACTACCGTCGTCGACGATGTGAGCTTCGGAGTGGCGAAGGATACAGTGTTTTGCATGCTCGGACCCAACGGTGCCGGTAAGACCACAATCTTCAACGTGATCAGTGAGTTTCTCGCTTTTTCTCTCGTTCTGGGGCTAGAATTGACCCGCTTTGCAGGAGGAGATGTGATTCCAGAATCTGGGGATGCTCTGATTCGGGGTATTTCGGTTCTCAACCACCCTCGCGCGGCTCGCGTTTCCCTGGGTGTCTGCCCACAGTTCTCCGCGATCGATGCACAATTATCCGTCCGCGAACATTTGGAGATATATGGCCGTCTCAAGGGTCTCACTGTGACCGAAGTTGGGACGAGCGTCGACTCACTCCTCGACGCTATTGGCCTGCGGATTTATGCCGATCGACTGGCGAGCAAGCTTTCCGGCGGCAATCAGCGCAAACTGTCCCTCGCGATTGCCCTCATGGGCAATCCGGCCGTTGTGTGTATCGACGAATTCTCTACCGGCATAGATGCGAAGAAGAAAAGAGAAATGTGGCAGACGCTCAGGGCCGTGTCCGTCAACAAGTGCTTCATTCTCACCACGCATTCCATGGAGGAGGCCGCAGCGCTTGCTACAAAGGTCGGCATCCTTGCGAAGCGGATGCTCGCAGTAGGGACAACAGAGGAGCTGTCTGCGCGCTACGCGACTTACGAGGTGCACTTTACATGTCGAACACGCGAAGAGGTTTCGCGTGCCCAGACGGTCATGTCTACGATCCCTGGCTCGCGGATGGCTGACGACGTGGCGACGCGATTCGAAGTCCCGATTGAGAGGGAGAACGGACTATCTCTCGCGGAGCTATTCCACAATCTCTCTACCCACGACGACTTTTCGGAGTATACCGTCGAGAAGGCGACGTTGGAGAGTGTCTTCCTCAAAGTTATCCGCGAAAATAACGTGCAGGAGGAAGATCTCACGCATCGTGGGCCTTGGCGTCGATTTTTGGGTTTTTTTGGACTGTAGGCTTTTAGATTGTGTATCTTATGCGGATTTATGTTGTATTCTAGAGAACTGACCACCATCATTGACATGGGCCGTTAACTGCGGCTGCCCCGATTGTCGGTTGCCTACAGGCTACAGCAGCAAGCTTACGTCTCGAATAGACGTGTGCTACGAGATGTTCTTTTCTGTGATTCACGCAATTGCAGGACGCGATCCTGATGCTCAACTGTGCCATGTCGACGCCGGTCCCGCGCGGGCCCTATGGCTGTGATAACAGATAACAGATAACGCCTTTTCCTCGTCCCTGGGCACTTCCTCCGCACCACAAATATCCCGCTCTCCGAGTTGAACTACCTCCATTCTGTTTTCCCTCGCCATTGCTCCCTCACGTATCGGCCCGCATCTTGAGCGACATTCTCGTCCCTACGCGGTCACCAGTGCTTTCTTCTTACCGGCATCCACATTACGACCAATCATTTTCCGATTCCCAATGCATGCACGCACGACCGCGGCGGATGACAAGCTGGATCGCGCACTCTTCAATATTAATCGTGCTAAAATAAAATTCGAGTCTCTCCTTCTGGTTATCGTGCGTGAGCATGACTATTTGCTCGGCAACATCCTTGCACACGTCGTCGCATAAACAAAACGTGGTGCGCCATCTTCCTCCTCCTCATCCACTGCCACGTCTTCCTCCACAACTGGACCCCCCTGCCCAATCTCATACCTTATGTGGGTGTCAATTAAGTTTGGTGGAGGATTGGCGGAGCTCTCCCAGTTGGGACACCACATCAGATCTCTCGAGAACGATTCCTGAATCCGTTGCACATCTGTAAGTTCTTTGAAAATTTCAGTACTGGGAAAGAGAGGATAACAGTTGGCACACACTCAGAATTTTGCACGTTCCGCAGACGTTGCCGACAAACAGGTGCGATATTCTCCACATCCGATCTGTTTTGTCGAAATCTTTGATTTCCCATGCACACTCGACGAGGAACCTCAGGTATTGGAGCTGAAACGTTCGCCCCGAGTCCGCGTGGCCCTCCTCGTTGGCAACCAAAAAACCTATCTTCGGGACGACAGTGGTTGCTGAGAAGTAGAATTTTGTGAGGGCATGACATGTCTCATGCAGGAGCGTAGTGGACCACAAAAATGTCTGCCATGCTCTTTGGAGCTCGAACTCAGCTTGTGTGAGATGTTGCGGCTGTAATGGATGTAAAATCAGTGTCTACGCCAAATTTGTTACGGACCTGAGATTGCCTAAGAGCGTTTGTTAACTCCTCCGAGATGAACACCTCGTTCGCGTCCGCCCCTTCGCGATAGCCTTTGGACACAAGTCCCCAAACTATTGGGCTGTCGGCGTTTTGCAGGTTCTTGATTACAATTGTCGGTGTTTTCTGGACCAGATAGTGAATAATGTCCTCAGCTACCAGACCTCGACCGTGTCCAAGTTTTGCCTCCAGTGCCTTCTTCGCCGTTGAGTAGTTGCTAATCATTCGCATGACTGAGAGGAGGACACTTTCCGCGATTAGGGAGGCGAGGTGCCCGAGCACCGTTCGGGCCAGCTTTTTGACTTCGGCATACGAGCTGTCCTCGGTGACATCTTGTCTCCCTCCATTCGCGTCCTCTACCAAGATTTGGACCCTAGGGCACGAATCCAGGGCGATGGGTTTACTGTAGCCAAGATGGATTTCGTATTTCTTGGCATCGGCGTCGGCCTGGATTGTGTTATTGGAGCGTCGTTCGGGGGACATCGGTGGTTAAGAAGAAAGGTACACCAGCCCCTGTCTCGGAATGCCCACGTAAGCTAACCAACGTCATGTGCCAAATGTCCAGCTCAGCTCTTTTCCATCGACCCGAGCGGCACGTCTCCCGCATCGCGGTCGAAGACTCGATGTTGCCAGCGTGACGACTCGTACGACGACGACGACATGCAAGCCCATTCCCACTCACTCTCCGCCGTTCAGAGCCGTATGTATTGCTGAAGAGAAAGCCAGGTCAGTAATTATTCACCAAGAGATAACAACTGACTGTTTTATCCGCTAGCTCGCGTCAGACGACCTGGAACGCTCAGGGAGCTTTCCTCTCGACATCAGCGTGCTTCGAGCCATTCGCAACCTCGGCACCGATGTAGACGACCTCCGACGCAGGGAGTAGGATTCCCGTTCGTGCAATCGTCGAGGGTCGTCACGCTCTCAACGATATCGACAAACCAACCCCGGTCCTCTTGGCTCGACCTCGACGTCTTCCGACCGCATCACAGCCCGGATTGCCCTCACTCTTGCAAGCTAGGTCAGCCCTTATATTTACCTAGATATAATCAAACTGACCGTGCTTTTCTCTCAGCTCGTGTCAGACGAGCCATCCGCAACGTCCCGCTCACCCTGAACATTCTCCGAGTGCTTCCTACCACGCTCTGGAGCCCGAGGTGCGTGATTACTTTCCAAAAAATCAAACTGACCTTCTTTATGCCCTAGCTCGCATCAGATCGTATGCTCAGTCCGCAGCATCCAAATCGACTTCGGCATGCTCTGAGCGCATGGAACTGGACATCTTGCAGAAAATACTCCAAGTCAATCATTTTCCCGAAGCAATGCAAAGGCATCAAGAGAAACTGACCTCGTTTTTCAGCCAGCTCGTGTCGGACGACTGTAAAGGACCCATTCACAACTTCGGCGCCCATTTAGACGTCCTTCGAGCGCCGTATCGAGCTCCCTGTGCCGCATTTTCTGAAAACCATGTGAGTGATCGTTCAGGATACAACGCCTTATGATGGCGGGCTACGACCTCCGCTTAAACCCGCCGCTGTACGAGTTGACTTTTGCGATTCGAATGATCGCCATGTTCGTCCTATCGAATGCTTATTCGCTATGCGAGTCGCGCGTCCTAAAATTGTGGATAATCCTTACCGTCGTGCAGATGATTTCAACTGGACGTTTGCTGGCCACGAGCTCCCGACGCTATTGCAACGTATTTCGGTCGCCCTGGCCAACAACAGCGCCGTGGGGGCCACTTTAATTTGGGGTTATCCGTGGGCGCGTGATTGGGTGAACGACCGGGTTCTCGAGCTCAAGGCACTCGCGACATCTGCTTCTATGTCTCCCACGGCCTCCAGCAAGCCCAATAACACTGCCAAGCCGGCTATACCAGAGCATGAAGAGAGGAAAGAAATGACTCTCGGCGAATATCGCGCTCTAATTCGGGGAGCCTCCACCATGGATTGGTGCTTTTCCTCCATGGCTGCGAGCCTCATTGCTCTCTGTACATTCTCACCTTGCGTGGATATGGGCTGGCCCTCCGCTTTGCGCCTGTACCTCTTTATCTTGCTCGCGCTTGTCCTTCGTACGTCCCCGGCGTGGTTGGTGTGGAATTACGGGGTTTGGACATTCGTCTTGGTGAATGTCTTGACAGTCGGTAAGTCGACGCCTTCTGACTCCTAACATGGCGTATTGTCTTCACCGTCGTGCAGCTAATCTCAACTGGACTACTGAGAAGAAATTCTCCGCGCCCTTGTTACAAGTGCTCGTCTCGGCCCTCATGCTCAACAACGTCGCCTTCTATGCCGCTGTGCTTTGGGGTAGTGCGCAGGCGACCAGTTGGCTGAGCGACCGGATTCGCAAGGTATGTAGACTTGTTCTGCTGATCTAGCCGTACTAATTCCCAACGCTCTACAGATGTTCAACTCAGATGCCGACCAAGGTAACCCCAATAACCTTGTTTCAAAGACGGAGGAGCGCGGAAAGCCAGAGTTTGTTTAAATGTTTGTAACTGAGTCCGATAGTATTGCATGAATGCTTATTATCACGTACCATGATAAGTGGACTCTATAATAAGTACTTGAGCTTCAGGCCATGGAATTGGATGTGTAGTGCGGTACACTGCGTGCACTTTGAATTATTTCGTCTGTTGTGACGAGAGCAGAAGACAGCGCGAGAGACAACCTGTTCTTGACCTCCATCTTCAAACTGTATACTAGCAGGTAGCACTCCTCGCGACACGGTATCATGTCCACCGACACGCGCTCGGCATTTACAATCCGCGTCGCTCACAGCCCAGCCGACCTCGCCGCCACCAAAGACCTCTTTCGGGCGTACCACGCATGGCTTGACCTCGACCTCACCTTCCAAGACTTCGAAACTGAGATTTCCTCCCTGCCGGGCAAATACGCGTCGGACAAGGGCGGACGCATCCTGTTGGCCTTCCTCTCGGAATCGCAGACACCCGTGGGCTGCATTGCTTTACGCGACATAACTCGGGCGATGGGTGAATGGCACGCAAAAACGGGCGTTGATACTTTTTCTGAGAGCGCTACCGGCTGCAGAATCGCGGAAGTCAAGCGTCTGTACACTCTCCCTGCAGCGCGTGGTCATGGAATTGGGTCTGCGCTGGTGGATGCTGTGTTGGAGGCTGCACGGCAGGAGGGCTACGACGAGCTACGGCTGGACACGTTACCGCGAATGCCAGCCGCCATTAAATTGTATTCAAAGGCTGGATTTGTGGCTGCCGAAAAGTACTACGATACAGACTTGGAGGGGACAATATTTATGAAGTACATTGTTTCGCGATAGAGTTCTACTACTATAGATCTACTTGACGGTGACTGTGCTGCCGCTAAACGTCGGAATGCCCGTCCACATCCCCCGCCCACTGCTGAGGTCGCTGCCGAGATATGCATGGAAGACGATCTTGCTACCGTCTTTCGTGACACACGCGCTTCCCGGAGCCCGCAGACCATCCGTGCCGGTCACGAGCAACGGGGCCGTCGGGGAGCCCGCCTTTGTATACGGGCCCGTCACGACCGACGCCGTCGCATAGGACAAATCATACGACGTATCCGCATAACACCCCGAGCTGAAGAACAAGAAGAACGTGCTGCCGACGTGGATGAGGCTCGGGGCCTCCACGAGCGGCCCGTCTCCCGCATCGCGGTCGAGCATTTGTACGGGGCTCCCGACGAGCGTGTGTCCGTCTGCAGCGACCTTTTGCAACATGATCGGTGTGGATACGATAGGCGCGACGCCGTTGTTGCAAGAGCCCCCGTGGCCGAGGCTGTTTCCGTCGATCTTGTAGACGACATAGAGGCTTCCGTCGGGGTGATGATGCCCAGCAGGATCGATAGCGCCGCCTTGGCTTATGGGGCAGGCGAGGGTCGATTGGATGGGTGTGTAGGGCCCACGGATGTTGGTTGCGGTCGCGGCGCCGACGCAATGCGCTGCTGTATTAGAAGCAGCTGTTGCGGAATAGTACATAACGAAGGTGTTGTCGGACTCGGTCTATGAAACATGAGATTCATCGAAATCAACTACATGGTTCGACGCACCAGTTGGATGACCATCGGTGCCCAAACATTGGCTGTGCTGGCCACCCAATTGGCCACAGTGGGTAACGGATCGGTATTCTCGTAGGTCCAAGTGACAAAGTCAGGACTACTAGCGAGCTGCAGTCCGGTTCAGAGCTGGATCATGCCACGATCGCAAGAAACGCACCTGCACATGCTTCCCATTCCCCGTCGTCGCAAACGCAAACCAGGAATTTTCCTGCGGCACCCAGATGAGGGACGGATCGGGAAAGTTTCGTGATATAGCGGGACCAGAGACCGAGCGCCTAGTGGTGGTGTTGAAGCTGAAGCTGGGCCCAGGTACCGCGGTGGCTGATGAGCCGATTGCGAGAATCGAGAGGAGGGAAAGAAGGTGTAGTGCGAGCATAGTTGGGGCTTCTCGATTTGCATCTTTGCGCCATTATATACTAGTAGCTCTGCATGGCCAATCAAGAGCCGCCGGGCCGCGATTGCTCATCGTTCAAGTCGCGCGTAAATCTCCATGCTGGCCAGTTGTGTGTATGAGATGCGTGTGCGGGCAGGTGCGGGCGCCCTTGCGTAGCCAGCCCTTGACGATAAGTTATTCGAATTTGTTGTGTTGTGAGCGACCCAACTTGTTTCCTCTAGTCGAGGATCCGTACGTGGAAACGAGCCGTTTCGAAATACGTTACCAGTGAGCAGCTACAGCCTGCAGGGCGTTGAATGAGCTAGGAACTTGAACTTGGCACGCAACAGCACATGGCCAGTTTACGCCTCGTGAATCGTTGTCGCTATCTTCTAATCTTTCTAGGATGTCCCCGTGGAGATGGAGACAGTCGAACATGGACCATGGTGACCAGACGCCTGACGACGCGACGATGCGGGGGTTTGCTTCGCAATAGCGGAGCTCGTGGCCGTCCACAGGATGGTGGCGGATTATAAGAACTTGAAAAGTCACGCCGCGACGTCACTCAGTACCGTCAACAGAGAAACAAGAATGAACTTGGAGCATTAGCTGCAGTACAGAACAGCATAATATCTAGATGTAGCAAGCAGGTATTTCACTGTTTTTTCGCGTCACCATTTGGCACAGCAGTCCCTGTCCCAGTCCCACTGGCATACCACTCGCCGTCCTTCCCCTTCTTCCGCACAGTAAAACACGCAATCCCCATAAAGTTGGTGATATCGTTGATGACCGCGACACAAAACTGCGCGTACAGCACAAACGATATCACCAACGTCGTGTACACCAGGAGCGTCCGGCCCGTCTCAGTCGTCTGGACGAGTGGCGGGCGGCCTGCGAGGACGGGGAGGTATGCGTCAACGGTACAGAGGGCCGTCCAGATCCACATCGAGTCGAAGATGGGGAACGCGCAGGCGCCTTGGGTGACGTGCGCGAGGATCATGCGCCCGACGTGCCGCGCGAATTGGAGGCCCCATGCGCAGAGGAAGGGGACGAAGAGCGGCGAGTGGAGAATCGCAGGGGCGGTGGCGCGCGGGTGGGCGAGCCAGACAAGTTGGAGAGTCGCGGAGAATAAGAAGGGTAGGAGCAAGAGAAGTGGGCGGAGTGTGGATTTGCCGGCGGAGCGCATGGCGCGGCGAACGTTGCTGTAGCTGTTTGCGATGTTGGAAAAGAGCCCGACCGCGCCGAAGACCATGAAGGAGTCGTTTAAAGGGAGGTCGGGGAGGGCGTTTATGAGTGGGACATGAGTGAGTCGTAAAAAGGTGAGAATGCCCGTATCCCAGAAGGAGGGGCCGTATATTCCGCTGATCGTGAATATCGCGACAATCATTAGGATGCCTTCCACGGGTCCGGAGAATACGCCGAGGTAGAGCTGACCGGTATGGTACTCCTCCCATGTTGTAAGATAAAAGTTGGCGAGGGTGGCGACCTGCGAGAGGACGGTCCACCAGGAGCAACCGAGGTTAAGTGCATGGCAGGCTAAGACGGCTTCGAGCGTTGTATTCATTGCGTCGCAGCCTACCCATGAATGAGAATAAAGGGATAGTCTGGAGAAGGCACCGACCGTGGTCAAACATCTCTCCAAGAGGTCCTGCCATCCCCGTCCGACGCGCCTGCTTCCTATCTACGCGTCAGCCACAGGGAAAATAAACCAGAAGCACCGCGTACCCATCTATCGCGTCAAAGCTCTGGTACGCGAACAATCCAATCGCGAATCTACGTTTTTCCCTCAGGATCCTGGCTGCCGAACAGCAAGAGAAATACACACGAAAAATACACCCAGTTCGGGAGCACCACCCCGCCATTCTCAGTAAGATATTTTGGGTCGTAGTAGAGGAGGGTCGCAAAGTTGAGGAAGATTATCGAGAGACCCGAGAGAGTTATCTGTAGCGCTGAATCAGAAGCGTCAGAAGGCAGGTATTAGAGGAACGCACAGTATTAGGTGCGACGTTGAGCGGCCATAGAGTAACGAACCACGTCCAGAAGGGATTCAAGATGTACTTGGACGTCAGCGACCTGCGCTCCACAAATTAATTGCAAGACGAAGACGAGAAGGAGGAAAACGCACTTGTCGACGCCCTTGTAGGTGTACTTGTGGAGATTTTCTAGCGCATCGTGTGGGATGTAGCCCATTGCGCGGCGGGGTTGCGCAACCCAGCGAATGCGGAGATAGCAAAAAGCAAAGCGCGTTTTGCGACGTCACAGCCTATCACACGTGCGTCGGGCCGTCTCAGTGCCGTCTCCACAACCGGTAATGAACAATCTCGAGGCGCTAGCATCGGTGACCAGGGTAGGCGCCTCAATCGTCCGTCTAGACTAGGGTTGACCCTGCGGTTATAGCTCAGCGAGAACGTCGTTCGCGTCTTGGGTCAGGTACTTTCTTGAGCATCTTACTCGTCGGCTACCGACAAAATATGCACAGAATCCGGGCAAGTTTACGCTGCAAGGTGCTTTCATGCTTCTTCAAATAACAATCCTTGGCTCAGACCGTCAACGCAGGAACAAACACCTACCTCGTCGGCAAGAAACGGCCGTTTACACTCATCGACACTGGCGAAGGGCGGGACGAATACACCCCGCTGCTTGAATCCGCGCTCAAGGATGCGACTGACGACGAAGAAGCAGATGTTTCGGACATCGTCATCTCGCACTGGCATCACGACCATGTCGGCGGGCTGCCGGCTGTCCTCGGACTCCTCCGCAGGCTTTGGGACTCACGCAACGTCTCTGCACCCTTCAAGCCTCCCCGTCTACACAAATTCCCCCTCCCACCAACCTCCGACATCCCGCACAACCAGATCCCCTCCATCCTTGCGTCCCTTCCAGCCGACTCGTACACCCCTGCTTCGCCGGGCAACGCATTCCACGACCTCTCCGACGGCCAAGTCCTCGTAAACCCTTCCTCCGGCGTACAGCTACGCGTGCTCCACACGTCCGGCCACACGCCCGACTCGATTTCTCTGCATGTCCCCTCTGACAATGCCCTCTACACCGCCGACACGATTCTCGGACAGGGCACTGCAGTATTCGAGGACCTCGCGGTCTACATGCGCAGTCTGCAGACGATGCTCGCGTTTGTCAAGGAGAATGCTAGAACGATGAAGTTGTACCCGGGTCACGGTCCCGTCGTTGCAGACGGTGCAGAGCTCATTGATATGTATATCCTCCATAGGCAGGAGCGCGACAAGCAGTTGCTGGAGCTGTTGCGTTCGGCCCCAAAGGATGGAGGAGCCTGGTCGACGTGGTCGATGGTGACAACGC
The DNA here is from genome assembly GCA_029282125.1 of Mycena amicta. Lineage (NCBI taxonomy): Eukaryota > Fungi > Basidiomycota > Agaricomycetes > Agaricales > Mycenaceae > Mycena > Mycena amicta. Next base: position 102,475 of record JARIHP010000078.1, read on the forward strand.
TGTACGCGTCCTACCCCGAGTCGCTGTGGGCTCCCGCTGCCCACGGTGTAGATCTGCACATGCGCAAGATGGAGGGCGAGGGTATCGTGCGGAAGCTAGGCGGGGAGGGGCGCGATGCGCAATGGGAGGTTGTCCAATAGCTGTAAGCTTAGAAAGCGGTCCCAATCTTTTGCCACTCGCTGCAAATTCCAGGGCGAAATCTTGCCCGTGTTGACATCGTCAATGCAAATTGAGGCTACTAGATTTGTTTCTCGTCGTTCATACACTGCTATCAGACTCAGTTACAAACTTTTAAACAAACTCTGGCTTTCCGCGCTCCTCTGGCTTTGAAACAAGGCTACTAAGGTTACCCTGGTCGGCATCTGAAGAGACGTTCATCCTCTGGAACATCTGTGGAACGTTAGGCATCCGCTAGATCAGCAGAACAAGTCTACATACCTTGCGAATCCGGTCGCTCAGCCAACTGGTCGCCTGTGCACTACCCAAAAGTACAGCGACATAGAAGCCAAGGTTATTGAGCATGAGGGCCGAGACGAGCACTACGGAGAATCCCTTCTCAGTAGTCCAGTTGAGATTAGCTGCACGACGGTGAGGACAATACACCATGTTAGGAGTCAGAAGGCGTCGACTTACCGACCGTCAAGACATTCACCAAGACGAATGTCCAAACCCCGTAATTCCACACCAACCACGCCGGGGACGTACGAAGGACAAGCGCGAGCAAAATAAAGAGGTACAGGCGCAAAGCGGAGGGCCAGCCCATATCCACGCAAGACGAGAATGTGCAGAGAACAATGAGGCTTGCAGCCATGGAGGGAAAGCACCAATCCGTGGCGGAGGCTGCGCGAATTAGAGCGCGATATTCGCCGACAGTCATTTCTTTCCTCTCTTCATTCTCTGGTCCAGCCGGCTTGACGGTGTCATTGAGCTTGCCAGAGGCCGTCGGAGACATAGAAGCAGATGTCGCGAGTGCCTTGAGCTCGAGAACCCGGTCGTTCACCCAATCACGCGCCCACGGATAACCCCAAATTAAAGTGGCCCCCACGGCGCTGTTGTTGGCCAAGGCGACCGAAATACGTTGCAATAGCGTCGGGAGCTCGTGGCCAGCAAGCGTCCAGCTGAAATCATCTGCACGACGGTAAGGACTATCGACAATTTTAAAAAGTTGACTGCCAGTTTTTCTGCGTAAGAGTGAGTTGGCGCGTGAATGTAGCAAATAGCATGCCTTGTCTGTCGTCACCCGATGCTCCCTTTTTGGTGCCTGATCCTCGTCCTCGGATAGCACCGTCGACGAATTTCCCCTTACAGCTCTTTGCAGAACTTAGGGCGCGACGTGATTTTTCACACAAAATGACAGAGCTTGACATCCTGCGTATTTGAACGATTCTGAGCTTAGTTTTCACTGTAAGGACTAGCAGGTAATATATTATTGAAGTGCTCATCGATGCGGTGGGCCCAGTACATATCTCAGGCCGAACGGAGCATATTTGGGTATATTCAGCAATTCTACCCAGCTCCGTGTATTTTCACTCGCATTCACTCAGTTCCCACTTGTTGGACCTGGTATTTTGAGAGAATGTTTTCGTGAGGTATCCCGAGGGCCCCATACATTTACCTGACCTATTAGAACCAGTGGTCAGAGAGGTGGCATGTGTACACAAGATCCCACTTGGATCACCCCATAGTTTAAGCGACCACCGTTGCCGATGGCTCAGGCAAGTATGTGGGGCCCTCAGCACACCTTACGAGAGTATTTTGTAAAAATACCAGCCCCAACAAGTGAGAACTGAGCCTACATGAGCAAAAATACATTGGGAGGGCCAGATTTGCTAAATTAGGGCAAATGTGATCCAATCATTGCCAAATTGGGACCGGGGCCCTGCGCCTCGATGAGCATGTCAAGAAAATACTACTTGTTAGCTGATACATTGAAAACTGAGCTCAGAATCATTCAAATACAAAATCTGTTATTTTCTATGAAACACACGTCGCGCCCTAAGTTCTGCAAAGAGCTGTAATACCCTCGAGACAGCGCTAGCGTTCCTCGTCAACTCTTCTTCCTCCTCCTCGCCCCCGTCCTCTTCAGCTTCTGCCTGCAGCACCCCCTGGCCCACGAAGATGTCCTGTAACGGCCGAATATCCTCCGCAACGAACGTAGTATCTTCTGCATGATCGCCCCCAAATTCTGCCGCACACCAACGACCTCCTCCCTCTCCACCTCTCGTTTCTTCTTCTTTCCTTTCCCGTTCGCTTTTGCCTCCTCTCTGTCCCCGGCCGTAAATGCTCCTTCGCCTCCCGCTCATTCAACCCATCCGGCGGGGAAACAAAGAACGGGATCCCTCACCCTGTCGCTCAGCACGCACTCGGAGCTTCGACACGAACGACGCCCTTGAGCACGGTCGCTGTTTTCGCTCGCGGACCGTGAGTACGATCTCGGGGCATTCGATCAGGCAGATGATGTATTACCAGATCTGGGTAGCCAATGAAACCGACACCGTCTGCTTCTCGTCGGAATCAAGCTGTGCGAACTGATGAAGCAGTTGGATGAGTGCAGCTTTGCCGAAGGAATGTTTGGGAGAGACATGGAAGGCGATCATCGGATAGCGCGGCGTGAGGTGCTTGATGTACCGTTCCTGTAGACAAGTTTGAATACAGGCCAAAAAGCTCCAGAAAACACGCACCAAGACCCAGTTGGGGACCAAGTCGCTTGTTAATGACCAGGACAACCGGTTTGTGCGATTTTTCTTCTTATTGGACTCCAAGACCGACTCGCACTGTCCCAGGAGGATCTCGGGTGTGTTGAGAATATGCAGGATGACATCGGACGACTCGATGCCCTTGTACAGCTCGCCGTATATCGAACGAGACGTCCCATTGCGTAGTTGGGTTCGTGGTAATCTGCATGGTCGACGATGGAGAGATAAGTGTTCTTTCATGCGAGGTTAGCCATGGAATCGAAGTAAAAAGACCACGAACTGACTCCCGTGCCGTTTTCCAACGCAGTATCCTTAGCGATCGACCTGAGTTTACCGAGCTCATTGAAGGCTTCGATTCTTGGGCGCTTGCGTTGCGCTTTGGGACGCTGAAGGGCTCGACTTCGCCTATATGTGGGCGCTGAGACGTATGAATCGTTATCAATAGTGGGCCAAGCTAGGATATAACACACCTTGCGCAAACTCGAGTTGACTCCATCGTCCAAAAGCGCCATGGGGACTTTATCGAGCCGCAGTAGGAGGGAGTACGGTCGTCCTTGGTCGATAAGCTGGTCCTGAAGGCCGTTTGTGAGATGACCCTCGTATGTCCTGCATTCCATTAACACGACAATAAATAAAAACAGAGCTGGCAAACGCACCGAACCATCTTCGGTCAGGTGGCATGGCTTTGTACGCGGCTTGAGCATCTTCAGGCGTGCAACCTTTTTCGGATCGCGCTAGAAGCTCTCGCCCTGCACTCTTGAGGGAGAGCTTAGAGGACGATGCTTTTTGGTTGGCGCCATGAGTTGGCTGGTCGAATGGTAGAAAGAGAAAGACTTGAGATCATTTTGCTCCCACGCTCGGACGCGCTTGTTCCACTTCACGCAAACCTTTTGCGCATGTTCTAATTCGAGCGAGGCCATATTATCAATCCCTTGCTTTGGCAGCGTTTCTTGCGTTCATGTTTTTCAGCAACCTGCTTGCTCAGCGTCGGACAACGCCGAAATTACGCGGCTGGTCCTTTATAAAGACCATTCCCTCTCTTGTCGTTCACTGAACATGTCTTTCCCGACTTTCACCTCCAAAACTACCGCGAATGAAGTTGCTGCGGCATTTGCAGACCAGATCAGGGGCAAAACGGGTTTGTACTCTTCATCTCGTTGGCGAAAACTCGGTTGAGTAGCTTCCCCTAGTTCTTGTGACCGGGACATCGCTTAAAGGCATCGGATTCACACCGCCGTCCGTGCTCTGGCCAAGGACGCGGGCCTCGTCATTATCACAGGACGAACCTCTGAGAAGTACGATCTTTCATTCTTCCAGCCGTGCCTGATTAATATTTCGAACAGACTGAAGCAAACACAGGATGCTATCAAGGCAGAATACCCACATGCTAATATTCGCCCACTCGTCCTCGACCTTGCCTCTCAAGCGTCCGTTCGCAGGGCTGCCGCCGAGGTCAACGCTTACTCAGAGCCGCTCCATGTACTGGGACTGCCGCTTTCTCCGACCTCGCATCGCTAATCACTGTCGCACAGATCCTCATCCACAATGCCGCCGTCACGATTGGCCCCTTCGTTTTAACCGAAGACAAACTCGAGTCGCAGTTCGCGTCGGACCACGTCAGCCCATTCCTCTTCACCAAGCTCGTAGCACCCAAGATCCTCGCGTCGACCTCTTCCGGCTTTGTTCCCCGAGTGATATTCGTCTCAAGCCTTGCACACGGCTTCGGGACGATCGACTGGGACACGCTCGCGCGTCCAGATGAGACCAAGTATAACGCGGTTGGTGCCTATGGGCAGGCGAAAATCGCGAATATATTGACTGCGAAGGAGTTGACCAAGCGTTCGGGTGGGCAAATTCAGTCGTTCAGTCTGCATCCCGGGACTATCAACACGAGCATCGAAGATAATCCCGAGACACTCAAGACATTGCAATCTCTTGGTACATGACCCTCTTGTGTCGCCGTGGGTATTAATAACAACTTTCCTAGGAATCTTCACGCCGGAGGGGAAGCCCAATACGGAGAAGGTCCAGTTCAAAACTCGTGAGGAGGGCGGGGCGACGTAATTTTTTACCCCTCCATCAGCTCCAACTTGTTCTGATGTTCTTCATTCAGAACCGTTGCGGCAGCTATCGATCCCCGAATTGAGGGTGCGTGCTTCCTTGTTATTCTCGATCTTTGGCTAAGGAGCTGCAGGCAAGGGAGGCGCGTATCTCTGCGACTCCGTCATCGCAGACGACCAGGTGTCGGCGTTCGCTGCTGATTTGGTATGCATTCATATTCTGGCCTGGAAATCACCGTGGCTCATGAATTATTAGGCAAACGCGGAGAAGTTGTGGGCCGCGACGGAAGATATATTGGGAGAGAAATTCACGTTCAACTGAACGTGTATTCTAGAAGTAGAAGCAGTCGAGTGAAGAATTCAGGCCACAGGGGTCGAGAGCCTGAGGGATTCGGTGGTGGGTCATTTTTGGTGGTCGCGGAGACCGATTCGGGCGCCGAGAATGCCGTGTGCGAGAAGCAAGTCATGTTACAGTAGTTGTTCCTAGTAGACCTTGAGAGGGAGATGTGTCGCCAATGATGTTAACCAAGCACCTCCACCGCTGAAGACACCATAGTCGGGGAAGGCCGGATGCGCGAGTTCGTAGTCGGATTTTTTTTTGAATTCACATATACTAGTTGTACATACAGAGTCAACAGCCTCATTTCTTTGTGTGCTTTTTCACCATCATCTTGTTTCTCACCGCCATCGCACTTAGATAAACTACATGGAAACTCATCCGCCAGTTCACCTTCGCTGGACCTTCTCAGCTCGTGTTAGAACCCCTGCCCGGCCAACCAGCGCTGCACCATCTCAAGCGACTCTTTCGGTTTGTCGTATGGTGCCTATCGACACTGTCAGCCGCACTGGACAATGTAGTCAAAAGCATTTACCATATGCCCCGCTCCATCGATGGTCGCGAACGTAAACGCACCCGCGCTCCTCGTCTGCCCCGCGCGCTTTCCATCGACGGTCCACTCGCTGAGAGGCTGCTGCGCAAACTCTTCCTGTCCGCTCCATTCCAACGCAAGTGTCCATGCCTCGTTCCCGATCCAGTTGCAAATGAAATCGTACGAGCCAACGTAGATGAGTACGCGGATGTTGCGCTCCAGAAGGCCTGCCACGTATTCGGTCGAGCCGTGCATAAGGTCGTATTGGAGAGCGCCGAAAGCCGCCTCAACTTCGGCGGAGCAAGACTCGTACCGGCTTTGGGATGGGTCGACGCCGAGGGATGTTTGAATGTCGGGTCGGTTGAGGAATTTGACGATTTCGCTGCGGGACGTGAGCGCGCGACAATGGTAAATAACGGCAACAGACTCTATTATTTCATAGCACAGGCTGGAAGAGCCGCATTGTTTTGTGACGTCGTATGAGTTTAGGCCTAAACGGATGAGCGCGGATCATAAATCATCAATGGTACCTACCCAGTGCAGTGTACGGGGCCAGCAATGACTCTAGGCAGAATCCCATTGCAGACGAGCAGTTGATGACGTCGAAGACATCTTGGCAGGACTCTTTCAGCCATTTCTGGCAGCGAGGGAGCTGGGTTCGAATGAGTTGCGGCGGTAAGCGTATTGTGTGGGTATACCCTTGTCTTCATCGCAACGCACGACCTATATGATTGCTAAGGACGTAGTCATGGCCGCTAATCAACTCACTGAATGATCTGAACCGGAAGGACAGACGCCGGCGAGCATTGCATTTTATACCTAGGCCATTTGAGTTTTGGAAACGTTGCGTTGTTCAGCCACTTACCAACCAGTCATCATCGTGGGTACGTCGGTCATCCCGTTGCCTGCAAAAGCTTCACAACAGAGTAAGTAGATGCTAGAGGACGACGCACCAACCATGACGGAGGTCAGATTAATGGGCGGAATGCCTGCCTGGACGAGGTACGCATTCTGGTCGTACACGGCGGCTGCAAAGGCAGGCACGTAACGGCCCTAGAATTCGATGTCAGGGAGAGGTGGTGGAAGGAGGAGATATGTACACCATACGATTCACCCGCCATATGGAACCCTCGTCCTTGGAACTTGCTGAAATGAGCGAAGAAGATGGCAACAAAGGCAGCGATATCCTGCGCTGCTTCTTCCGTAGTGCTCTGTCAATTATCTGAGAATATAATTCAAGAGATTATGTTGTGTCGGCGTACCACATACTCCCCGAAGTCCGCATACGAGAAGCCGACGCCCACGGGCTGGTCAATGAAGAAGATGTTCGCGTTCTCGTTCCACGATTCGGGGTGATACACTGTCCCGTTTTCCGCGTTGTTCACTCGGCACGGACCCAACTCCATGAAGAGGCCAATACCCGACGAACAGCCAGGACCTGTTTGGCGATAAAATCGCATGTAGCTCGATGCCGAGGACAACATACCTCCGTTCGTCCAGAATATGACATCGTCCTTGTCGGGGTCGCTTCGGCTCTCGAAGAAGTAGAAGAATAGGTGGCGGGCTTGGATGTCGATGTAGCCCGTGTATGAGCTGAATACACTCAGTCACTTCCTGGAGCAATCGCAGGAGACCTACGCTACACCTCCATCGCAAAAGTCACTCTTCTTGATACGGACGCCATAGTTAGGGAAGGCCGGATGCGCGAGGGTCGCAAACGTTGTCTCGGAGAGGACATTCAGCGAGCCGAGAGGTGCAAACACTGTGGACGCGTGAAAGACGGTCTGCGAGGCGAATGCTGGATTGGGAAGCGCTATTGCCAGTGCTGCTGCCCTGAAGAACATGCTGGGCGGCTCCAAAGGACGTGAGCCATCGTTGCGCAGCGAATCTGTAACAGGAACGGCAAGCGTGACACGCGTGACATTTGACATGAATTTTTCTCCGCTCAACCACCACCACCTCGAAATTTATGCAGCTGGCTTTCGTGCAATTCCCATTCAGGTCCCTTCTCAGCACCCCACAAACCAAGTCAAGGCCCTGGCTCGTTTTTCTACGCCTGGTCCTGTTACGTTCGTGGAATATCGACTCTCCAGCAATCCCGCTGTTCGACGCCGTCCTGGCGCCGTGCAGACCAACGGGGCGGCTGGAGAAATCGTCTCTTCAGAGTTGGACGCGGCTTTCCTTTCGGGTCTCTCCGTCGCATCCGTAGTTTTGGGACAGACATCTTGTAGTAGTGAACGATTTCTTGTGAACACGCATTTGCAGACCATCCATTCACCCAAAGAATATACAACCAGTAAGACCCAAATAAAGAAAAAAGAGGAGGAAGGAGAAAATTCTAGACGATGCGCGCTCGACGAAGAAGCCAGGTACTGCTACGGGAGGTGAGGAAGCAAGTTCCGGTGGAGAGTAAGTAATGTTCGGCGTCCCTCCCAATACTTATTCTCCCGACAGGCGTCCCCGTCAAGCCGAAGCCCACTCCCGACCCTCCATCCATCATGTACCCTCCCCGGCAATCGTCCTTTTGCGCGTCGTCATTCATTCGAGCAAACTGCGCACACAAGCGTCAGTACGCGAAGACCGGAAATCAAAAAGGTATTCACGTAAGCCACATCGGGTCCTTCTTGACCGCGTCCCAGTCGCGGAAGCGGTATTGTGGATCGAGGGAGAGAATTCGGTGGAAAAATTCCCACTGGGCCAGACTCAGGTGGTCGTCTGGTTCTTCTAGGAAGTGACCACACCCCGATATCGCTGGAGGGTCGCGCTGGAACCACGATAAGTACAGTTAGCAAGCAAACACGAGACACTCACCCGCCGCACCAACCACTCGTGCAGCACGACCCCGACACTCCAGAGATCGGCGTCAAACGAGTAGTCCCCGCCGTCGAGCACAAGCGGGGACATGTAGCCCTTTGTCCCACACACGCCGTGCGCGACATATTCGCCTTGCTCATAAGCCCAGAACCGCGGGGGACGGCGACGGAGGGAGAACCGACGACTAAGCCCAAAGTCAATAATCACGAGTTTGTCGCCCTTGACAAGAAGATTGTCTGGTTTTATATCGCGATGGAGGATGCCGCGCCTATGGAGAGCGTTGAGGCCGTCAATCTGAAGGAACACAGGTGAGCGGCATAAACTGAAAGAAAACGACAGCACGTACCAATTGTCGCCCAAAATGATAGATCTGGGGCCGACTAAGTGTTTTGTAGTCGGCAAGGCACTTTCCTCCCAATTCCTAAATAGAGCGTAAGTGAAGGAAGTGAGCTAGAAGAGCCGGGCGTACCATCGCGATAAAGAAGTGGCCGCGATTCCGCCACACTCCGTGAATAGTTGGGAAGGCAGGATGGTCGGCCATGGCGAGGGGAACCGTGATCTCGGCGAGAAGGATCTTCCACCGAAAAAAGGTCTCCCGTCGCAGAGTTTTCTTGTCGACCTTCTTCTCTGGGATTCGTCGGAGAATTTTGAGTGCTATGCACTCGCCAGACCGCGTAGAAGCTTCGATGACGGTGCCGAACGCGCCTTTGCCTAAGAGCTTGATGTACTGGAGCCCATGGTGGTCAAACTCCGGCTTGATCTTGAAGTTGCCGGCCTTCTTCCAGGCCCCGCAGCCGAAGATGCCGCGGACAGGCGGCGGAGTTGGCTCTACCAGGCCCTCAGGTAGCATTGCGTCCCATTCCGGCGGGATACCGGCGACGAAGGGGTAGGTTCGATATTGGGCGCCGCCGGGGTCAGGCCGCCAGAGTCGCCACCACCGCCAAGATATTGAAACGAGTTGTTGGATGGCGGGAAGTGCAGAAATGTCGTAGTTGATGAGGAGGGAGAGGGTGGCGCAGACAATGACGATCGCTTGGCGGTCGAGGACCTTGAGAGTAGCCCGGATAAACAATTTGGCAACATTGAGAAGGCGTTGCAGATGTTGACCCAACACGAGAGTATTCGGTGAGGCCAGCCCCGATGAGTTGAGCATGTTGCGAACTGTGCGATGAACGATGATTTTGCCGTTGATGACCTTCGACAAGAGGGTTGCATCGAGTCGAATAAAGGCAAGAGGAATCTGCGAAAGAGTGAGCGAACCCATCAAAACATTATTGCGAGCTTGGGCTACCTTTCCTGCGAACAATCGTGGATATTCCTTGGCGGCAACGAGCTTGAGAATGGGAAGACTGGTAGTGGTGAGCAAAACTTCATGTCCCCGACGCGACAGGATTCACGTGAGGAAGAACAGAATGCTTGTGACGCGACGCCTTGCCGACTTCGTGGCGATGGTAACGATACTTGTGACGAGACTGGTGAGGCTGCACACGGTCCTTGTCTACAGTGGATGAGAACTTGACGACGGAGTCGGCGAACAAATACTCACACATGCGCCGGGGATGTCCGGTGCCGTTTCTGTGGCGCCGAGGCGGATAGCAGCACCGTAAAGGAGGAGGACGGAAGAAACCACAGAGAGTACGAAGAGAACAGCTGCAGCTTGAGGTGCTTGGTAGACGCAGCCAAGAGAGGGGCTGCCTGCGATGGGAACCAGGTAGGTCTTGGTGGGACCGGACGGGAGACTGGCAAGGACGGGGAAGGAGAGTTGGGAGGTGCCGCTGGTGAAAGCCTAAACAGAACGAGAATTAGGTAGCAATACACACAGTCGGGAGGAGGCTAACCCTGTGCGCGAACACCTTCCCATACTCGGAGGCGAGGAGAATGCTAGCAGACGTTGAGCAAGGCAACGACGAAAGACGATATGGATCACTCACCTCGTATGCGTAAAGGAGCGTCTATCCGTGGCGATGACAATGCAGACCTGGACGAGAGTCGTCATGAGCTGTACAAACATCGACTGAGCATGAGCGGTAAGCGGTAGTGAAGATGCGTACACTGCTCTTGACCACCTTCTCCAGCCATTCAGCAAAACCAAGCCGTTTCAGGGCGCCGTAGACGAGCATGACGGAGATGGCGACCGAGAGGATGCAGAGAACAAACGAGGCTGTCGGGGCTTGATATATGCCTGAACCCAGGGCTGGCGTCCCAGCGATGAGTACGGGGAAGGATTTGGTGGGGAGGAGGACGGGAGCGGGAGGGAGGGAAGGCTGGGAGGAGGTTGCTGTCGATGTCGACGGGAGAAGCTGGATGGGGGCAACGACGACCTTGATTACCCGAATGACGCTGGTTGCGAAGATGCGTTGGGCCGCCTCTGCGCTTTGAGAGAGCCGCACGAGGCAGTGGCCGAGGATTTGGGTGAGCTGGTCGAACAACATGGTTGTTCGAGAGAGAGCTGTTAAGCAATGTTACGATTGCCAGTCACGCCAATATATACCCCATGTAAACAAACAACACGTGCGCGACGCGTCGACAGGGGTATTAGAGGCTGAGCGCGTCGTCGAAGACGACATGGAGGAAGAGAGCAAGTTGTGGTGGGCGCCAATCAGTCTATGCCAAATGGGTCTAGTACGCATCTCGGAAGCAATTGTACATCTCTTCATCTGCTTCCGGGCAAAATGCCCGAGTCTCGACGCCGCCCGTTGAATTTCTAACGTTCACGGGATTCTGAGAAAGCAGATTAGTTGGAAAGAAACGCCCCTGCCCCAGTGACTCAACTGCTATCGTCTCATGCACACCGTGTTCCCCGCCCCATTGGTTTGCCGAAACTACTTATATACCCAGACTGAAGACGTCATGCACAACGCCTCAAATGTCGCCCATTATTCTCTACGACGTTGCCTGCGACTTTCCTGCACAGACAATTTCGCCAAACGTCGCGAAATACGGTGTGTTGATGCATTTTTTCAAGCGCAACCAACTTACTACATCACTTTAGATATGCACTAAACTACAAAGGTCTCTCCTTCAAGACAATCTGGGTCGATCTGTCCGAGCTTCAGTCGCTGTACAAGAAACTTGGGGCGAAATCCACGGCCGAGGCTGGGGTCCGCTATACGGTTCCCGTTATTCACGATACCAACAACGGTAGACCTCTCCCTGCTCTCTCATATGGACTCGACTAAACGTTCAGGTACCGCAATCTCCAACTCGTTGGACATCGCTCTCTACCTCGACGCCGCGTATCCCCAAACCCCGCGTCTTATTCCTCACGGAACGGGCCCACTGCACGCCGTCCTCACAAATGCCCACGGCACTGCAGTCGCAATCCCACTCGCCGCATTCACGTTCCCCGCGTCGTACCCGCACCTCAATCCACCCAGCCAACAGTACTTTGACAGCCAAGGGAGGGGCCCAGTCGTCCCAAGTGACGCGGACGCTGCCAAATGGCAACAACTGAAGGACGGACTGGATCTATTCGACAAGTACATCAGGGTGAATGGCGACCAGAGCAAGTATTTCACGGGCGATGCGTTGACCTATGCGGACTTTATCCTTGCGGGGTCGCTGCGCTGGGCAAATGTTGCGCTGACGAAGGAACAGTGGGAGGAAATCTCGAGCTGGAATGGAGGACGATGGGGAGACTCGTTGCGGAATTGGCGAAGTACGACAATGTTGCGGCCTGATCATGCATGAGACATGCTACTTATTAGAAAAATCTCGAACGAGACCCAACTCTGAATCCAAACCGCTGAAGAACGAAAGGTCAATAGCTCAATCGATAAATTGTTATCGCGCTCTCGATGAACTTGTCGCACCGCCAACGGCCCTTCTGACCGCAGTTACCGCTTTGACCCTGCATGGCGGACAATTCTCGACCACCACCAGATGAACAGGTACACAAATTTTCATTTCACTTACACTACTCGTAGATCTACACATTAGGTTTACGAACTGTATGTATGTATTGCACAATTCGTTCGTTTCGTTCATATGCCGCCCTCACGCACTGCTAGTCTGCGACACGACAGCCTTTTCGTTGCTCTCCCTAACCTCCTGCTCCTTCCGTTCCTTATTGCGCAACTGGTCGAGCAGATGCGGTTGCCAACCCGTCGAATGCCATGGTTTGACACCGGAGCGATACAGCTCGTCGACCTCCTCCAAACTGAGCCCCTTGGTCTCGGGGATGAAGAAGTATACGTATATGTAGGCTGGCGTGGAGTGTGAGCAGATTTGAAGGAAAACGAAAACAACGCAAGAAAAAGCCAACACACCGACGATCAACATCGAGAAGAAAATCGTCAAGATAAGGGGACCGATGTCTGCGGCAATACGGGGAGCGAAGAACCCGAGGAGAAAGTTCCACAGCCAGTTGGTCGCGCTACCAAGGGCAATGGATTTGGGGCGGATACGAAGCGGAAAGGACTCGCCAAGGTATACCCATCTGCATGATCATGAACAGTGTGAGTACTGGTAGGAAGTAAAGGAGCAGCAGCGTACGGCGTTGGTCCCCAGAAGATGGAGTAGAACATGACGTGCAAGACCGCGAATGCGATCAGGACGTCACCTATTGCTCAAGTTAGCGAGTTCAAGTCGAAGTCGAAGCACAGATCATTGACCTCCTTGTTTATTGCCGGTAGTAAGAGACCCGGAGGCAGTTCCAGTGGGGGCGAGTGTATAGTGGCCGACCAGCCCGGCCTTGAGGGATATGATGAGGACGAGATGTGGGTATGTAGGATCAGGACGACGCACGATAATAGCACAGGCAGCTTGCAGTAGGGCACCGGTGAGTAAAAGCTGGGTTCGGAGAGGTCAGCAACAAGGTTTCTCCTCGGGTGTATGAACCGACTTACTCGGCGTCTTCCCCAGGACTTTTAGGACATGAGTTGAGGAAAAACACTTGAGATGGTGGAGACGCACTTCAATCAAATGCTGCAAGCGTACGGATTAGTTTCTGCCGACCACGGTAACGAATAGCTTACCAATGCGGGGATCGTTCCTGCTACGGAGACGCCTCCGAGGATGACCTGGATAACGTAGGGCGACAAACTAGAGCATGTATCAGAAAACAACTTCCAAAGAAGGAGCAAAACTTACTCGGTACCGGCGCTCTTGAAGAACGTATCTCCGTAGTAGTCTGCGATGGCAGTCAGCTTCCTTGTCTAATTTCGTCGCAGCGATACCCACAGTAGAAGTTCTGCCCGTTCAGCTGCTGCAAAAACTGAATCATCATGCCATTGCCTGTCCGCTTCCACATTGCATTTCGACTAGAGAAGCACTCCGCCCACGTCGCCTTCCCACCAGCATTCTCCTGATTAATCGAGTACTCGAGCTCCTCGAGTCTCGACGACGATGGGGGCGTCCATATCGGCGCCGTTCAGCTCTGCAACTACTTTCCGCGCCTCTTCCTTCTTTCCGTTCCCGAGGAGAAGACGTCTGCGAAGGATATTAGAAGAAGCCAGAACGAGTTACCTGGGGAACGAACGGAGATTCGGGAAGGAAGAATATGCCGGAGAGAAGTGCGAGACCCCAGACGAGCTGGAGACCGACAGGGACACGCCAGGAGGCAGAGTTGGAGACCGAGTGGGTCGCGAGATCGAGGACGTAGCTCAAGAACAGACTGGGCGGATATGAGCTGAAAGAACCATACCTGAATGAAACACACCCTATGATAATTTGGAGCTGGTAGAGCACAAGGAACGTCCCGCGATAGGCTTTGGGTGAAGTCTCTCCGTTGTACAATCTAGGTTGCAGTGAGTGCCGTTTCATGCGCGAGGGCAGTGGACGTACGGCACGATAGCTGTTGTGAAAAATGAGCAAGGTTCACACAGAGGGAATCGACAACGGACCAGAAAGAGCACCGACACCCAGACCAGCAATAAAACGACCGATAGTCAACTGGGCGATAGATCGCGCAGTGCCGGTTTGAATCGCCACACCGATGGTGAATATGCCGGACCAGATGAGAATCGAGCCGCGTCGCCCGAAGCTGTCGCTCGTGAATGCCTGGCCCAACGCACCACTAAAGGGTTTGAGAGACAGGCTTTTCGCGTTATACACCAAGATACCTACACGAAGGTACTGTGGTGGATGTTAGCGGAAGCTGTTAAGATGACCGCTATGCGCACCCAGCAGATAACAAGGAAGTAATGATAGACTGCCGCGAGCTTGACAGGAACATCTTGCCGTCAGCACCTAGCTGGCCAAATCGGTCGATAAAGTCGGGCATAATCAGACATCCAGAGATGACTCCAATGTCATAGCTGTAGGAGATAAGGACAAGATCGCGCAGACGGGGAAGCAGTGTACCCAAACAGAAAGCCTCCTGCGGTCGCAGCGTGAGCAAAGACTCGCCGAGTAATAGAGCACGAACCAAAGGCAATGAATACTGCGAGCAGGATTGCTCTCCCGGATACGGTGGTTTCTTTCGGCATTGTGGATAGAAGAGAAAGAGGCGCTTGGTGAAAAACTGAAAGACGTCACAATTTTATAAGTGGGGCTTCAGTTCACAGGCGGAGCACACGGCGGACCGGGGCGAGAGCAAAGGAAGTGAATACAACCGGATGACGACAACGTGGAGCCAATTTGAGCCGTATGCCGACGACTTGGATTTACAGAGGAGAGCTTGATACTCAGCCAAGGCGTAGTATATATCTTGCCGCTCAAGTCTGTGGCAAATAGAACATGTTGGTCAGAGGTCCGCGTCGTTGGTTGTGTCCGGCCAGTCATTGACGGTGGCGCCGACTGGCATGGCCAGTTCTTCTTTATTGCTAGGGCAAACGAGGTCCGAGTTGGCGGTGGCCAGTCAACAGCAAGAAAGGGAGGCAAACGGTCACGCTTTGAGTGACTCGGAGTCACTCATCAGCCGCAGCTTGAGCCTGAGCGAGTTCCAACTCGATGCGCCGTCCAGCTCCTCGTGCGAAGCTGCTCCCCTGCAGACCATCCACGTAATCGACACCAAGACACGCCGAACTGAATCTCTCCCGCTCGATGAGGACACGGAGCCACCGAAACTCTCCTCTTCGCCAACCTCAACCCGTCCACACCACTCGACTATCCCACATTCTGGCACTTACTCTGCCTCGACCCAACCAAGCTTCATAGAGAACGAACTCGGATGTCATGCCCCTATGTCTTCAAGACCTCGCATTCTTGGTGGACCTGCGCGTTGCGGAGATGCAGCTACCGCCGCTAGACCGTAACCTCACCGCGATATACCGCTCGCAAAACGAGTAGACGACACGACGGTGATAGAGACGGAGGAGCAAGAACTTGTTCGCACCATTCGGATGAGTCTCACTTCAGAGGAAGAATCCTTGCGGATGGGTTTTTCCAGTCGGAGCTGCAAAAGGCACTACAATAGTGCGTTCCAGCGCCAGGAGACTCGCCTGCCGAGTCACGGTCGCCGAAGACCTCTGCGATTATTGGCACGAAATCCTTCCCGATGGACGAACCCACCTTTGACGCGTATCTTCGCAGTGCGATTCAGTGGTGGACGGGTCGGCGCAAGGCACGCGGGGTGGCAGAGCGTCAGACGTCACGCGGAGGTGTTTGTGCGTTTCGCGTTCTGCCGCCTTCTTCTGTTTTTTTTGCTGAATCTCTGCAGCCCATGCGAGTACTTTAATAACTGCGAATGGCGGGAGCAGAAGGCGGTCGAGAAGCTCGCGGACGACAGACGTGCGAAGGGATGATATTTATTTGGCTGGAGGTCGAGTCGACTAGGATTCTGCAATGAACCTGTCGAGAGAATGAAATAACTCTCGTCCCGCCACCGAGAAACAAGGAGTGCAGAAAGTTCCTGACATCGGTAAAGTACACAGAGAAATACACGACAATTGAGAAATTTACAGAAGCTTCAAGAGTTATGTGCAAGGATGTTTCTCCGTTGCTCTTCAACTCCGCTCCCATCCTCGGTGCGCAGTAGAACGGGAGGTGGCGACGGGAGTGCTGGAACGGGCGGCACGTCCTGAGGCTCCTTCGTCCACATGAACGAGCTCGGTCTACTCCCTTCTACCAGTGTGGTCATGGTCCGCGAAGATACCGTCGACATTCGCGGTGCCGTCTTGATTTCGGATGTCGACTGCAACGACTCTCGCTGCCTCTCTAGCTCTGCGGCCTTCTTGTGCTGTTCTGCTCGATGTATCTGGTTTGAAATGTACAGCTGACGCGTCGAAGCCGTGTTTGACCTCCATAACGCGTCGTCGCGGTCTGTGCGGCCCAGGTCGGAGTCAGACCTGCCAGTGATGAAAGAAGCCCATGAAGCACGCTGTCCGTCTCTTGGGCGGCCGTCCAACGTCGATATGGATCGTATAGTTCGCGCATCGTCTGCGAAATCGTCCTCCTTCGGAGTAGTTCTGGTGCGCGCAAGTCTCCCTGCTCTCCACCGCAGAATGAGCGCGATAGCAAGCGGTATGGCAACCAGCAGTACTCCGACAATAACGAGATCTGCGATTTCCATTCCAGGGGCTGCAACTTTTCGGGCTTGGATTGGAGGTCCTTCTGAATTCAAGTTCCTAAAGTCAAAATTCAGCGACGACGGCGATCCGTCCGGACGATAGCGCACCTTGACCGTGAAATCGGTACTGCCGCCGCATAATCCACCTGGGACAATACATATGCCACCGAACCAATCCACCTACACACAATCAGCTCCCGATACAAAAGACCGCCCAACCCAGCGCACATTACAGGCAAACCCATGGCCTGCATGGTGCCGCGCTTTCAAAGTCGAGAGGACGAAGGCAACTTGTGGGTAGCGCAGCTTCCGGTTGCCGTGTCGATCCATGGCGAGTATAAGTATCGACCTATTCTTGACAGTGAGAAGCAGATGCAGTTGCGTAGGCGGCGCCCGCTGTTCTACGTTGCGGAACGCAACCACTGTACCTGACGGAATGAGATCAGGCGTCGGCGCTAACCTTACACAAATGGTTTTGAGGAGCAGCGTCTTGTGCGGTTCGAGTAGTCCAGGGAGGCGCTGCCCACGAAGAGTAAAAATCTGCATCGGTGACCGAAGGTTGATCGTCGTGAGATGCGGGAGACTCGGAAGCCTGGGAAGCGGTGTTTACGGACGCGCGCTGATTCGCCACTGCCATGAGCGGCAGCGCCTGAACATTTTCGGTCAATATAAGTACGCTTGCTCCGAGTCCAACATTAAACAATGTCATAGTATCCCGGGGATAGGTCACCCTAAGAAAACATGGAGGGAAAAAGGAACCGCGCCACGCGAATCCACTAATAGGTATGGGTCTGTCCATTTTGGCAGTCTGAAGCTGAATGACGATGAGGATGAAGTGAATATAGGCAGACAATTTCCTGTATACAGCCACTTTGTGTATCCCTAAGAGCTAGGAACCTGAACCAAGGCGACACCGATAGCAAGGTATGCATCAACAGGCACTGGAGCAGGCATGGCGACAAGCACGGAGACTTGGATCCGGGAACCAGCGACTGACGCCGGGTGAGGATGCAGTGGAACCGTGACAGCCGAGTCGCTGTGGTCCACAAATGTCTGGTCCGAAAGAGAACTTCCAGTGCGCTTTAGGGTGCGCCAGCGATGAGAGCTGGTGGGTTGTATTTGAGCGATAGTAAGGGGAGGTTCTTGGGCAATTTTAAGGGACAGTGGCTGCTTGAGAGCTCATCAAGGTGAATAATGAAAGACGGCAGGTGACGTACTTGAATTGTTTCCCACCGCGACGTCCGCGACACAGAGGCCAGATGTGCGGTGTAGTGGGTGGGTTGAGAATGAAACGACAAGTTGGTTGCTGTTGCCAGGGCAAGACGACTAATACGGCTTTCACGTAGTCGAAATGCGACCACAAGTAGGGAAAAGACGAGAAAGAATGCTATTCCTATGTATCTGAGCAGATCTTTGAGTCCGAGTCAACAAGCAGTCCATAGCGCACAATGGAGTCCCTCCAATACCGGCGCTTGCCGGAGGGTTTCTTGCAGGTTCCGTCGGCTCAGACATGGAGTTTGAGCATATCAAGCCCTGCTGCCGGGATCGCGAAAGAAATAGCCAAAGTTATAGCCCGTCGAGCATAAGGAGGAGGAAATATGTTGACAAAATTAGACATAGATACGGCCTGAAAGAAGTACACGTTGATCATGAATCATGAGTAAGACGGCAATGTGTTGTTGACTCGGAGACCGGGAGCATTCGTGCTAATTCAAGTTAGTTTGCAGGTTCATCGCATTCGCGTTGAGAGGATATCTTGGTGGTAGATTCGCCGAAGGGGAGTCGTGATAACTGGCGGCTCTGAGTTGGCAGTTGAGAGAAGACACTAGATGGCAGTTTGTCACATTTCACGACAGTCACTGTCACACTCCCATCCGACCTCCTTAAAACCTCGACATAGGCTGGATAGCTGGCCCTATTAAATTTTCTTCAAATTCCGATTGAATCAAGTAGAAACTGCGCCGAGTTCACGCTGGCGATCTTTCTTGTTCATCCGAGTCCAAGAAGCTGTCGCTGTGCCAGTGTACCACGCACTGGTCACTGGGTCAAGCGCGCAAATATATCCTCGACTGATAACAAGACTCGGATACTCAGGCTCAACAGCGCACTACCTCCTGCAGACTTTCATCAAGCTCTCTTTTTGGCAAAGCGACATCGCGACATTTTGTTCCCCTCCCTCTGCTACGTTCATAATTTTGGCCATCTCTATATCAGAGATGCGGAGCCTCCTAGCACAGGCAGGGCAGGATACGCTTGAACCAGCACTCCATGTCTAACTTGACCACATCTGCACAGTCCTCGAGCAGTCCTCGCTCGAGCGGCAACACTGGGATGCTACTACTGTGCGCCATCCTTCAATTTGACCGCTTGCGACTACTAACAAAAGCATTCCTCAGTTATTTGGCAGTCAGCTTCTTTCTCGTCTTCGCCACCGTGATGGCCGAATTCCAACGACGCCGACACCGGCATCGTCCAACGCCGGCAACCGATTCTTCGCTTTGTTCCCAATCCACTAGAGCTCCTTTGTACCACGACGCCTGTCTAATCTCGGCGTTGCGGACTTCGTGCTGGGAAAAAATTCAAGTACATCGCAAGCTGTCTTTTTATCCAACCTCACACCTTACTGACACCAGAACAGCCATTCTCACTCCAAATTCTCCCCAAAAAAACCGTCCTCCAAATACAACCCACCAACCTTCAACGCTGGTCCACTCTGATGTGCACCGGAAGCTCGCTTTCGGATGTCCAAATGCTCGCGGACAGCAGCGATGTTTCCTTGGATCCTGAACTGGCGACCTTTGCTGGCTCGCAGGTCCATGTCGCTGTGCTCATCGTCATGCCTGGTTTGGTACCCGTTGATACGGACCTGGCCATTGGTGTGGCCCATTCATGCATTGGTTCGGTTTCATAGTTGTTATAAAATTGGTACTTGTAATACACAGGAAATTGCTGTCCTCGTTCGCCTAATATCTCAATATATATCGGGTTCAGACCTCGAAACAAACCAATAATTGTATGTAGGCACTAGTAGATCCTTTCACATTGCCGCGGTGCGCACTTTCCGTTTTGGCTTTTGTGGTTTATGTCTCGTTGTGAGCTCTGGTGAGGTTCGTTTATGGTGAATACCATGACTGCGTCGACCATTTCTTGAGTCCTGCGGCAGTATGGTGAATTTACAACAATGGTGTGATAGGACAAACCCAGGATATCCGTACCGTAGGTTTCGCAGATAGTAGTATCGCGCGATTGACACCACGATGTCCGTTGCCGCAGAGATGGAGAGTCCGAGGATGACCTAGCAGGTCAATAAAAGGTTCAGCCGCTTGGTAAACAACTTGGAACCGACACTAAATTGCTTGTTGAAATTGTCAAATGTCTTTGTGAGTATCCTGCCAGTGAGTGATAAAGACGAGGTTGAGAAAACAGTGTGCAAATAATGAGAGGAATGGCTCATCTCACTTGAGGATTGAACCTGCTACCACCACGGTCATTATCCAATGAAACGCCGGGCACCCTACTTGAACGCGCCGTTCGATGTTGTTGCTGTCATCTGTAACCGGTGCTGGATCTTGAGGGTGACTGAGATGAGTTCCGACTCGGAGCCATGATAGCAAACTGGGATCTTTCTTTCTGTCTTGACGGAGGGCTCTCGGTTCGGTTTTTTTTTGGAAAGAGCGTACGATGTCGATCATTGTCACCCCATTCGAGATTAGGCTCGACTCCAGCCTGTCTTATAGACAACGACAACCCACCTCGTAGACAGACCATGTCTGGTCTAATTCGAGATTTCTGCCACCGCGGTCGACGATCGGCGCGCGCCCAGTTAGAAGCTTGACAAGAGGGGGATTACAGAGGAGATCAGGTCACGACTACAGCCTGAGACGCAGCAATTCGAGTGGGGTTCTCAAGGCCTGTTCAAAGCCGTCGTTCCAAGACAGATCACATAAGATTACTGAGGAGCGAAGATCAAGTCCTAATACTGAGGGAGCGGAAACACATCGCATCACGAAAATATCTTGTTATCTTCGAAGGTATATTTGCGCGCTTACGCCGAAGCGGAGTCGGCCGGGGGGGCGCGATTATACTCCCGTGGTCCAAATGCGTGAGCGGTAAAGAGAACCTTCGTCACACTAGCATCATGATCATGATGATCACATCACGCTCGTTACTCACTCACTGAGTCACTCCCATTCTCACTGGGTTGTAGCGAAAATTTCGTGTGTCTGAACTATAAAACAGCTCCCAACTTGGAGCTGTCAACAAGCCACTGCAGAAGATCTCGCCGCCAAGCATCTTACTAGTCGATGATACGACCAACTTAGACCATTCAACCAGGCAATCAACCTCCTCGGTGCGAAGTTGGGTCAGGTTCGGCTCTTGTATCCAAAGTTGGAGCCAATTACCACAGCGCGTATGATGATTGTCAATGTACATGATACTGTGCACCGGTAGGAATGATTCATATAATGGGAGCTCGTATCGATCCTCTTCGTCCATACTCTCATGGCTGAAGTAGTTGATGTCACGCAAGCGAAGATCGGCGCCGCATTAGCAGGCTGTCTGGCCTCTGTTGGGTGGGCCACTATTCGCATTCGCACCGATGATTCCTTTCATGACTCCATTTTAGCCTTTCCGCCGTTTTGGGATTCCAGACGTTCCTGTACTTTCAAATATTTCCAATGGACACGCTCAAGTACAAGCTCTTGGTACTTTTCAAAATCTTGTTCGGTGGCATACTTAACTTCGTGTCTGTCGGGTCAGGTTATCTGGATCTGGTGGGCTCGTCTCGCTCGACGGATAGTATGTTCACCTCACGATACCGCCAACAGGCTCAACGACACGGCACACACCATCTTGATCTGCGCCACTATATGGAACTACATCGTTCATCACCTGGGCAATATGGACAATATCCTACCGTGCGTGTCCCGCCGCCGCCACCACCTTAACTGAATCCAAAGCCCTCAGATCACTACCGGTGAGCCCGGCCCATTGCTCACCATGGTCCCGGGATTCAGAACTAACCCCAGGCAACGATTGCATTCACGGCTATCACGACGCTCTCGGTGAATATGTAAGTCTTTCTTTCATGAATATTCAAATAATCCTCTAACCTTCGAGGCAGTTTTTATACGTGGAGAATCCACAAGAGTTCGTACAAATCCGTACAAATCCGTGAAAGACGACACTATGATGATGTTCTGATATAGTGAGCGGTGGAAACCTGCTTCTCGTCGGTGTCCTCGCAAGTGGTTCATTTGTCGCCTCATGCTTCAATCGAATCGTCATCCAGGCACTGTTATGTCTTGCCCGAATCGGGTTGGCTTTTAGTAAGTGTTCGCCATGCTGTTTATGCTTACCCTAACCATCTCCGCCAGCAACGGCTGTGGAGATGTCAGCTATCCCTCCGTCATGCGCAAACTGCCTGCTTTTCTCATTTCACATGGCAGGTTACTGACAAAAACCTTCAATAATTTCAACAAGCGATTCAGTGTTCGTTCCAGTTTGTTTACTGAGCTACGAGATCTTATTTTACTTGGGTGCTAGTTCCTCATCGTCTGTGGACTCTCCGTTTCTGCAGCGACGGACATCGTGGTATCCATTGCACGGTACTACTATCTGCGTAACCTGAGGCAGGGCTATCCCGGGTGCGTTGCATTTTCGATGTGTTCTTGGTTGTCGTACATTGATGATTCTGGCGCAGCACGCAAGAAATGGTCGACGCAGTCGTCGTATTCACCATAAACGACGGATGTCTAACTTGTGCGTTACTTGATTTACTCGTGCTTCGCTCACCTGCTGCGATTTCTAGGCGCAGTCGTCATCGCCTCCATCGCTTGCGTCCGTAGATTCACCCCATCGACATTGATATCCATTCTGACCAAGAGTTTAGCTGTTGAGAATGCCAGATAACTTTATCTGGCTCGGAATTTACTTCACAATTGCTAAATGTAATCGCTTCCTCTGAACCTCGAGGTATTTGAAGCATTAATCCTCCCCACTTTAGTGTACTCCAACTCGGTACTCGCAACGTAATATGTTCCTCACCTTTCTATCACACTCTCTTTGCTCAAAGCCCCTCGCAGCTTAAACCTTCGAAATTGGTACCGGCATCGTCAGCGACCAATGGGCATACCCCTGGGGCAACGCCCACAGTTGCAAACGACTGCCGTGCGAAACACAGCAATCCGAACTGCGAGTCGCTCGCATAGCAAGTTTCCGGCCCCCAATGAGCTTTCTGACGTGAGGATTGGATATTCACGATTAAAAATCTGATTTCACGGATTTCACAGGCAATGGAAGTGTTCGTGGATCAACAGGTCGAATATAGTGTCGCAGTCGAAATCAACGATGACTCGCACTCTTCGAGGAAGTCTATGGATGTGGTTGCACATTAATTCCATGTGCAGTTGTTCTGTGTTGGAAGGAGTCGATATGAAACCAGTTACATTCAGAGATATATCTCCGGGACTGTGCCAGAATATATAGCAAACTTGCACAAGTGAGAAGAAATCGTGACCTCTTTCAAAGAGGCCGCTGAGTGAAGGAAAATGTGGTGGGCATAATCAAACCACAGCGCTACTCAGCGACCTCTCGCCTCAATTTGGCGACTCAACGCCCAATACCCAAAAATGGCAATAAATTTCATCACGGTGTCACGCCAGGAGCTGTCAAATAGATTTTCTTCCCAGGAAGCCGGACGGTTATCGAACCAAGCGAGTTGCATTCAAGCCATTGAACTACAGGATCGAACCAGACGACGAGACGCTTCCCTTCGTCCGATGTATCCATGGAAGCGAAAAGTTCTTCGGTCCCGCTGCAGACCTCTCTACCGGTGGCGGCGGCGGCGGCGCGCGCATACTCGATGCGCGACTGAGAGCGTTCCCGTGGCTCCCACTGCTCATGCTCCAAGCTGTCACACTGTCGCGATCCGTCTCCGAGGTCCGCACCATACCCGTGTACGCGTCAGACGGCGCATAATCCAGATCCAAATCCACCGTCTGCATCTCCGGGTCAAAATCAGGTGTCGCAGCCCGCGTCGGAACAAGGCTCATCGTCGGTGTCAATGCAGGGCTCGAGACGAGGCTCATTGCGGGCGTGGGGCTTTCGGGGACGGGAGCAAGAGTCGTCAGCAAGCCGCGGGAAGCACGGCCTAGCGATGGCCGGCCGCGAATCCTCCGCATGAAGCCCTTGGCGCTGATTCGGAGTGGCGCCGTCGGGGCGAGTGCAGGTGAGGACGAGGCGGAAATTGGTGATGCGGGCTGGTGCATGGGGAAGACATCTGAGGAGGCAGCAGGCGAATGTGGCTGCAGGTGGCTTAATCCAGGAGGCGAGAAAATGGGTGAGGTGGGCGAATTGGAGTTGGAAGGATGCAGCCATGGAGCCATGGCGATATCGAGATCCGTCGTTTGGACCGGCTGTAGTTCGGAGAGCACTGGCGCGGCACCCCAGGTATCAACGTCGAGATGCGAGTTTGGGTCCCCGCCAGCCGGAGCCGTAGCCATCTCAGCGTCCCGAAGATGAAACGAGACTGGTCGTCCGAGGAAGCCCTCGCTTAAGCGACGAGGCTCGACCTGCACCATTCCAGGTCCACCTCCGTTCAAACCCGAGACGCTCTCCCTGCGCGGACGTCGCTTCGCTAGCGGCGAATATGCATCGTCTGGGTAGTCTGCCGTGTTTTGCAAGAGCGGCGATGAGATCCAGGCTTTGGAAACCCGCTTCTCGTTGCGCTGGCGCCGACGGTAGACGAGAACGGCGAGGATCGTTCCCAGAAGAAGAGCAAGGATCGCACCGACGGCTGCACCCGCAATTTCGCGCTTGTTGTGTGCAAATCTGATATGACTGGTAAGAACGAAAAGCCGTGGATTTCATACGAAGAACATACGATCTCGAAAGTGAGCTTCCGGTGGAGAAGGATGGAGAGGAGGCGGTGGGTGTTACAACGCCATCTGTACCAGTGAACCCAGGAAACTCGACACTGAAAGTTACAGTGTTTGTTGGGTCTGAATCGGCACCAGCTATGTTGCTACTGCTTCTGCTTGGTTGGGGCTTGTGAGACACAATAGAGAACGTCCCGGTGGTGGTTCTAAAGCGGTTCAATACATGAAGTTAAAAAAAGAAAAAGGAACGCACGGAGAGAACGAAAATCCTGAACCTGAATCCGCAGAAGTAGTGGACAGAAGACCAGACCCAGACTGTAGAGAGTGCAGTGGAGGGTACCCAGGAGGGAGAAGGGTGAATGAGAAGACGTGTCCAGTAGAGGTCGTTGATGCAGGACTGACTGCAGTTGTATCGGCCTCCGTGCTACTCGACTCAACGGCGCTCGTAGTTGGGTTTGTGCTTTCGGAGACGCCCGTAGGGGTGGCCGGGGCAGCGACGGTCGCGGATTCGGTGGGTGCATAGGCGGATGCAGAGTTTTGGATAGGTCCGTTCTTGGCAATGGTGGACGAGGGCGAAGAGGCGGGAAGCACGATAGTCAATGTGGCCGTATTCGTTGCCGTCCCACTGCCGTCGTCGACGGCGGTCGAGGAACTGTCCAGTATTATCGTCACCGGCGCCCCATAAACCGGTGTCACGACGGCCAAAGTGGAGGACGAGATCGTCTCGAGTGTTGCTGGCCCGGCAAAAATGGGTACAACGAACGCCGAAGTGAATGTGGGGGAGCTTGACACGGAGGAGAGGTCCTCCAATGTCACGGACGAGGACGAAGCGACGGGCTCTTCCGCACTAGAAGTAGAAGAAATAAGAAAATCAAGGACGACAAAGCGAGCTCGGGAGACGTACACTTCAGCCCTACGCCACTTCGCAGACCTCCGCTGTTGTGCTGACATTTCGGCGCGCTGCATTGGTCAAAGCAGGCGCGGAGTCCAAGTCGTGGAAGGAGAGAGGAAGATCCACGTCTCCTTCCGAACGACGCGAGTAGAAAAAGAACTCCGGCACCGGGGTAAACGCAACCGACTTGCAGCAAGACGATCATTGGGACAGTATGGATGTGCGGGGGAGAGCGTGCCGATAAGCACGAGTGCACAGCACCATCAATCACCACATGTGTTGCTGCACACTGTGAGTCGGCAATCTGGCGCAACTGTATGGGCACGAATTCGGGAAGACCTGGGAAGACTCGGAGGGCTCCGTGCCTCGGACGGAGAACGTCGAACAGAACAATTTTCTTGGAGACCAACATAGATGCGCATTGCAGCGTCTGAGCTCGTCCCAGACCAGCGCGTTGCCAAACGAAGGAGCATGGAATGAGGGAGAGGAGATGGAGGACTCGGAGAGGCAGAGAGATTCGCTCGTCGGCGACAGACAAGACTAGCTTCGGCGCCACATGGACGTTGGGAGAAAAAAATCCGTTCGACGTCACGCGGTCTCAAGTTGCCACAGTTTTCGAAGAAAAGACAATTGCACCAATGCCGCGCTTCTCTTTTAACAGCTCTTTTTTTTTTTTTTTTTTTTTTTGTGGCACGAATGCAGAGACGATTAAAAGAGAGATTAATTCGCATTCCTGTCAGCGACCGTGTATCCTTTGCAGGATTCCGTATCACATCATTCAGGCCGACATTGGTCGGTCTCTCGTCCCCCGTGAGTTTTGAGGCCTTGGACTTGGAACCAGGCCAGATAAATTGTATAACCAGTCGAGGAAATGCCCTAGAGCACTGGTACCATTGGTCATGGCACCGCGTGTGGGGCTGCAGTTCCACTAACTCCGACTTCAACGAGGACTGGGCCCCGTATCCATCTTCATCGTTAGCTTCATCCGACACCCACTAAAACCCCGATCGAGTGTGACGTCCAGTCATCTGGGAGGAAGGCTTCGGCTTCCAGTGTCTTACTCCAAGTGCGCCTAACAAGGCGTGACGGGATGCTCTTCTTTCCGTACTTCCGCGAGTCTGTGAGTATACAGTCCATTTCCAGCCTGCTGTTAATCACACTCAGCCACCGGTTCTTTATCTCTCGCACTGAGGCTTCTGGCTGGTCGCGGATTACCCGCTCGCATCGTAGCTTCCAGATTAGGAACGCTGACTCGGAGACCAGTATTCGGTACAGCCTGGTCGTCCCTGCGTCACCCTCTTTGGTTGCGCCGCAGGCCATTATCTGTCCAATGGTAGGTCGCATGTTATTCCCCGTCTTTAGTGTCCACATCTCACTGGCTAGGTCCCAGATCTCCGACTGGCCTGCACACTCGCATCGCGTCAGTATGTGGTCCATTGTTTCATATTGCAGCTCTGAGTCCCCGTCTAGTTCTTCGAGGTCCAGCATCGGTTCACACTTCTCGCATATTCCTCGTTTTTCAAATTTGGCTATGTTCTTCCAGTATTTTCCAATTTTATACCCGCCGTGAATCGTTTTCCACAGGAAGATGCGAATATTCTTAGCGAAGTCTTTATGTCTTGTCGACTTCCATATGGCGCTCTTGGAGGCTTCGGGCCCGCCGTTGTTGGCGGTAGCTGCCTGTGCAAGGTTCATGTTTGCTGCAGTTAATTTCCGGTCTAGCGCGAGTTTGTACTTCTCCTTTGACATTTTTTTCTTTCTGATGATTTTCCCAGCCTTTGACTGAGTCATGGCCTTGAGCTTTGCGCCACGAGCGGTGAGTTCCGGGTGCAGGTCTCGCCGTATTTCATCCTCCACGGTCTTGGTGGCGCCTTCTCCTGCCAGTACGTCTGCAGCGTCGTTCCCTTCTGTACCGGAATGGCCTTTGACCCATTGTAGGGTCGTTTTTGCTTGCCTCGCTCGGAGGCTCGCCGCTGTCAACTTTGCGAGCTCTCCGTTCTCCACTGTAAGGAACCCGTCGTCCTCCCATTTGGTCAGGTTTTTTGTCATGGCGTCTATCACGTATTTCGAGTCACTGATGATTTTTAGCGGTGCATCCACTGGGCACATTTCTGCCGCTTCCTTCACGGCTGCCATTTCGCCGACTTGGTTTGAGGGTTTCCATTCGCTTGGGATATGCAGAGACCTGTTCCGCGGGTCGCCTCGGCCAAAGAATATGCCTGCGCCTGCTCTCGCTTCCGCGGTCCCGTTGTTCAGTGCCGAGCCATCCGTATACACCACGACTTCCGGGGTATCGCTGTTCCGGGCGTGTAGGATTATGGGTGCCGACACGATCGATGGGTTGTCCCCGGGGAAGATGCGGAACACGTCTGCTATTGTGCCGTGAGTAGTAATCTTCGGGTCAAACACCCGTGTATCGTCTTCCAGCTCTTCATCTATTAACCATTGTTCCAGTTGCTCAGGCCGGGCAACTCTTGGGTCCCATTTGTCTTCCAGTGCGTTCAGCATTTCAAGCGCCCTCGTGTAACATTTGTGTGGGTTTTCGCATCCCACCAGTCCACGCGTGAGTTGACATGCATTACATCTGCAGTCTATTCTAGCTGTGTGTCTCGTGGAACCGAGTTTGCGTGCTAATTCTAGCGCATGGCCAACGGTCTTGACCTTGTGTTTTTTCTGTAGGCAATTCACAAGGCGTTTGGGTGTACGGTATAGTCGTGTTTGTGTGGCGGGCCGGACCTGCTTGTGGTACCAGATTGGCATGTTCTTCTGGATTTCTTCGGACACTGCAATGGGGTCTAGGCTTACATTGTACGTGCGTCCGACTTTGATCATGTTTGCCAGGTCGTGCCCAATTTTCTTTGCAGACGTTTTGGGATCCCAGTTCTGGAGGTATGGGTTGACACGCAAGCCTTCTTCAACGTATTTATGAGGGTGCGCACATTGTTTCGCCAGGATCTCGTCAGCAAACAGACACCACGTCGGCCGTTCTGGTCCGAAGTTGAGGTAGCGTTGGAGCCAGGTAATTGTGATGGCCTCGTTTCGTGTTACTATATCAAGGAGGTCTCGGCCTCCTTCGTCAGCTGGTGCGTAGATTGTTTCTTTGTTTATTGTTACATGGGTTTTACCTGCCCACAGGAAGTTTCGGATTCGTTTCTCAAGTCGCAGTTCGACGGCCTTTGGCATTCCTTGAACTGTCGCAAGGTACTGTGTCATCCCTCCAACTACCATGAGTATTATGAGACGACGTCCTTCCATTGTGGGATTGCTAACTTCCCAGTGTTCCAGCGCTGCATCAATTTGCTCTAGTATCAGTGCCCACACGTCGAGCTCTCGTATTCCGTTTCCAGCCCATCCGCCAAGTGTTCTTGTCGGCTCTCCTTGTTCAGCAATTCGGGTTCCGGCGGTTATTTCCGTTCCGTCTTCGCCGTTGATGCACCGGCTTTCAACTACTCTATCTCGGTGAGCTTTTGACCCAATTGGGATGACTTCCGTTTTACTAATGTTGAATTTAGCGCCGGCTGCGACACACCATTCATCGAGAATCGTCCATAGGGTTCCCCAGTCGTCTTTCCAGTTGAGATAGACCATCGTGTCGTCCGCAAATAGGGATGTTATCAGTTTTTCCCGCCGACCCTTGATTTTAATACCTTTCAGGTCTGACTGTCTTAGCGATTCTGCTAGGGGCTCGATGGCTAGGTCAAAAAGTAGGCATGAAAGTGGGTCGCCTTGGCGGACCCCTCTTGTAACAAGAAATGGATGCTTGCTCCGCTCACCATTTATCATTACGAATGTTTTCGCGTCGCTGTATAAAGCTTTTAACGTGTTTATAAATTCAGAGGGGATTCCAAATTTCTCTAGGGTTGTCCATAGATAGTCATGCTCAATTTTATCGTACGCTTTCTCTTGGTCAAGAGCGACAATTATCCCGTCCGTTTCGGTCACCTCTGCCCATTCTATCACACGCTTTGTGAGCCATACTTGGTCCCGTATCTGTCTGCCGGGGACGAAGCCCGCTTGGTCGGGGTGTATGAGGTCAATCGCAGCTGGTATCAGCTTGACGGTGAGGGCTTTGGTCAGAATTTTATAGTCCGTGTTAAGGAGTGAGATCGGGCGGTAGTTCGCTATGTTGGATTTATCATTCTTTTTATATAGCGGGCACATCCAGCTCTCAGCGAAGTTTGTGCCTTGAACAACACCATGTTCTTGTATGTCATTGTATACGACTTTAAGCGTTTCTATAATGTCGAACCCTGGTTTGTTATCTTTGACCGCCGAAATGTTCCTTGCTTCCAGAATTTTCCATACTTCATATGGAATACCGTCAAGACCTGGTGCCTTGTGGTTTGCAGACAGTTTGAGTGCCTCTTCCACATTTTCTCTTGTCAATTTGGCCGCGAGGACCTCCGCTTGCTCTGCAGTAACGGCCACTTTGATATGTCCCATGACCGTCTCAATCTTGGCTTGGCGCTGGGCGCCATCCGTGTCTCTTCGGTCAGCCTGTAGGTGGTTGTGATAGTCGCGCGCATGTGTCGCCATTCGCTTGGAGTTTGTCTCATATTGGGGTGCGTTGTCTGTACCTACATTTGTTTGCAGTCGATGAATGACCTCTCGTGGTTTGGCGGGTCGATTCAGTTTGGACCACCATCGTCCGATTGTTTCCGCTTCAAGCTTGGCCTGTATCTTGACAGTCAGCCTTGCTGCTTTGAACCTCGTCTTCTGTAGTTTCAAGAGCTTCTCCATTAGCACTGCACAGACGAGGGTTTTATCGTCAGCATGAACCGAGTCATCGGCCATTGCCATTTCCAGTTTATTTTCCAGTTCACGGATGTCCTGCGTGAGCTTCGGGGTGAGTATTTTCGCTCGTTCTCGTGCTTTATGTTTTATTTCCATCTTGAACTTGTACCACAGTGTCTGTGGGTTATGATTTATGTCTCTAAGGTCCGGGTACGTATCCAGGGTGCGTAGGTCATTCTCGAGCTTCCTTCCTTTTTCTAGTATGTGCTTCTTTAGCTCTTTATCTTGGTTTATGTGGCCCGGCCAGGACCATCTTCCATGTCCGAGCGTTGGTGCATCGTCGGTCGTGACTTTCACGCTCACCATCCAGTGGTCATTTCGGAACCCCACAGGTGCATGGGCCCATTCGAATACATTCTCCGAATGATCTCTTTTGATTAGTATGCGATCTACCCTGGAGCATGAACCCCCTTGGTCCTCTGATTGGAAGTAAGTGTATACCTTACTGGTTGGGTGGGTTTTCCTCCAGACGTCTTCCAGTCTTAAGAGAATTTTCAGTTCATCCATCGCATCAACTACTGACTTGGGGTCAGAGTGGGCCGGGAGTCTGTCTGTTCCGGATTCAACCATGTTGAAGTCTCCCGCTACAATGTCCGGTCTCCGAACATTCACATTGGCCTCATCTTTGAAGAAAGCTATTATCTTATTTATGAATTCGGCGTTTTCAGACGCGCTGTTGGGTGCATAGATTCCCAGTATCGACAAGGGGCTCCCGTCTGCATGCTTTGTCTCAAGTAACAGTGCCCTACCGGGGACTATTTCAATGGTGCGTACACCTTCAGTCTCCACCATTAGTTTGTTAAGGACGATTGCTACCCCCATTGAGTTGGCCGCCTCTGTGCCCTGGGTGAACTCAATCTTCATTTTCCTCTTGAACAGTGTCTCAATGTTGTCTCGACGTTCGGCATTCATATGTGCCTCTCCGACCACCATTATGCCGACCTTTTGCTCTCGTAGCACTTGCCAAAGTTTGGGCCACTTGTTGTTCTCGTTATTCACATTGGTATGACCATGCCCACGCATATTTAGGGCGGCTAATTTTATCGAGGCTTTTGTATTCTTCTTTCCTGTGGTCGGCACTGTATTTGGCGTGGGTCCCGCATTCGGCACGGGTTGCGGAGCTCTTCCTTGTGTTTGTGGTTGTGGCTGGGTAGCGGCCCTTTGAGCTCGTAGTGGTACATCCGCCGTCTCGTTTATCTCATGGTCTTGGTCGCCTATTGGCCCGGGGCCGTCGTGTGCTGGTGTGTGCCAGTTTGTCCCTGCACGGTGTGCTTGGTACGCAGCCTCCCATTGGTCTGCGGGCACTCCTTGTAGGAAGGCTCCATCCTCGTTCGTTCGAGATGCTGCCGTTTCCGATACGGTCAGGTGATCAGCGCGCGTTGCGCGATCGTCGTCTGCGTTGACGACACGATGTAGCGATACACCGTTAAAACCATCGCGCGTTGCGAGGTTTTCATCCCGTACAGGGACAGTGCTACTCTCGTTCAGAGAGGTTGATCCCTCCGCCATATTACTCGCGGAGGCGGCCCCATGTGCGTCGGGGCCAGTTTGGGCAGGCGGGAGTGCCGGGATGTCGACGCCGTTCACTCGGGTGAGGTCATTACGGACATCGGCAAGCATGGCGCCCCCGCTGGTCCAAATATCCCCTCCATCCGAAGTGCTTTCATTAGCGGCGAGACCGGGGCGGAGTCGATCACTGCCTCCAGCAGCTTCGGAGCCGTCGCCTAGACCTGTAAAGAATAAAGTGTTAGTTGTATTTAGATTTGGTGGAACTGAAATTGGATAGTAGGGACCCCTCGACACTGCCATGTGCGAGAGGGACCTACCGGGTGGGGTTGGATACACACCTGCCTTACGCTCCCCAGGGAGCGAAAGACAGATATGAATCCTGCCAGGGCTGCTGGCCAGCGGACCCCGACCTAAATAGGTCCCGCCGTTTGCTGATATGGTCAGCAGGGCCACGATCCTACACTCCCCGTTTCCTGTCCCAACTGTGGCAGCAGCGGTCAGTAAATGTGGCGGGTTGTGCTTGCGTACGGTGTACGTTGATACGACTTCTTCCCATCCTGGGTTGGGGTATGAGCACTGCATAGGTACGAATAAATATTTTTCGATTGAGCAGGCGGAACTATGCTAGTACATTTTGAGCGGGACGCATACAGGTATCTTCAGCGACCGCGACCACGACCATATGGGCCACGACCAGCACGAGCGCCACGAGCGCCACGGCCACCACGTCCTCCACGTCCTCCACGCTGGACGACAGTGTACGAACCGGTGGGAAGGACCGCGACAGCGGGAGCAGCCGTCTCCTGAACCGACGACCGGGGTCCCCGCCAAGCAAAAGTGCTTTGAGAGAACGGGCACATGTACTCCTTGTGCGTGTCCATCTTGCACATTTTGCATATGGGACGAGGGAGGATACGATCGGGGTGGTCCGACTTGTGTCCATGGGGCTCGAAGGTAAACCCGTCGTCACGAAGGACCAGGCTACGAAGGATTGCGCAGAACTGCTCCCAAAACTCTGCGTTACTGGTGAACGGACGTCCGCACAGCATGAGGAAGGGTCTCTGGTCGTGTGGGACAAGGACAGCGAAGAGCGAGGAAGCTGCGTCGTGGACGTGTTGTGCGGACGTGCGGGTGCTATCGCCTTGCTTAGCAGCGCCAATGATGTTGCGTAGCGGGAGGCCAGCGATATCCGTCGTAACGAGTTTGAAGGCTGCATAGCGAAGGGCATCGAGGAGGATGTCGACATCCCCGACGACCGCGTCACAGTTGGTGTGGACGATGTTCCAGGACAGGGCAGAGTCGGAGGGGTTGATGACGTGTACGGCCAATTCCTCGTCTAGAGGGATCGTAAAGAACTTGGTGAGCGAGTCGCAGGTCTCCTTGTTGGAGGTGCGGCCAACGAACGTAAACGGGCCTGCAAAACGGTCTTGGACGGCTCGGGACTTCGGGGTTGGGAGACGTATGGAGGCGATACTGCCTAGGTCGCGAGGGATGAGGGGAGTGAGGGTGTCCATGAGACGGCCTCCGATAGACTGTGCGTTGCCAGCAAGGGAGTCGTATCCGCCGTGAAATACGACAGCGAGGAATGTGCGGTCTTCGGCGGCTTTGACCTCAGCGATGTCGTTTGCGGACGCATTCTCCAGGGCATGGTTAAGCGGCATGTACGGGACCGGCCAGTTGCCTGGGTTGAACTGAAAGGGGATGGAGTCTGCAGCCAGGGTGCCGAGGTCAACCCTGTTTGCCAGTGCGTACGGGTACAGGTCGCGGTGGGTCGGGGCGGTAGCAAGTACCGTTATGCGGTCATAGGCAAGGGGGGTGGGGAGATCCATGTCGACGTCTTCGTCGTTGTCTGGGATGTCGTTGTCTGGGAATGGGCCGGGTGTGTCAGGCGGTGGTGAGGAGGGGCCACCGGTCAGTGTAAGGGACTTCTCGCGGTGTGTGGGCGTAGCTGGGACAGGGACGGATGATTTTGTTCGTCGCTTGCGGGGTGTAGCTTCGGGCCCGTGGTCGTCACGGTCGCTGTCACCTTGGTCGCTATCGAACGAGAGCGGTTCGATGGTTTGGGAGCGAGATAGCGGGGTATCACTCTCGTCGTCGGCGTCAGAGGCTGCCACAGAGACCTTGCGGGCTTTAGCGGGTGATTCGAGCAGAGGCCGAGAGCGAGGGAGAGAATTTCGCGAGAGGCGCGGGCTTTTGAGCGACTGTGCCGATCGGACGGAACTGTCTGATTCTGCCAGTGCTGCTTGGGTTAGCTTCATGTCCATGCAGCTATGTGTTCTGCTTACCTGTTTTTTGTGGGCAGGGGGGGGGAGTTAGTTTGGCGACAACTCAGTGGCTCTCTTTTTAAGGGAAGGATGACCAGTCGATGACCGCGCATAGTCGTATTCCGGATTTTCCCGGTCGCCAGGTCCCAATATCAAAGATAGCGCCGGCGTAGAGAGGGATTATCGCGTGGATGTTTCGTCCATTCGGTCTCATGCGCGGAGGGTAAGGGAGAGCCGGCTCCGCATTGAACCTTTCTGCCCAGGCGCACTGGCACGACTGGGTCGAGCCTTACAGCCATAGACAGTCCCGGCCAAGGCAACGATTTCTCGATGCCCTTTGCCGCATGGAATAGGCAGTAGTGTCGGCGTTGCGAAGAGGATTTGACTTGTACAATGTGATTAATGGCAAGCTAGGTATCGTGTTAAACCGCATTGCCGATGTGTGAGACGAAACAAAACATACCCCGACACGTTGTCGGGCACTGGCTCGTGCTGGCCGTGATTCTTGTTCAAGTCCTTGTCGAGTTCGGACCGCGGCAGGCACACATACGCTGAGTTGAATCCCGTGTCGGTACCACACGACATAGGTGAGAATTTCCACCAAGTCAAAGCGCGGTCTATTCCTCCCCTACGACCAGCACGAATTGCGTGACCAGTGTCCGCGCTGGTCAGCCGTGGAGGCGATGGGAGTGGGTCGTGGGGGGACCGGTGTCACATAAGGTGGTATTCAGTGTCGTCAAGCAGTGTGAGTGAGAGGGTTTCGTGGACAAGCCCATATACATAGTGGTAGGACGAGCTAGCTATCTGTTAGACCTCGTTTCGTTGTGTTAATCGAAACATACCTCGACGCGCTGTCGGGTATTGGCTCGCGCTGGCCATGACTCTCGTTCGAGTCCTTCCCTTGACGGGGCTCTCCGCGTGCTGGGAGGGGAGGCTGGTACACAGCGCTCTACGTCGAGTTCATCGGCGGGGAGCACGACTCGACCGGCACCAGCCAGCCTCGACCCGTGGGAACAAAAGGCATGGTGGTGGTAACAGATCAAGCCGCACCCCTTTTTTTTATTTTAACAGCTCTTTCAACATCGTCTTCTCTCAGGAAACGCTCGCGTGCTCCAACGTTGCTCCAACCACTCTTAACACGACGCACACTCCCTCCTGTATGAGTCGCCTCCGCCGGTCGGTATATCCATTAGGGCGTCACCGTACACCCCGGGCCCGGCACCAGTGGCGGAATTTGTCCACAAATCTCAAGAAATCTGTGTACTGAACGATGCTGCTTCATTTTCCTTTGATTCTCTTGCAGCGCTGCTCTACGTAACGGATGAATCATTGCGAGCATATATCGAGGGCCAACTGACTGACATAACGGCAGGTCAACCTCCGCTGCTCGACCTCTGGGATTTGTCGTCAACAACACCCACCGTTTACGCCACCCTCATCTTCGAGCGTCTAAGGCGAATTCGGGCACTATCTGTTCGGCAACGCGGAAGCTATCACGGTTGACCGTTCAAGTTCTCTTGAATCTACCAGTGTGGGTGGAACTCTCGGAGGACAACGCCCCTTCTCTTCGTGAACGTTTGAAGAGCAAGTCCCGGGTTGGCTGTGTCGCGCAAAAGTGGTGCCGGATGCCCAGGCGCGGACCTGGGGGCTTTCAACGGGGAAGAGGTCCGTGTTCAAACAAGGCGATGGTTAGGAATGTCGCAGCTTATGGTGTGCCAGTGAGTTTCCACTTATATTTGACTCAATTTGTCTCAAACGCTTCAAGCCTCCAACGCTTCCAGTACCAAAGCTCCTCCCAATGTATGCGCCTCCGGCTCACCATAATCCTTGTCTCTGCGCGGATCTCCTAAGAACGCTCCCATTCGCATGCTCAGAACACTCTTCTCATGCCAGTGGAATGAAACCGCGAATCTGTTTTCGAAGGACGAGATAAACATTTGAGCAATAAAACATGCAAGCGGAAGAAGACGACGAACAGTAATCTCAGAGTCGAAATACTGCACGGCAACAGGCGCACAAAGGGATGGGGCAACCCGGTGAGGTGACTCGATTCAAGCCCGAGTGGTTGTGCGGGCCATAACGGGTGGGGTATGGAGGTTCTCGACGGCTGAGCACCGTCGCACAATCACAGGCGGGAAGGGAACCCTGATAAGAGGGACACAATGGTCGTGCGGACCATCGGCGGCGGGATGAGATGATTCTGCCTGCAAGCAAACTGGGGGAGGAACATGGGCATAGAAGTTGGGCAGCGGTGGAGGAGGGCTTCGCTCGTTCGACGACGGCCGTTCTCGAGCTTGGCGAAAGAGATTGTCCGCTCTACCAGAGGGACCTTTTCTTCGCAGCGGCTGTGGGCAAAGGCTTTCATTGTGCATCGTATGTGTGTTTGTGGGCTGGTTGCGGGTGAGACGAAGAAACAATGGGACGATAGGAGCGCTTTCAAGTTGTCTGTAATTTATACATAGTCCCGCGGATGTAAAAGTCTCACTCAGAGTCTTCAGCGACTTGGGGGAACCGGAAGCCAACGAGCTCGTTGAAAGGCATAGAGCGGAATGACAATTATCTAGAGTGGTGGAGTCTCAGGCCGCAACATTGTCGTACTTTGCCAATTCCGCAACGAGGCTCCCCCATCGTCCTCCATTCCAGCTCGAAATTTCCTCCCACTGTTCCCTCGTCAACGCAACGTTTGCCCAGCGCAGCGACCCCGCGAGAATAAAGTCCGCATAGGTCAACGCATCACCCGTGAAATACTTGCTCTGGTCGCCATTCACCCTGATGTACTTGTCGAATAGATCCAGTCCGTCCTTCAGTTGTTGCCATTTGGCAGCTGCGTCCGCGTCACTTGGGACGACTGGGCCCCTCCCGTGGCTGTCAAAGTACTGTTGGCTGGGTGGATTGAGGTGCGGGTACGACGGGGGGAACGTGAATACGGCGAGTGGGGTTGCGACTGCAGTGCCGTGGGCATTTGTGAGGAGGGCGTGCAGTGGGCCCGTTCCGTGAGGAATAAGACGCGGGGTTTGGGGATATGCGGCGTCGAGGTAGAGAGCGATGTCCAAAGAGTTGGAGATTGCGATACCTGAACGTTTAGTTGAGTCCGTATGAGAGAGCAGGGAGAGGTCTACCGTTGTCGGTATCGTGAATAACGGGAACCGTATAGCGGACCCCAGCCTCGGCCGTGGATTTGGCCCCGAGTTTCTTGTACAGCGACTGAAGCTCGGAAAGATCGACCCAGATTGTCTTGAAGGAGAGACCTTTGTAGTTTAGTGCATATCTAAAGTGATGTAGTAAGTTGGTTGAGCTTGAAAAAATGCATCAACACACCGTATTTTCGCGACGTTTGGCGACATTGTCTGTGCAGGAAAGTCGCAGGCAACGTCGTAGAGAATAATGGGCGACATTTGAGGCGTTGTGCATGACGTCTTCAGTCTGGGTATATAAGTAGTTTCGGCAAACCAATGGGGCGGGGAACACGGTGTGCATGAGACGATAGCAGTTGAGTCACTGGGGCAGGGGCGTTTCTTTCCAACTAATCTGCTTTCTCAGAATCCCGTGAACGTTAGAAATTCAACGGGCGGCGTCGAGACTCGGGCATTTTGCCCGGAAGCAGATGAAGAGATGTACAATTGCTTCCGAGATGCGTACTAGACCCATTTGGCATAGACTGATTGGCGCCCACCACAACTTGCTCTCTTCCTCCATGTCGTCTTCGACGACGCGCTCAGCCTCTAATACCCCTGTCGACGCGTCGCGCACG
This sequence comes from Mycena amicta, assembly GCA_029282125.1. Lineage (NCBI taxonomy): Eukaryota > Fungi > Basidiomycota > Agaricomycetes > Agaricales > Mycenaceae > Mycena > Mycena amicta. Next base: position 140,453 of record JARIHP010000078.1, read on the forward strand.
TGTTGTTTGTTTACATGGGGTATATATTGGCGTGACTGGCAATCGTAACATTGCTTAACAGCTCTCTCTCGAACAACCATGTTGTTCGACCAGCTCACCCAAATCCTCGGCCACTGCCTCGTGCGGCTCTCTCAAAGCGCAGAGGCGGCCCAACGCATCTTCGCAACCAGCGTCATTCGGGTAATCAAGGTCGTCGTTGCCCCCATCCAGCTTCTCCCGACGTCGACAGCAACCTCCTCCAAGCCTTCCCTCCCTCCCGCTCCCGTCCTCCTCCCCACCAAATCCTTCCCCGTACTCATCGCTGGGACGCCAGCCCTGGGTTCGGGCATATACCAAGCACCGACAGCCTCCTTTGCTCTCTGCATCCTCTCGGTCGCCATCTCTGTCATGCTCGTCTACGGCGCCCTGAAACGGCTTGGTTTTGCTGAACGGCTGGAGAAGGTGGTCAAGAGCAGTGTACGCATCTTCACTACCGCTTACCGCTCATGCTCACTCGATGTTTGTACAGCTCATGACGACTCTCGTCCAGGTCTGCATTGCCATCGCCACAGATAGATATTGCGTTACGCATACGAGGTGAGTGATCCATACCGTCTTTCGTCGTTGCTCAACGTCTGCTAGCATTCTCCTCGCCTCCGAGTATGGGAAGGTGTTCGCACACAGGGTTAGCCTCCTCCCGACCGTGTGTATTGCTACTGATCCTCGTTCTGTTTAGGCTTTCACCAGCGGCACCTCCCAACTCTCCTTCCCCGTCCTTGCCAGTCTCCCGTCCGGTCCCACCAAGACATACCTGGTTCCCATCGCAGGCAGCCCATCTCTTGGCTCCGTCTACCAAATACCTCAAACTGCAGCTGCTCTCTTCGTACTCTCTGGGGTTTCTTCCGTCCTCCTCCTTTACGGTGCTGCTATCCGCCTCGGCGCCACAGAAACGGCACCGGACATCTTCGGCGCATTTGTGAGTATTTGTTCGCCGACTCCGTCGTCAAGTTCTCATCCACTGCAGACAAGGACCGTGTGCAGCGTCGCCAGTCTCGTCACAAGTATCGTTACCATCGCCACGAAGTCGGCAAGGCGTCGCGTCACAAGCACTCTGTTCTTCGTCCGGTGAATCCTGTCGCGTCGGGGACATGAAGTTTTGCTCACCACTACCAGTCTTCCCATTCTCAAGCTCGTTGCCGCCAAGGAATATCCACGATTGTTCCCAGCAAAGGTAGCCCAAGCGCGCAATAATGCTCTGATGAACCCGCTCAATCTTTCGCAGATTCCTCTTGCCTTTACTCGACTCGATGCAACCCTCTTCTCGCACCTCAGCACTGCGGTCATCAACGGCAAAACATCGGAACTGGCTTCAGCGCACGCAACGTCTACAGCAAACACCCCCCGGTTGCGTCAACATCTGCAACGCCTTCTCAATGTTGCCAAATTGTTTATCCGGGCTACTCTCAAGGTCCTTGACCGCCAAGAGATCATAATTATCTGCACCCTCCTCTCCCACGTCATCAACTATGACTTCTCCGCACTTCCCGCCATCCAGCAACTCCTCTCAACGTATTGGCGGCGGTGGCGACGTTCTGACCCTGGCGGCGCCCAATATCGAGCCTACCTTTTCGTCGCCGGTATCCCGACGGAATGGGATGCAAGGCTACCTGAGGGCATCGTAGAGCCAACTCCGCCGCCTGTCCGCGGCATCTTCGGCTGCGGGGCCTGGAAGAAGGTCGGAAACTTCAAGATCAAGCCGGAGTTTGACCACCATGGGCTCCAGTACGTCAAGCTCTTAGGAAAAGGCGCGTTCGGCACCGTCATCGAAGCTTCTACGCGGTCTGGCGAGTGCATAGCACTCAAAATTCTCCGACGAATCCCAGAGAAGAAGGTCGACAAGAAAACTCTGCGACGGGAGACCTTTTTTCGGTGGAAGATCCTTCTCGCCGAGATCACGGTTCCCCTCGCCATGGCCGACCATCCTGCCTTCCCAACTATTCACGGAGTGTGGCGGAATCGCGGCCACTTCTTTATCGCGATGGTACGCCCGGCTCTTCTAGCTCACTTCCTTCACTTACGCTCTATCTAGGAATTGGGAGGAAAATGCCTTGCCGACTACAAAACACTTAGTCGGCCCCAGATCTATCATTTTGGGCGACAATTGGTACGTGCTGTCGTTTTCTTTCATTTTATGCCGCTCACCTGTGTTCCTTCAGATTGACGGCCTCAAGGCTCTCCATAGGCGCGGCATCCTTCATCGCGATGTAAAACCAGACAATCTTCTCGTCAAGGGCGACAAACTCGTGATCATCGACTTTGGGCTCAGTCGTCGGTTCTCCCTCCGACGCCGTCCCCCGCGGTTCTGGGCTTATGAGCAAGGCGAGTATGTCGCGCACGGCGTGTGTGGGACAAAGGGATACATGTCCCCGCTCGTGCTCGGCGGCGGGGACTACTCGTTTGAAGCCGATCTCTGGAGCGTCGGGGTCGTGCTGCACGAGTGGTTGGTACGGCGGGTGAGTGTCTCGCGTTTGCATGCTAACTGTACTTACGGTATTTCCAGCGCGACCCTCCAGAGATATCGCCCAGTGGAAACTTCCTCGAAGAACCAGACGACCACCTGAGTCTAGCCCAGTGGCAATTTTTCTACCGAATCTTCTCCGTCGATCCACAATACCGCTTCCAGAACTGGGACGCAGTCAAGAAGCACCGCATGTGGCTTACGTGAATACCTTTTGGTTTCCAGTCTTCGCGTACTAACGCTTGTGTGCGCAGTTTACTCGAATGAACGACGATGCGCAAGAGGACGATTGCCGGGGAGGCTACATGATGGATGGAGGGTCGGGAGTGGGGCTTCGGCTTGACGGGGACGCCTGTCGGGAGAATAAGTATTGGGAGGGACGCCGAACATTACTTACTCTCCACCGGATCTTGCTTCCTCACCTCCCGTAGCAGTACCTGGCTTCTTCGTCGAGCGCGCATCGTCTAGAATTTTCTCCTTCCTCCTCTTTTTTCTTTATTTGGGTCTTACTGGGTCTCTATGTCTCTCTCTCCTCTTCTTTATTTATTTGGGTCTTACTGGTTGTATATTCTTTGGGTGAATAGATGGTCTGCAAATGCGTGTTCACAGGAAAATCGTCCACTACTACAAGATGTCTGTCCCAAAACTACGGATGCGACGGAGATACCCGAAAGGAAAGCCGCGTCCAACTCTGAAGAGACGATTTCTCCAGCCGCCCCGTTGGTCTGCACGGCGCCAGGACGGCGTCGAACAGCGGGATTGCTGGAGAGTCGATATTCCACGAACGTAACAGGACCAGGCGTAGAAAAACGAGCCAGGGCCTTGACTTGGTTTGTGGGGTGCTGAGAAGGGACCCGAACGGGAATTGCACGAAAGCCAGCTGCATAAATTTCGAGGTGGTGGTGGTGGTCGAGCGGAGAAAACTTCACGTCAAATGTCGCACGCTTGTCTGGCTGCGCAACGATGGCTCACGTCCTTTGGAGCTGCCCAGCATGTTCTTCAGGGCAGCAGCACTGGCAATAGCGCTTCCCAATCCAGCATTCGCCTCGCAGACCGTCTTTCACGCGTCCACAGTGTTTGCACCTCTCGGCTCGCTGAATGTCCTCTCCGAGACAACGTTTGCAACCCTCGCGCATCCGGCCTTCCCTAACTATGGCGTCCGTATCAAGAAGAGCGACTTTTGCGATGGAGGTGTAGCGTAGGTCTCCTGCGATTGCTCCAGGAAGTGACTGAGTGTATTCAGCTCATACACGGGCTACATCGACATCCAAGCCCGCCACCTATTCTTCTACTTCTTCGAGAGCAGAAGCGACCCCGACAAGGACGAACGGAGGTATGTTGTCCTCAGCATCGAGCTGCCCGCGATTTTATCGCCAAACAGGTCCTGGCTGTTCGTCGGGTGTCGGCCTCTTCATGGAGCTTGGTCCGTGTCGGGTGAACAACGCGGAAAACGGGACAGAATATCACCCCGAGTCGTGGAACGAGAACGCGAACATCTTCTTCATTGACCAGCCCGTGGGCGTCGGCTTCTCGTATGCGGACTTCGGGGAGTATGTGGTACGTCGAAACTATCCAATCTCTTGAACTACCCCGAATAAGTGACAGAGCACTACGGAGGAAGCAGCACAGGATATCGCTGCCTTTGTCGCCATCTTCTTCGCTCATTTCAGCAAGTTCCAAGGAAGAGGGTTCCATATGGCGGGCGAATCGTATGGTGTACATATCTCCTGTTTCCACCACCTCTCCCTGACATCGAATTCTAGGGCCGTTACGTGCCTGCCTTTGCAGCCGCCGTGTACGACCAGAATGCGTACCTCGTCCAGGCGGGCATTCCGCCCATTAACCTGACCTCCGTCATGGTTGGTGCGTCGTCCTCTAGCATCTACTTACTCTTTTGTTAAGCTTTTGCAGGCAACGGGATGACCGATGTACCCACGATGATGACCGGCTGGTAAGCGGCTGAACAACGCAACGTTTCCAAAACTCAAATGGCCTAGGTATAAAATGCAATGCTCGCCGGCGTCTGTCCTTCCGGTTCAGAACATTCAGTGAGTTGATTAGCGGCCATGACTACGTCCTTAGCAATCATATAGGTCGTGCGTTGCGATGAAGACAAGGGTATACCCACACAATATGCTTACCGCTGTATCTCATTCGAACCCAGCTCCCTCGCTGCCAGAAATGGCTGAAAGAGTCCTGCCAAGATGTCTTCGACGTCATCAACTGCTCGTCTGCAATGGGATTCTGCCTAGAGTCATTGCTGGCCCCGTACACTGCACTGGGTAGGTACCATTGACGATTCATGACCTGCGCTCATCCGTTTTAGGCCTCAACACATACGACGTCACAAAACAATGCGGCTCTTCCAACCTGTGCTATGAAATAATTGAGTCTGTCACCGTTATTTACCATTGCCGCACGCTCACGTCCCGTAGCGAAATCGTCAAATTCCTCAACCGACCCGACATTCAAGCCTCCCTCGGCGTCGACCCATCCCAAAGCCGATACGAGTCTTGCTCCGCCGAAGTTGGCGCAGCTTTCGGCGCTCTCCAATACGACCTTATGCACGGCTCGACCGAATACGTGGCAGGCCTTCTGGAGCGCAACATCCGCGTACTCATCTACGTTGGCTCGTACGATTTCATTTGCAACTGGATCGGGAACGAGGCATGGACACTTGCGTTGGAATGGAGCGGACAGGAAGAGTTTGCGCAGCAGCCTCTCAGCGAGTGGACCGTCGATGGAAAGCGCGCCGGGCAGACGAGGAGCGCGGGTGCGTTTACGTTCGCGACCATCGATGGAGCGGGGCATATGGTAAATACTTTTGACTACATTGTCTAGTGCGGCGGCTGACAGTGTCGATAGGCACCGTACGACAAACCGAAAGAGTCGCTTGAGATGGTACAGCGCTGGTTGGCCGGGAAGGAGCTCTGACACGAGCTGGGAAAGTCGACCTATTTATTTATCCTCCATGTTTGGCGTAGAGAGCCACGGAATGTGATGTCTATGGCGACTTTGCCTATGCCTCTGTGGGCAATTGAATGACTACGGTGATAGCTGGTGTGTTTCTGAGCCGACATTGTGCGAAGACTCGATCGAACTTCCCTCTGGTACGATATCCAATGTACGTTGGCGTCTATTCTCCCCGTCCGAACTATGCAGTAAGTCGTCGTTCAGCTTTTCTCGGTTTCCGAATAACAATCGTACAGACGATTCACAGCTACGAAATTTCCCCGTTTCTTTGAACTTTTTAGTCCCAGAGGGTGTAGAGAGGCGGCTGCAGGCAGTGTGAGCTCAAAAGAACACAGAGAAAAAGGATTCTTACCGGAAGACAACTGTCCGAGTTGATCACGGTCGCAACCGAACCCTTATTGAAGTTACGTTCGCTGAGTTTAATGCTGAGTTTCGGCCCACCAGGCACACGACGCAGCCTTTCAAGGGCAGCAGAGATCTGGCCTTCCTCTTCTTCAACTCTTGGTCTAGAGCGACGAAAGTCTGGTCGGTCCTCCTCAAGTTCGGAGACGAGCCAGACGAGGTTGGAGTATGGGATGTATTGATCCAGTTCGATAGATAACTCGCGGACTTTGGTGGAAAGAGGGGTTGTGGGTTGTAGAGGGCGTCCGAATACATCGAATACAGGTGCCAACTGGTTCCACCCAACCCCAGCAACAGTCAGCACGTCGAGGCGCGCGAGACTACTGAGAATATGGTCGATATACCCCGTATAGTGACGGTTTCCGAGCAACTTCAAAGTGAGAGATCGCATCTCCTCACCACGTCTCGAACGAGTGAGCATATCCTTGAGAGCATGCGCAAATTCAAGTTCTTCCTCGATGTCAATTGTGAGATCAACGAGCGCTGGAACTGTGAGAAGGTTTGCGAATGTTATGGCCGTACGTCCATCGCTGGAAGACCAGTGGAGTGTGAGATGTCGAAGACGTCCAAGACGGATCTCTAGGATGGCGCTCTCGCTGGGAAGGATGCTTCCAGTGATCGATAGAAGCAGCGTTTCTAGATTGGGTGTCTGCTGGAGCATGGCATAAGGGTCGCATTGGACCCAGTGGCCTGTTTGGAGATAAAGGGTGCTCAATTGAGCCCATGGGAGGGAAACCTTGGTCGCGTCGAGGTCAAACAGCTCCACCTCTCGCAACATGGGTGCCTCTCGGAATGCAACGGTTGGTGACGCATCGCCGTCTGAGAAGGCGTGGAGTTTGAGCACTTGTAGACGCGTCAAGCGCCAGCTAATAGCCTCCAGACGTTCTGGATCGTCCAAATACATCTCGAGCCTTGACCATTGTGAAGCTATAGGCAGGAGTAACGGAAGAGCATCCCACTGTCCCGCGAGGCGGTCAAAGTCGAGGTCCAGGCCAGCGAGCGGCCCAGAACGCTCCAAGCAGAGCTTCAGTCGCTCGTGGAACACTTCAACCGACAAATCGCAACGGGCGTAAATTCGCGTCCATAACTCGTGCTGGCGCAGGGCGAGTGCACGCCACCGTTTACAGACGCTTGCTATTACGAATGGGCCGTTGAGTTGTTCGCTGCCGAGGTCGATAGCCTCATCCCGTGTGCGTTCGAGGAATATTTTGCAGGTAATCTCCGGAGGCAGCCGCAAAATGGGATAGCGAACACGTTTTAGCTGCGCAACGACAGTACGACGCGCGTCAGCAAGCTCCCCAATTCTCGTGTGAAGGAAGGCGGTTTCTGAATCGATTTCTTCTAGACGATGACGAAGGTGGGCGGCCGAATGAGTTTCCATGAAGGAAGCAATTTAGGTGGGGGGGGGTTGGATTATACTCCCGAGGTCCAAATGCCTGAACGAGGAGTTTACAGAAGACAGAAGAGTACGATACTGCTGTAAGCGATGGCTCTGCCCTACAGATCTCCGTACCCATGACAACTGAGCACTACTACCTTCGAAGGGGGTCGAGCACGCAAGACGCTGGGCTGAAGTAACCTGGCCGGCCCTCTGAGATGAGGATTGACCCATCTCATAGGACACTGGATAAAAACCCCGCAAAAACCCAGTGGGAAAATGCCGTCAGGTACCGGGTCGGGGTTCTCCCCTTCCCAGTGTCAAATCCCCAGTGTCCACCAGCTACTCTCCGCCTGTCGCATGTCTTCCCTTCTCCAATAGTATGCGAGAGCCACCAGACACATCTCCCGCGGCTGAAGATGCACCAGATCCCTCGTTGTGTCGCGCGGCGCCGTTATCGAGTTGGATGCCAGTGTCGACTACACGGCACGGCAGCACTAGCCGAAGAGACGATGTGTGAGGCGAAGGGCTCGGTCGGTCGGGTATGGAAGTGAATCCGACCGGGAGACATGACGGTCAGGATCGATGGTGGTGGTGGTCAGAAACAAGATTTTTGATGGCTCTATGACATTGCGGACAGCGTGTCACACTTATCGTTCGAGTCTCCTACTGCCCATCCGTCTCCAGAGGCCTCAAAATCAACTTTGTCCCGCTGACCATGCCTTTTCGATGCATGTCGAAGGCTGCTTCCCTGCCTCGGAGCCCGCCTGGGATGACAGTGGTGCGATTGAACTTGATGGAGCCACGGAGGAAGAGCGAGTACAGAGCCCTCCAGAATGCGGGACTAGACAACGTTCAGCACACTTGATAGCGACAATACACGGAAGAGCGCACTCGTAGTAGAATCCTTCGCGACCAACTGTTCCAAGCAGCACAACGCCTGTCTGGGCTGCGGATTCCTTGGCCGCTGGGCTGGCGGGAAGGACCAGGACGAGTTTTCCGCCGTCGGAGAGCAGGTCAAGCGCGAAGAGCTGGGTTGACGGGATGGAAATGGCATCGACAATGTATTTCACAGGGCCCGCAGCGGAGAGGATTTCGGCGGTGGAGGAGGACCGGTCGAGGGTGTGTGTCGCGCCGAGGGATTTGAGCTGGGCAAAATGCGTCGGGGAGGAGGTGGTCGTGACTTCAAGGCCGGAGAGCGCGGCTAGTTGGATGACTACAGAAACTCATTAAACTCGTGAGGGTGGAATGCGAGATCATTCATACCGTATTGACCAACGGACGAGCTTCCTCCCAGGACGACGATCTTCTCTCCCTTGTGCGCGCCCTCGCCGCCTGGGAGCCACGGATCTTTGAACTTGAGCTGCCCGTAGAGAGCTCCTGCGGCAGTGTTTCCGGCCACAGGCCAAGAAGCAGCCTCGTCGAAACTGGCGCTGTCTGGAATCTGCACCGACGTCCAAATTAGGCTAGAAAAAAAAAAAAAAAGGAAACACACCTTGGTCGTTCTATGGACCGCCGCCAATGCATATTGCTGGAATCCGCCCTGTTGACCATGGCCATAGTAGTCTCCAATTGCACCTGGCACGGTTGTATTCGGGGATGAAACAAAGCAGACGCGGTCGCCGATTTGGTAGTCGGTTACGCCTGGTCCGAGCTTCGTTACCTCTCCTGCCGCATCGACTCCGAGTACAGTGGGGTAGTGCGTGAGGTAGCCGAGATCTCTGTCGAAGAGTTTGTAGTCGAGCGGGTTGACGGCGGCTGCGTGGATGCGGACTTGAACGAACCCGGCAGGAGGCTGGGGGATTGGGTTGGCTTGGATAGTGTGTTTAGAGAGCGCTTCGTTGACCAGAGCGAGTTGAGACATTCTGAGCTGAGTAGGACAACCAGCTTGGCTTTATAGGTATTCAGAGACATCCGTAAGCCAATTGCGGCTCCGTTCGAGGGTCATACTGTGTTACCTGATGGCCAACGGTCACGGTGAAACGCGATCCCGTGACACTCGGTCCATCACCACGCTGAATGGAAGATTTGAGAGAGTTTGTGGTTACCAAGGTGGGCCAGCATATGTACCAGATTTCTACCTTTAAAGAGCATTCCATCCATCTGGCAACCCTTCGACGACCCGCCAGCCCACCTCCTCGCCCAACCACTTTTTCACGCGCGCCTCGTCCTCTACTTCTGCACCATCGTCAAGAACCGTATCGTCCCCAACACCCCACAACGCCAAAACCGCCCAGCCGACAACCATGATTCCCGGCGGCCGCTGCTCCCCAAGACTGTCCAACGCCGCAACGACATTCTGCAACGTCGACACAAGGACACGCTGGTCCGGCATCGACGCGCGCTCGACAATGGCAATGGGCGTATGTGCTGGATATCGACAGCGCGATTCAGACGCAGTAAGCATCCCTTCGACGATGCTTGCGAGCCTCGCAACACCCATCAGCAGCACCACCGTCGTCCCGCGGACGTATCCCGGCACCGTTCCTGCCTTGCCTCCCCGCCCGACGCCCGTACACACACTCAGCGCATCGGCAACCCCGCGCTGCGTCACCGGGATGCCGGCAAAGGTCGGGCCGGCGAGGGCACTTGATACGCCTGGGACGACGACCGGCACGAATCCATGCGCGCGGAAGTACAGTATTTCTTCGCCGGCGCGGCCGTAGAGTACTGGATCGCCTTGTTTTAGCTGTTGCATATTATTAGCTCGTGCAAATAAATGAAGAAGCATAAACGAACTCGAACGACAGTTAATCCCCGCCTGGCAGCATCTACTGCCGCCTCCATCATCTCCATTTGAGCACCATCTGCATTGCCAGGAAACTTGCGCGCGATTCGTACTTGAACAGTGGCTGGGATGAGCGCGAGGACTGCTGCAGGGACGAGTTTGTCTGAGAGCACGAGATCGGGGAGGGTGGTGAGCAAAGTGTGGGCTGCGACTGTGAGAAGCGAGGGGTGACCTGGACCTGAACCGATGAGGAATATTCGGCCGTTGGGGCTGCGAGGAGGGGAGAGGCCGAGATTGTGAACGGTTTGTTCCGTCGAAGGAGAGGTTGCAGAGAATCCCCCGGTTAAAACATCCCGCATCTCCTGCTCGCCCATACTTGCAAGCCGCGCAATTGGCCAATACTCACTGACCTGCGCGACCCACTTCATTCGACGCGTCGTTGCCTCTGCATCCGTCTCATTTGTTTTTGTGCTTCGTGCTGGGACTGGTGTATTCGGTGTCGGATCGTATGTCTCGTCGTCCGCAGGCAACGCCAGTCCACGCATGATCCCGACCTTCTCCACCGCCGCACCGATCTCCTTCGGAAGCAGTCCAACCACCTCGCGCTTGACACGACTCGCAAGTCGACAGCCGCGTCCATTCGTCGTCACGCCAATCTGCAGCGCCGACCGTGTTTCGGATCCGGAAGAAGCAAACCGATGAGTTGCGCAGAACGTAAAATCACAGAGATCCGGCATGTCTGTGGTGTTCACAGGAATCCCCCGCGCTCGACAGAGACGATAAATGCTCGTTGCAGAGTCCCGAGAACGTCTTGATCGCTCGCGATCGGTGGTGAGTATGGTGTCGGTTACACAGACGAGGCTTGTTTTGTCCGTGAGGTAGCTTTCCAGCCCAGTTTCTTCTTCCCAGTCAACCAGCTGCACTTGTCCCTGTTCAGCGCGCCATCGCAGCTCCGCACACGCAGTTTCCACACCGCCGATTGCGAGAACAACGACCGTCGAGTCGGCTTCGAGGGCAGCAAAGGCGCGAGAAGCGGCGAGCGGGCCCGAGCCGATTATGAGTGTTGTCCGGGATTGCAAGCGGAATGAGAGCAGGAGAGAGCCGCCGCCTTGGGGTGCGGGGAAGTGCATACGATGTGGACAGAAGAAAGGACGCTCATTTTTTTTTTTTGGGACTGGTCGAAGTCGCGATAATGAGTAACGCTGTGACGTCTCTGTCACTCACTCTCACTCTCACTCGCTCTATCCTCATGATTGGGAATGCCCTTCGGACTCACCCTCCCACTGCACCTGCCACTGCGTCTACTGCTCGCAGATTCAAACCAAAGCCAAAGAAAACAAAGGCAGACAAGCTCTCGGCCGAAGAAGCACACCTCGCTGTCGTGTTGAAGGCCGCTCAAACGACCATCGTTATCCTGCAACGCCAAGGTTTCCCGACGGCGATATTCGGCGGCCTCGCATGCAACTTATATGGCAATAGTCGCTGTCCCAATGTGTGTTATCCTTTTCAATCTCGAGCAGGCCGACAATATATTGACACCAAGAACAGGACGTGGACATCATCGTATACCCTACCCAGTCGGACGTAAACGCCGAAGCTGTGAAACGCCTCATCGTCTCCCATGCGCCGCGCTCCTTCTATCTCAAAAACCCGCGCGACCCTGCAAATACCTACAAGATTCTATGGTTCAAGGACGGGCGACGAGAAAGCAAAGTGGATATACTCGTCCCGACCAGTGCGCCCGACATGTCCCTCCCGCCGTACATACCCCCGGACCGCGTCATGTGGGCCCGCTTCGCAGACGACAGCCCAGCACTTCCACTGGCGCCGTTTGCTTTCGTCTTACTGCACAAGCTCAAGGGGTGGACGGACCATCGGGCAGCGGAGCAGTCTTTCAAGCGGGTCAGGCAGCAGACGGACGCGGCCGACGTGAGACGGCTGTTGGACACTCCGTATGCGCGTGCACTAGGGGCCGTGCCGAATTGGTGGTTGGATGAGCTGTTTGACGAACACCTGCGGACGGAGTCGGTTGGGCGCGTGCGGGAGTACTGCGTGGCGTTTCCTCAACGTGCCACACAGTGGAGTGCCTTGGGAATCGACTTACCGGAGCCTACTAAGCTAACGGCAGAAAGACAGTTTGAGGAGGAGGAGGAGGAGGATGTCCGCGACCTGGACGATGACGAGTAACTGTATTTTTCTTCACGTTGGGAACCTGTGTATCATCTGGCTCGTTTTGTACTTCAAATCTCAATGTACCATCTTCAAGTTTACTGGTCGTGTGATCTGCGAGAAGCGCGTCCCTCGACGCTCAAGGTTACTGTATTGTAATTTACTACTGTTGTATGCATAACGCAGATGCGATGTAGGCTAGTACCGTGTCTCGCTAGCTAGATCTGCACCGCCGGAGAGCAGAACCAACTTCGAGTTGAGGGCTTGCCCGAAATCAGCCAGTCCTTCGAGGTGGAGCATTTCCATCCTCTCCGCATCTCGCTGGAGGTCTTCTAGGTGGATCCCAGCACCGCTAAGGTGCAGCACCTTTGCAAAAGCGGCATGAATACGGAGAAATTCGGGGTTGGGGGGCGTCTCGCCAGCGTTGCGAAAAGTGACGATAGCAGATTTCTTTCCGGTACTGAGGACACTGCATAGGCAAATAGCTTTATACTTGTTGACGTTCTCGGGCTCAGGAAACTATAGTAAAAGATCAGCGTTGACCGAAAGACGGCAACAGGGAACTGACGGCCGATTTATCAAGATAAAATTTGAAGGCTCTAAAGTCATCATGGTCATCCCTCGTCATGAAAATCCCGTTTTCAGGTGAGTTGATTTTGGACCCAACGAGTGTGTCGAGGTCAATTTTCGTCCAAGACCGGAGCATATCCCACGTTGTTGCAGCATCGAGGAAACGTACACCCTAACAATGAGTGAATGATGATATAACACACAGCACATATGACTAGGACGTACGTTCCGATGGTTCCCATCATTGAAGTGGTTCAGATACAGAGGGATGATGTGCGCTGCCGCCATGTGGAGAGTTGGACCTGGAGGAACCGTTTCCCCCGCGCGCTGCCTCGGTTCCACTTCACTACGATCGAAATAACCGGTGATTGCGCAGGTGTATTGTTCACGCAGGGCCAGCTGCGAAAGTTCGAGGAGGATACCAAAAGATTGACTCAACTCACAGCATGCCTGAACCTCTGTTGCTCCGTGCGATCAGCATTTGTCGCGGTTTCATTGAGCGTCGGTGTTTGACTACTGCTTGCCTCGGACTCAGACCTCTTCAAGTTATCCAATGAGGCGGTGAGCACTATACCACAAGTTCACAAGTTCTTCGTCAGCACAGAAGAAGAAAACGAGGAAAAAGACGCACTTGGAAGCATAAGAAGTTCAAACCATGCTTGGGCAACGCTGACGACACAGCTGACCTTGTCGTCTGCCAGTGTGCTGCTCCTCTCATCGTCCTTGGTTGCAGCTACATGGAGAACAACGGCGACGTATCTTGCGCCTTCTGGGTGTGGCGCGTTATCCAACATCGCGTCGAGCAGCTTATCCAACTGATATTGCTGCTTCAGAGCGGCGTCAATCAACCTTTGGCGGTACTTGTCGACGATGTGATGGGCCTCAGAGACGAGGGCGTCGGTGTTCAAGCCGTCATCGTTATAGTAGTCGAGGTATTCATCCGATTCCACGGATAGAGCGCTGCGAGCGCGCGTGTTGGACATGATGGAGGCGTGGGTCAAACAGCACAAAGGCTGTCACGCTCAGAAAGCGGAGTCGGATTGCAAGTTGTGACTCATCATGGTTGTGCGGCCGTTTTTTTTAAAAAACAGTACGTGTAAGTACTTAGTGGAATTGTGATTGACCAGCATTCCAATATTAATCAACAACGATGTAAAGAACCAGCTCTTTCATCGTGCTCGTCGGGGACAAGAGCAGGGACCAGGTGCGACGCAAAAGGCCACAAGTAAAAAAAAAACGTCGAGTCGGCTTCGAGGGCAGCAAAGGCGCGCGAAGCGGCGAGTGGGCCCGAGCCGACTATGAGTGTTGTCCGGGATTGCAAGCGGAAAATGTGCGGGGAAGTGCATACGATGTGGACAGAAGAAGAACGCTCTTTTTTTGTTTTTTTTGTTTTTTTTGGGACTGGTCGAAAGTCAAGGGATGTATTAAACGATAAGCACGATAAGAACGAATAGGTAGTACGTGTGTTCTACGTTGTTGACTTTAGGTGCTGTAGCAGTTGTACGACTTCAACTGAAATATTGACCGTCAGAAAAGCTTGGAAATCACTGGCAGATCTAGAGGGTACCTTGTCGTTGAACCCATATGGAATCAAGCTGGGCACGGCGCCGTTCACGGTGAGGCCGACAGCACCCTTGCAGTTGGCTTCGCTGCATTTCGTCGTTCGTTCGTCAGTTCAAGGGTCACACTGGCACAAAAACACACACCTCCACAAGTTGCAAGCAATATCAGTGCGGTCGAGTTTGACGCTGGAGACGGCGTTGATGAACGGCGCGGTCGCCTCGATGCAGCCCGTCGTCTTTTGGTCGTAGAACGTCACGGCTGGAAAAGGTCAATTCACGATCCAAGGAAGTAGGATGGAGCTGAAAGGCACCTTGACCTCCGTAGTTGACTGTTGTACCATTAGCACCCATAGGAGGGTTGGGGGGATGAGGAGGACCTACCATTGGTAAAGAACGTGATGAGGTTGTATGGCGACCCAGCGACGGCGGGGACGACGCCCCCGCGGGGCGAAAGGTCAATCTATACTGTGTAGTAAGAACGAATGCATATGCATACATAAATAACGCACGGCAGCAGCGTTAACCGACGTAGCGGCGGCTGCAACGATAGCACAGAGGAGAGCAGCGAGACGGGCCATTTGGTGAAATGAATGTGGGAGGAGCAAACAGATAAAGTCGGGAAGAGGACGAATGCAGAAGCAGTCTGAGGACACAGCGGTTACTCCGAGTCGATTTATACGGGTCTGTCTCAGCTGGGTAGGGTTCAATGGCGTTTCAAGTCGTCGACATATCTGCCTCGCGGACGGGCTAAGCGGGTGAAAATTGATATTTGAACCCTAGACGATTGTTCGCGTGGTCGAGATGGCTTCTACAAATAAATTATTTGGGAGGAGTAGCGTAGACCAAATACACAAGGAGAAGAAAACGATGTCCTCACAATGCATGCTCGCTACGACGCCGCTGCCCTCGAGCTCGCTGCCGCTGCCTCCTCGCGCTCTTTAGCCTTTTGCTGCGACTCAAGCTGCTTCCCCAGCGCCTTGACCCTCCTCTGGCGCGTCCGCCTCCCACTCCCGCGTTTCGGCCCCTCGACCACGATGGGCTCAGTCATCCGCTTCTTGCGCTTCGCGGCCTGCTCGACCTTTTGCTTCTCCTTCTTCTTGTCCCGCTTGCGCAGCGTCGTGCTGAGCGCGGATTTGAGCAGGGCGCCGTAGGCGGTGTGGAATTTTGGGAGCTCGGAGGATGTTATCTGGTGTGTGAGGATGAGGATGAGGATGGGATAGGGAGTGAAGAAAGACGCACCCGAGCAGAGAACCTCGTCGTCCCGCCGTCAGAGACGCGAATCAGACAAGGGTACTCGCGCTCGTCCGTCTCCGTGGCGTCACCAGCCTTCGCCGCGACATCGTCATCCTCGTGCGTCACTGTACATACCAAACCAAGCACGATTTCAGTCAGCTCTCCGGTCGGTCAAGATCTCCGAGTCCAAGCTCCGAGTCCGACAGACGACGTACATCGTTTATGCGTGAGCCATATCGAGCCGTGCTCCTTCGAGGACTCGAACAGCTCTTCCAGGCGTTTGAGGAACTGTAAAGATGGGGCATGAGGAGGTGAGATGGCGGTGAAGATGGGTGGGCGGCGTACAGCGTCGTGGTCTAGCAGTTCCATGGGCTGCCCGCCAGATTTTCGCCCGCGTGTGGGCGATTCGTCTACTGCGAGGAATGCAGATCGTGAAGCGTGAGGCAGACGAGCGGGAACTTGAAGGCAGGAGCCAAAGTCTGGTCAGCACACGTGATGATAGATATCCAGGCGATTTGGTCTCATATCATTATCCATTCTTTTTTTTCATTCGACGAAGGTACACTACAACAACCAACATTCGACGTAGAACCCAGGTAATAACAAGGATTAGAGCGCAAGGGTATATCTAGTCAAAAGTAAGCAATAGCATGCGGACGAGGAAGAAAGAACTCACGTCGTAGTGACGTTCTGCTGGTGCAGTCCAGAGATGGTGAGCGGGATGCCTAGCTTGCCGTTGATCGTCAGCGCGCTAGCGCTCATCAGCACGCATCTAACACAAGACAAGACCAAGAAACTCACCGAACCCAAACATTCACCTCAATCAGATCCAAATACCCCAGCGCGATGATATCGAGCGAGTTGAGGGCGCCCTGGGTGAGCGTGACGTTTGGTACGACGCCGGAGACGGCAGTGCCGAGCGCGGGGACGACCACGGGGGCGGAGGAGGGGAAGGTGTGGTCGAAGGTCGCGTAGACGGTGCCGTTGATCCCGGCGGTCGAGTTTACGCGGTCGATGGTCAGTTCGAAGATGAGCGGGTTTTGGGCGGCGAAGGTGATCCTGTGTGCGCGGGTGTGGTTAGCTGGTGTGTATTACATGGTAAAAAGGAACGGAGAACGCACGAGAGCTGGTTGGTGGTCAATGTGTCGAGCGTGATCGTCGCATTAATGCTGGTGACCAACCCAATCCCCAATGCATCGATGATCTCGCCGAGAAGGTTGGCGGGCGTGACTGTCGCTGCGCTGGCTGCAGCGGCGGCGGCAGCGAGTCCGAATAGTGAGGCGAACCGGACCATGACTGACTGCCAACTGCTCTTCTCAGCACACAAAAAGAGACGAGACGGGACGGGACATACAAGGGAACGGGAGGGAAGGGAGAGTGCGCGTAGCGGGGAGAGCCACAGGGACACACGCATTCGCCATCGGAGGTTTTTATGTTGCTGTTGCTGCGTTACTTCGTCATGTGTAGAGCATCAGAGATTCGCGCGGTTCGGCGTGTCGCACGCATGTGCTACCCCAGAGTCAGATGACGAGGGAGTCTGGGGGTGGGCGCCGGCTTGTGGCTTGGCTTTTGGCTGCACCCAGTCTACTGCGGAAAATCTGAAAGAAAGACAAACGGGGACATGTAAGCATTTGGTTGGTGTCGGCTGAAAAGCGCATAAGTACTCTACCAGTATACTCCAACTAGCTGGACTAGCCTCCAGATCTTGAAACGGGCGCCACAGGGCCGCAGGACTGCAAGCAATTGCAACATAAAGGCGCCTTGGTCCGGATCCAGGAACAGTTCGGGCGGCAAGTGGGTTTCTTGTATGATTGTGAGGAACAAGGAATCCAAGACTTTTTTGAGGGATGCAGGAGAGCACGAAAGCGGCTTTGGAAAACATACAGATGCAGTGGTACCGGTACCGGTAGAAACTTGCGCAAGCTGGTTGAGCGCAAAGGACAATAATTTGATCACTCACGTCATCCGAATTGACAGCCCCACTTCTCTTCTCTTCTCCACTTTCACGACCACCACCACACGAAACGATGGGCCGCTGGTCCCAACACGACGAGGTATCCATCTCGTCTTCCTCCTTTCCTGTGTTCCCGTCCACTCACAAACTCACACAGGACTCCGCCCGGCTCCCAGAAGGCATGACACGCATCGGGTACGACAGCGACACCCAGCGGTACTACTTTCGCGACCGAGACGGTGCGGTGTGGGAGGGCGCGGAGGGCGCTGAGTTTAGTGAGATGCGGAAAAGTGCGTTTTCGTTGTTTGCTTTTCGTGTGGATGGATTGATTATGGGTCTACAGTCTCCAACGGCGACGGCGATACGTCTGGGTACGATCATGACGACGTCGAAGCCGCTGCTCCGCGTCGTGCAGACGGTTATGCACCGCTTGCCACCGACTCTGACTCTGTGCGCTGTTTCTATCACCCTTATCACAACCGACGGCTAACCCTTCCGTAGTCCGCTCGTTACGCCCATTCGCCCTACCGCACGCTCTTCCCCTTCTTCCTCCTCATCAGCGTTGTCCTTCTGCTCATCTGGCGTCTCGTTCTCTCTCCCAGTCTCACAGCCCCGGCGAAAAACCCATGTCCCGACGCCGATACACGCCGATACATCGTCGAGCCGGGGGATTCATGCTGGGAGATCGCACAGGCGCATGGGGTGACGCTGGAGCAGCTGAGGAAGGCGAATTCGGCGCTGGAGTGCGAACGGTTGATGCCTGGGATGACGATGTGTGTTCCGACACTGCCGACGCCGGAGAAGGACAAGGACTCGACTGGGAGAAAGCGGAGGAGGGGCAATTAATGCTGGTACGACCTATAATGGATATACACGATTCACGCTGGATTTTCGAGTCTTCTTCATCCGTTGAGCTGGCCGTTGGAACTCGACCCTGCATCACAAGATAGATAATCTCAAAGCCGGGACCGGATCTTTCGGACATGAGAGTTTAAGTTTGCTTACTGACAGTAAAAGGCTCAGCGGTCCATCTGGTCTGGACTTTTCATCGGCCGCGGGGAGAGCCCTTCTCCCCCGAAGCTGACAGCAGCGTGGAATTCATCCAAGAGTTCATGTCGTCAGCTCGGTGATGTCTTCCGAGTTGTCAAAGTAATAGCTGCCGCTGCGCGTCGGCTGCGTGTTTTTGAGCACAATCTGGCTCTACTTAACCGTGATACAGCCAGCCCTGCATGTAAAAATGCTTTAAGCTCTCTAAATTCCCACCCTCATATAGGGGTGATGACATCACGTGTAATGTCGATCGCGTAATAGCACCTTTGCATCCTACCACCATCGAATGAGCCCGGTCCCCAACATTTCTCAGCGCCATACTCGCCGTCTCCTCTACACCCTCTTCTCCCTCGCTTCCCAATATGTACACCGCGTCCTCAACCCGTCCCAAGTCAATGCCGCCGCACATGTTCTCGTCAAGCGCAAGTTCAACCCGCACAGACCCGTGGATATCATCTTGGCTGGTACGTGTCGTGCCACTGCGCATGTGTATATACTGTCCTCAGACTAACCCCCTTGTCAAAGTCCTCATCCCCATTCTCGTCTTGTCGAGTGGTCTGTTCGCCGGTCTGACCCTGGGCTATATGAGCCTGGACGAGACCCAGCTCAACGTGTTGAGCATCAGTGGCACCCCGTGCGTTTCGCGTTTCTGCGTTTCTCTTAGCTTATACGCGCCAACTGACTTTGAGGCCACAGGGAACAACGCGAGTACGCGAACAAGATCAAACCCATTCGCAAGAACGGGCATTTGTTGCTTGTAACCCTCCTGCTTGCGAACATGATAACTAATGAGGTGTGCTTTATACCCCGCGAACCGAAGGCCCAACTAACTTTGAAATGCAAGTCCCTTCCCATCGTCGCGGACCCGATTCTTGGAGGTGGCGTTCAGTCCGTCGTGGCGTCGACTGTTCTCATTGTGATGTAAGTGCTGTTACCGAATAGCGCGTACCGCGTGGCGACCTCATTAGAAGCCACACGGCGTCTAAAGTCTCCGTCACGTGTCGGACGCGTTTTGCATTGCTTAGAGTTAATAACCCCCCGTTCTATGATAGTTTCGCAGAAATCATACCCCAGTCGCTCTTCACCCGCCATGGGCTCTACCTCGGCGCTAAAATGGCAGGCTTTACGAAAATCTTGATTTACATTCTTGTGAGTTTACCGTCTAACGCCACCGGACAGATCGCTGATCATGGGTCTTTGCAGGGCATTTTCTCTTGGCCGGTTGCGAAACTGCTCGAGCTTGCGTTGGGTCCGCACCATGGAATCATCTACCGCCGCGCAGGTTCGTCAATTCCTCTTTGTTTTTTTCCTTTCTTTCTCATCTCTAATCACAACAACAGAACTAAAAGAACTCATCGCAATGCACTCCTCGCTCGCTACTCACGGAGGCGACCTGAAAACCGACACCGTCACCATCATCGGCGCAACGCTCGACCTACAAGAGAAAGTCGTCCGGCAGGCAATGACCCCCATCGAGGACGTATTCATGCTGTCCATTGACGCGAGCCTCGATTACGATTTGCTCAAGCAGATTTGTCTCACGGGGCATAGTCGCGTGCCCGTATACGAGGAGGTCGAATTGAATGGGAACAAGGTCAAGAAAATTTTGGGCATATTGTTGGTCAAGCAGTGTGTTTTGCTCGATCCGAAAGGTGCTTTCTCCTTCTTCTTCGGAGTTTTCTTCGTTGGCATTGACCTTTGCAAAAAGACGCAATTCCCCTCCGCAAGATCCCGCTCAACAAAGTCCCGTTCATCCCGAACAACGAGCCTTTGCTTGGGCTGCTGGACAAGTTCCAGGAAGGCCGCAGCCACATGGCGATCGTCAGCCGGTTCAGCATGGAAAAGGTGTGTGTGTTTGTTTTCGTCCGTTAATATATCGTAACCACGATCTAACCACGATCTACGATCCACAGTCCGCAAGCGTGAAGAAGGCCGTCAAGCGTGGGCTGACACAGCGGCTGCGCGAACGCGTGGGGATGGGCGATTCAGACTCGAGTGATTCGGACGAGGACGCCAAGGAGAAGGAGAAAGAGGCCAATCGGCGTAAGAAGAAGAATACCAAGACCAAAGTGAAAGCGCGGGATATTGAGGAGGGGATTTCGGAGGACACCGAGGCTGATACGCTTGGAAGTGGGAGCGGAAGCGGGAGTGGAAATGAGCTGAATGCCGGTGCCCGTACCCGTCGCGGCAATACTGGCAAGCTGCTCGAGTCCCCGTCGTCGTCGTCGAAGGTCACAAGTACAACCAAGCAAGAACAAGAAGAAGACGGTGGTGGTCTATCAAAGAGTCGCAGAACGAGCTTCCAGCTGCCCAAAGCCGCCGCGGGGATGACGTCGATTTCGATTTCGGCTTTGGAGCAGAGTATGCCTGCGGATGCGGTTTTGGGAAAGGAGGGTGTTGCTGATGTGCGTTATCTTTCTTTTCTTTTCTTTTTGCGGCGCGGGGGTTTTGAGTCGAGAGTAAATGCTGATTCTACAACACACAGTTTTTGCAAAACTTCGATCCGGCGTTTATGCCGCTTGGAATCATCACGCTCGAAGACGTGCTCGAAGGTTCGTTCTCGTTCTATTCTCCTGCTCTGTACTGGATTTGCATTGGGGCTAATACTACTGTAGAACTCATCGGCGAGGAAATTTACGACGAATTTGATCCTCAGGGTGCGCATGGGGACCCGTACGTCCCGCCTGCACCTGCGCGTGTTGTCGAAGTGCCAGTGCCGTCGTCGTCTACTTCCGCTCCAGTCCAAGTAACCGATGTTCCCGGTGCCGAAGTCGGACCACCCAGTGCCCCGACCCTCGCCCCGAACCCGATCCTCAAGACGTCCGTGACTCCAGTGCTGAAACCACTCTCCCTCAAAGGCCTCAACTTCCTCCGCTCGCGCAGTGCACCGCCCACGCCTCGCGAAGCTACTGCGGGTGTCAACGTGCTTACTACTGCTGCTGCAAATTTGAAGGAAAGCCCTGCAGGGCCGTCTTTCGAAGCGGACGCGGACACGTCTGGAACGAGCGAGACCCCGAGCTCGGCGACTGCGATATCGACTGGTCCTGCTCCTGCTCTTGGGCAGATGCTACTTCCGGAAGTGATTGTGGAGCGTGATGATACGGATCCTCCTCCTTCGCCGACACCGTCGCTTACGCCTACGGTTCCTGACGAGCCGGCTGCCGCTGCGAGCGAAACCAAAATTCAGATCCAGATCCAGAAACCGTCCCCCATTTACGCTCACGCCCATGCGATTCCAAATGTGACTGCTGTAGCCTCGCGCAGCGCCTCGCCTGCTCCGTCGCTCGAGGCCATTCTCCTTGATCGCAAGGTCCAGCGCAGACTTGGGGCCGCGGCGACTGCACCTGCTGGGAGTATTTCTGGGGTTGGGAGTGTTACGAGCGTTGCGTCGGTGGTATCGGCACCCACGAGTGTGGCAAGCGCGCCTGGTGGCAGAGTCCCAGTCCTGTCGTTACCGTCGCCGTTCGCGAAAGGCACGATGTTCAAGAGTAGTCCGCTCGGCGGGGGTGAGCGTGTCGGGGTCGTTGTTGCGGAGCATATCAAGGGTGTTGGAGGTGGGCTCGGTGCAAGTGCGAGCGAGGACCCTGATTCGATGGCGATGAAGCTCGGTTCCGGGGCGAATGACTCGGTGGGCGACAGAATACCCAGCGAGAAGGACAAGGAGGGGCCGGATAAATGAGCGTTTTTGAGGGTCAAGTGATGTTGTTGCTCTGGTTTTCGTTCCTTGTAAATTTAGCATGTAAAGATTTGAAGCTTTGAAGACTGACATTGTTTTCTTGAATCAAAAATTTGACGATCAAGGTCGCATCGATAGCTGTTCGGGGATAAGATAACTCTCGTCTTTCTTCCATGTCGGACCTACTGCACTCTGCTCTTCATTCCGCAACCAACCACCAAAGCGGCACCGAAACGCCCGCCGTGCCCTACTCGCGGCCCACGACACCAGGCGCCAGCCCTGGTCTCCCAGTGCAGATCGGGTTTGTCGGCTTGGGCGCTATCGGGGGCGTCATGGCGAAGAACCTGGCAAACTATCGTGCTGCCCACGTTTCCAACACATCCCCGATTCTCGTCTGGAACCGCACCGCAGGAAAGGCAGACGCGCTCCTTGCTGAGCTGGGAGCGAACAAGATTCGAGTGACCAGCTCGCTTGAGCAGATCGCGACCGAGTGCGATGTCATCTTTACGGCGCTGGCGAACGACGAGGTGGTCAAGGAGATATACGACCAATTTGCAAAGACGTTGAACGTGAGTTTTTGGTGGAGACGTGTGTTTTGTGCGATTTATAGATTTCGTTTTGCAGCACACTCCTCCGGCACGACACAAGATATTCGTCGAGACGAGTACGGTGCGTGGATCGTTTTATCTCATCTATTGCGCTCATGGGACTGTAGATATATCCAACATTTGCAGGCCAACTCGACACCCTCGTCTCATCGATTCCACACTGCCATCTCGTCGCATCGCCGGTTTTCGGAACCCCATCCGTGGCCGCTGGTGCGCAGCTCGTCATCGCCATGTCCGGTGACTATCGGTCCAAAAAAGAGGTCGCGTACATGCTCGTGCCTGCTGTAGGCAGGAAGATTATTGACCTGGGAGGGAATATCGAGAAAGGTACGTGTTGTGTCCTTCGAGAAACTTCGAGGTTCTTAAGCACTTCCTAGCGCCGACATTCAAGCTTATCGGAAACTCGATGATTCTGGGCACGTTGGAGATTTTCGCAGAGGCGTACACGCTGGCGGAGAAATCAGGCATCCCTGCAACGGAGGTGCATAAACTCGTAAAGGGTACGTCTTTTTTTCCTTGCAATCGGTTGCGATACATTAAACTGCTCGCAGATATCTTCCCTGCGCCTGGGTACGTTGATTTTATTAATAACCTAATCGCACTACTTGAACTGTCTCGGTAGCTTGATACGGTACTCGGAGAGAATGTCGAGCAACTCCTTCGACGGCAGCACGGGCTTCAGCATCGACGGCGGAATCAAGGACGCCTCGCACATCCGCCGCCTCACCGCTGTTCACAACGCGCCAATGCCTAGCATCGACATCGCCCACCAACACCTCATCACCGCACGTGCTATCCACACCAGTCAAGTGCAAACAGGCAAAGATGCTGTGGGTGTCCTCGATTGGAGCGGGATCGTCGCTGGCACTCGTGTCGCAGCTGGCTTGGCGCCCTTTGAGAGCCAGGTATGCTCTGTCTCTTATTTGCTATTCACGACTAATGAATCCGTGTTATTAGAATGTCGGTGTTGTACAGGAAGACTGACTATAGATGCTACATGGATGTACCAACAAGGACTGTACTCTAATCTACCGCTTTTGCTTTTTCCCGCGTCGTGTCTTTTTGTCAGACTTGTCCCCACTTTCAGTCTCCTCCGCAGGGTTCTTGCGCTTTTGTCCAGCCCCGGTCGACTTGACGCTGACCACCGTGTTCCCCCGCCCTTTGCCAATTTGACGTTGAGCGACGCTCCAGTCGACACCTGCGTCGTTGATAGCGTACCTACGAGACGGTCAACCTGAACTATGGGCATCGCTCGCACAAAACGGCAGAGGCAAACAACTCACTTTTTCAGATCGAGGCTATCGATCATCTCGCGCTGCCGCAGTTTCTCCTTGTCCAGCTCAGCTGCACCAGCGGCGTCGAGCTCCTCTTCCAAGGCTGCGGCGGTGATATTCCCTGTCTCCGCAGAGAACGCAGGTCGAGGGGCGGCCTCGGGGATATCCGCACCAATGGCGGCTTTTTGGATACCGACCAGGCGTTTGGTAATCTTGCGCACGAGCTTCATGAACAGCGCGAGTGTTTGCGAGGAGGGGAGAGTCAGCTCTTTCTGAGAGGCTGTAAGTGTTGGAAGGCTTGTCGACAAGAGGGGAAGCAAACCTCGATGTCGTCAATGTCTTTGTGTTGCAGCCCAAGGCCGAGCAGGATGGCGCTTTGGACAGCGCTGAGATGCACATTGTCGTCCTCCCCCGCACCGATTAATCGCCTCTCGAAGAAGAGTTTCGCGATAGTCGGAACAAGGTCCAGTACCGCGTGGTGGTCAAGCATGTTGTTCGAGTACGCTTCGAGGCGTTTGAGGTCGAACGGCGTGAGGAGGTGGGTCAGCTCAGTCGAGCTCAGAACTGGATATGGTTAGCCGACGAACAAAAAAAACAGTCGCAATTCATACCACGAGATTTGGTCGGATCCGAGTCGATGGTTTTGAGGCCAGTATTCACGGCTTCGAGAATACTTAAAGCGGTGATACTCCCGAATTCGCGAAATTTGTACGAGAGAAGGGAGACGAATCGTCTTCGGAAGTCTAACAGTTTTTGTTGACAACTTATGGGACCTGACTCAAGAGAACACACCTTTAGCAAACTCCCCAAGCCACTCCTGGCTATCTACCGTGCTGTTCAGTCCGCGGACCATCACACAGCTATGCTCTCCCGTCAGCTCGCTAGGAGTTTGTCGCAGGTATAGCGGCACGTATCCCGCTCGCTTCCAGAACCTGCTCTGATCAATATGATGATTTAGCTGGACCAATAAAGGTTGCTTACCGAAGCAGCTGCGAGGTCAGACCGTAGCTCACACCCAGATAGTCCAATATCTCAGGCTTGCGCTCTGATAATCGTTGTAATAACGGAGGCATGCTTGATACGGGTCGGACGGACGGCATTTCGATATGCAGGTCGGCGGTTGCCTACAGTATTCGCGTTAGGGCTGGACGCAGAGGTAGGGAAAACAGCATACAGGGTCAAAGCCACCAAGTTTGGGATATGTCGGTGCTGCTTTTTCTGCCTCGTCAAAGTCGTAATACTCTCCGCTGTAGAACGCGTTGAGAGCTTCTAAAGCGCGGGATCCATAGCCCATCTAGAAAAAGCCATTAGAATCAGAAAAAATGAAATCGGAAAGAGAGCCACCAACCCCCGCGTAGTCTGGATCTGAAGCAATTCGCACAACCCTCCCTCCCTTCAGAGACGCAAACCCGCTCTCCAAAAACTGCGTGCTCACAACCCAAGGGATCATGTCTCCGCTCGCCTGCTGTCCCCGCCCCGCGGCATCCAACACGACCTCCTTCTTCAAGCCGCCCTCAAGCGCGACCTGCAGAACTACCAGTGGTTCTGGCAGTGTATCCTCATCGTCCTGTATTGGAGGGAGCAAAACGAATAGGTGATGCGCTGGCGCGTCGGAGAGGAGTTGCAGGTCGTTCGGTTGGTTCTTGTAGTGCGAGGCAACATACAGCGCCATCATGCGCTGTAGAAACACCTCGCTGGCGGGGTGGTAGCTGAACAATGTGTCGCGGTTAACGTAGAACAGCGAGCACGTCGACGGATGCGGTGTTCCACGATGGGAGGACGAAGTAGTGGTTGCGTTAAGACAGAGGACGTTGTACAGCCATTTTTCGATTTTGTCATCGGTGCCGTACCGGATGGGTGTGGTCAGCTTGATCTCTCGCAGAGAGCGAA
Organism: Mycena amicta; assembly: GCA_029282125.1. Lineage (NCBI taxonomy): Eukaryota > Fungi > Basidiomycota > Agaricomycetes > Agaricales > Mycenaceae > Mycena > Mycena amicta. The sequence continues at coordinate 166,417 of JARIHP010000078.1, forward strand.
CCTTCGGGGCGGGTTTGGGGTGCTGCTTTTTGGATGAGGAGGGTGCGGATTCGTCGTCTTTGCGTGCTGCTGCAGAGCCTGCCGGGGCTTTAGAGAGTGAGGGTCTTGTGCTTTCCCTGAGCTGCTTGAAAAGCTTCAACGAGAGACTCCGCCCGGTGCCTTCGTAGCCGTTGACTGTCGAAGCAAGGAAAACGAGGTAGGGGCCAATGAGGTTCCGCACAAGAGGGAGAGGGATAGCAGCGGCCTCATCGATGACCACCAATTCTGCTTGACCTAGAACGTGCGCATCTTGAGGTTGAATGTACTATGCCGAGTCAGCAAAAGAAAAGTACACGTTAAAACACCAACTTGAATCGTCTGGCGGTGAGCCTTGAAGACATCCACCCGCACAATAGCACCCTTCGAGCCTCCGTCGGTCGATACACTCTGCATAATGTCGTAATCGAGATGCTCTTCGTACCCCAACACGTCCATGCCCTTGAAGATGAACTCAAACACCGTCTTCAAATTCTCCGGGCTTGGACTTGTCACGAAGATATTCGAATAACCATGCCCAAGTGCTGCAGCAATTGCCAAACCAAGCGCGGCCGATTTGCCGCGTCCACGAGCTGCGGTAAGTGTCACAGTCGACGAGAGCGTTTTCTCTGAGATGGCCTCGATGAATGTGAGCACAGCCTGCGCTTGGTCGAGCGTTTTTGCAAGGGTGACGAGGGGTCCAGCCGGAGTTGTGTCTACCAGGCTTTCGCGTAAAGTGACGAGTTGCGTTTGGTCGGGTGTGGTTTTGGGAACGGCGTCGTCTTCGAGAGGCGTGATATCCTTTCCGCGAGAGACGGGCAGGACGTTGAGTTCGTCGTCGAGGAAGAGGCAGTCATCGCATGAGCCGAGGGAGAGGATGAATCGCTCGTTGAAGCGGGCGACGACGGAATCATGGGATGCTGTTCGATATCGAGCGTGGACATCCTGAATTGGTTGAGTAGTGAACAGATGGCGATGAATAGGACGCACCATAGTCATTGTATACAGTTGCTTCAAGCTGGTCATGGTTTTGAGGAGGAGAACGATTAATCCGCCGCCCTCGACCGTCTCGATAGTGCGAGCCAGCAGGTTGGGTGTCACCGCCTCGAAATCTTGTAGAACACACATTCCATACGTATGCCCGAGAATCTTTTCCGATTCTTTGTAGTACCTGCCCACAATTAAGGTTTGGTAAAGCAGTAGGAACATAACCACGCACGTATACCGAATGTCGGTCACCGTAACGAAAATCTCAAACGGATTCTTCTCATTGGGTTCTCGCAGCCCGCGCTTTACATCCCGTTTTATTTTGTTCTCCAAATTCTTGCGATGGCTAGTCAGAGTTTAGTGAAGAGATTCTTGGGCACAGAACGGGACGGACCCGACCTCGTGAAGCCGAGTTCTTTCTTGTAACACCATAGAACAGATGGTCGAGCGGATACCCGAGCTTGAGAGAGTAGGAAATGAAGGTTTACGATCTATTGAGGTTCAGCGGCGTTTTGATTTGTGGCCTTTTTGCGTCGCACCTGGTCCCTGCCTTTGTCCCCGACGAGCACGATGAAAGAGCGGTGGTTCTTCTTCACATTGTTGTTGATTAATATTGGAATGCGAGGGTCAAGCTGCTTGCGCATGACGGCGGGAAGCAAAAAAAGTTGGAACCCATCACCAGCGTCCAAAAGCGGAAGGTCCGTGACCAAATTCAAGTTGGTTTGCGCATTCGAGCATGTCGAAAGACAGGAACTTGCCTCCTTCAGATGCCTCGTATATCGCCTTGGTCCATCTGCACCGCGCTCCTTGTCCTAATCTCTCCTCCGCTTCACAACTCCCAACTGGCGCCAATTGGCCTCGCTCGAATACGTCAACGCGGACATTGCTCCAAGCTGGCTTAACCTGACTCTGGAAGGCAACGAGAAGCGATACCAAGCTGTCATACGAGAGCGTCGCCTTGAAATCGCGCGTATCGGTGGACCGACAGCCGTTTCGTACCTTGTTTCTTTCAGGTCCGTTTCCTTGCTCACTCTCGTTAGGTTCCCCGAGCCCAATACATCGACCTACGCGCTCTGGGACCTCTATGTGCCCTCATTATTTTTATCGCGTTGGTTAGTCTCAGTTCTCGGTTCTTATGACTCTCGACTGAGCTACTGTAGGCACTCTTGGCGATGGTGGTAAATGGATATGCGGTCTGCAACGCACTGTAAAGCAGGCTTCTTGCGTCATCTATTCGATGGGGGCGGAGAGCAAATCGAGCTTTGAGCAGGAGATCTTGCACGAGTCCGAGGAATGTCATGACTACGCATCGCCCGGTCTCCTTACTCTCAACCCTTCCCACAGGCCTTGATTACTCGGTGAGCGAATGGGGTCCCGAGCTTCGCAACGACAAGACTGTCAAGGACCGTGCCCGTTTCTATCCGTGGAAGATTCTTGGGAGAGACAAGCACAACGCGAACCCGCCCGAGTACTCTCTCCGTGGAATCATGAAGGAGCTGGGACACGACTTCATAGATATTCTCAAGGTGCGTCTCTCTTCAAGCGAAGGCGCATCGATGCCAAATCTGTGCAGATCGACATCGAGGGCTACGAATTCCCAACGCTCAGAGCGCTCATCGAGTCGTTCTAAGGCGAGATCCTTCCGTTTGGGCACCTCTCGGTCGAAATACGTGTTACGGATGGTTCCCTGCGTCAGTCATCCTGGTCTTTTCGCTGCTTGCGACTCACATTACACTCACAGACAACATCGGCAGGATTGCGCCCGTTCTGGACTGAGCTCAACATGATTTATCTAAACGTGTTTCGCGCCGGCCCCTTTCTTACCGAGGTGGGTCCACTAACAGTGCTCGTCTGCGGGTTTGTCTGATTTGTATGCAGTGGTCCTTTATCAACATTCGAGGCAAACACGCGTTAATAGTAGATAACCTCTTTACATCAATTTCCATCTCACTCTTCATTTCGACTATACGACCTCGCGGCTCGCGCGCAGTTCCTTCATCAACATTTGAGGGAACTTGTGCACTGAATGACGTTCTCCTGGATGTGTAGGCCCAAAGAAAGCCGCGGCCGCGGAACACTCGTATCCTCGTTTAGTACGTGACGATATCGCGTGACGGCGGGTGCACTTCCCGTTTCGCTCCATCATGTCCCAGATACAGGCTTGCAGCACTCTCTCTGTCGAATCGGATGAATACCTCGACTACTATAACAATGACCACTTGAACACCGACGCCCTCGTTTCTGACGCCCGTAAAATCATCGACAGGTACCGTCAAAGGTTGATTGGGGCTGCTCCGAACATATACAAACTGGACAAGCTGTTGGAGGGGATGTTGGATGAAGCGCCACACCCACAAGGCGCGAGATATGTCGCCGTCGTTCTCCACATAGCTGCAACCAAGGACGACGAGAGCAGCAGCACGGACGAGAAGGACAGCATAGGTGAGAGCAGCGGAGACGAGAAGGACAGCTGTGTCGTCAGCGTCGCCCAGGCATGGTTGGATCACCTCATGCTTCCCAGTGCGTCTTTCCTCCTTTCCTTGTTTTGTGCTCACGAGGAACTTGGGGCATAGTCCTCACTATGTCAATCGACAAGAGGTCCGACTCAGCTAGTAGCCAAACATCAACCCTCGATGAAACCGTGACAATCATTGAAAGTGCCGACCGCACGGAACAACAGCAGTTTAGGGACGCTGTGAGTTGGGCCACTTTTGTGTCTCTTCATGAACTTTCGCAGTTGGCAGAACGTGAAGAACACTATTGCGCAATCACAGGCTATTTTGATCGTAAGCGAGCGCACTGGTTGGGAGCGAAAGGCGAGCCGGTTCCCAGAGTTCCAACTCACAAGATGGTGGCTGCACATATAATCCCTCTGTACTTGAATCACATTCATGACGCAGCGGCGCATCAGATGGTACGTCCCATTCATGCTGCTGTATGTGAGAAATCATATCATCATCGTACTAGGGTGTACGTCTCCTCAATGCTGCCACTACATGGGACATGCTTCAGTCTTGGGCACAAATAGACCTCCACGCACTCGTCGGTTCAAAAATTACCTCGCCCGAGAATGGTATTTTCATGACAAGGGATGATCATGATTTCTTCGGGTCGTTCAAATTCTATTTCGATAAGGAAGCAGTGAGTCGCTGTCGCCGTTTTTCAGTCAACACTGATCTTTTACTATAGTTCCCTGAGAACGCAAACAAATATGAAGTTCAATGCCTCCGCCATCATGAACTTAGCAATGCACAGACATCCGCTATCGTCACTTTTCGCGACAAGACACCCCCGAACCCCAAATTCCTTCGCATCCACGCCGCCTTTGCAAAGGTGCTGAACCTTAGTGGTGCTGCGGCCTACATAGAAGACCTCGAGCGGGATGCGGAGAGGATCGAAAGGCTCCACCTCAATGGACTGGCAGATTTCGGACAGACTCTTGCTTCGAAGTTGACTCTGCTCCCCGGTGCAGACACCGTATACACCAAACAGCAGTCTGTTTAATATTTATTAGCATGTTTCCTCGCCTACATTGTCGCCCCTCATGTATCCTACTTTGCACGCGACAACACCTACTACTGTTCTCCCGGATGCCCTCCGTGATGCATACGAGTCTGATAAGGCTAAGTAGTAAATTTCTGAGCGTGAGCTGCGTGACCAAATCAGACCTTTGTGGATCACGCTTGTCGGTTCTCTATGTGACACCATTGGCGCAGAATATATTTTCTATGTACAAACTGACTAGAAAATGGATGGATAAATGTACATAGAAATGGGCGTCAACCAACTGCATTAAAAAACCTTCCTGAGAAAACCTCATTGAGGAAAAACTCAGGTAAGGAAAAAGCATGAAGGTTTAGCAAATGAAATATGCATAAAAAGGGAGTGGAGGGTGGGGCAAAAAAGAATGCTGCCTGCGCTGAGCAGGAGCAAGCAGACAGAGGCAGGGCGGAGTCGACATGAGAGTCGAGAACAAGACTCGACTCTCGATCATCGACTCCGCTCATCCACAAACACAGCTCTCTGTCTCACTCGTACCTCGATCAACTGAGAGCGTCAATTTGTGGATCACGCTTGTCGGTTCTCAGTTGTCACATAGAGGTAGATAGAAGGCGGGGAAGAGCCCAGCCCACGGGCTCTTCGGCGCAATGGGAATCCTTCTGCGGACACCCCCAACGAGTAGGAGTGTACGACGCATCCGCAGGAGGATACCCATGAAACTAGGAGAACACGACGCACCTAAAGATAGAAGCGAGCTTGCTCAGGCTGCCATCCAAAGCTACATTCTCCCCCACCTGCAGTTGCCAGTGTGCACCATGCTGGAATAGAACTAGATGCATTGGCGACACCGAGCCAACTCAGATGGAAGAGAGTATACGCGCAGATGGCAGACTGAGTTCGACCGCAGTGCGCCGGCCTTGATGAAGGTAGGCGCCGCCAGTGGCAGCCTGAGACGATGCTGGAGGACCAAGGTTGTTGGGCCATGGATAGAACGGCGGCGCATAAATGTTGTGTGCCATGGATAGAGCGGCGGCAAACAACAAGATGGCTGGAACATCGTGGCCATGGATAGAATGCGGCGCACGATGAAGTCGCCTGCCATGGATAGAATAGCGGTTGGCGACGATATGGAAGGATGGAGGGCCATCAAGGTTGTGATGCCTGTGCGAAGAATGCGAGTGGCGCAGATGAATAGATTGAGCGACATCGCACCAAGAGGACCCAAAATAGAATAGATGTCGACTCCGACATGCGAGAGCAAAAAAGAATGCTGCCTGCGCTGAGCAGGAGCAAGCAGACAGAGGCAGGGCGGAGTCGACATGAGAGTCGAGAACAAGACTCGACTCTCGATCATCGACTCCGCTCATCCACAAACACAGCTCTCTGTCTCACTCGTACCTCGATCAACTGAGAGCGTCAAAATGTGTGACAGCCTTTGTGCTGTTTGACTCACGCCTCCATCATGTCCAACACGCGCGCTCGCAGCGCTATATCCGTGGAATCGGATGAATACCTCGACTACTATAACAATGACCACTTGAACACCGACGCCCTCGTTTCTGAGGCCCATCACATCGTCGACAAGTACCGCCAAAGGTTGATTGACGCTGCTCTGAAGCAGCAATATCAGTTGGATAAGCTGCTCGACGCGATGTTGGATAACGCGCCACACCCAGAAGGCGCAAGATACGTCGCCGTTGTTCTCCATGTAGCCGCAACCAAGGACGACGAGAGCAGCAGCACACTGGCAGACGACAAGGTCAGCTGTGTCGTCAGCGTTGCCAAAGCATGGTTAGACCACCTCATGCTTCCGAGTGCGTCTTTTGTTGTTCAACTTTTCTGTGCTCACGAAAAACTTGGGGTATAGTGCTAGCGATCTCGCTCGACCGGAGGTCCGAAGCCGTCAGTATTCAAACCCCCACTCTCGACGAAACCGCGGATGTCATCGCAAGTGCGGATCGCACGGAGCAACAGAGGTTCAGGCATGCTGTGAGTTGAGTCAATCTTTTGGTATCCTCCTCGAACTTTCGCAGCTGGCCCTGCGTGAACAATACACCTGCGCAATCACCGGTTATTTCGATCGTAGTGAAGTGGAACCGAGGCAGCGCGCGGGGGAGACGATTCCTTCAGGTCCAACTCTCCACATGGCGGCAGCGCACATCATCCCTCTGTATCTGAACCACTTCAATGACGGGAACCATCGGAACGTACGTCCTATTCATATGTGCTATGTGTTATATCATCATTCACTCATTGTTAGGGTGTACGTCTCCTCGATCCTGCGACTACGTGGGACATGCTTGGGTCTTGGACGAAAATTGACCTCGACGCACTCGTTGGCTCCAACATCAACTCACCTGAAAACGGGATTTTCATGACGAGGGATGACCATGATTACTTTAGAGCCTTCAAATTCTATCTTGATAAATCAGCCGTTAGTTCCCTGTTGCCGTCTTTCGGTCAACACTGATCTTTTACTATAGTTTCCTGAGCCCGAGAACGTCAACAAGTATAAAGCTATCTGCCTACGCAGTGTCCTCAGTACCGGCAAGAAATCTGCTGTCGTTACTTTTCGCGACGAGACGCCCCCTAACCCCGAATTTCTTCGTATTCATGCCGCTTTTGCAAAGGTGCTGCATCTTAGCGGTGCTGTGATCCATCTAGAAGACCTCCAGCGAGATGCGGAGAGGATGGAAATGCTCCACCTCGATGGATTGGCTGATTTCGGGCAAGCCCTCAACTCGAAGTTGGTTCTGCTCTCCGGCGGTGCAGATCTAGCTAGCGAGACACGGTATACGCCAAACTAGCCTGTCGCCCTGATCTATCCCAGCGACACTTCTTCCGGATGCGCTCGCATCTGCGTTATGCATACAACAGTAGTAAATTATAATACAGTACCCTTGAGCGTCGAGGGACGCGCTTCTCGCAGATTCACTCTGGAGTTGTACCACTAGTAAACTTGAAGATGGTACATTGAGATTCGAAGTACAAAACGAGCCAGATGATACACAGTTTCCCAACGTGATGAAAAATACAGTTACTCGTCATCGTCCAGGTCGCGGACATCCTCCTCCTCCTCCTCCTCCTCAAACTGTCTTTCTGCCCTTAGCTTAGTAGGCTCCGGTACGTCGATTCCCAAGGCACTCCACTGTGCGGCACGCTGAGGAAACGCCACGCAGTACTCCCGCACGCGCCCAACCGACTCGGTCCGCAGGTGTTCGTCAAACAGCTCATCCAACCACCAATTCGGCACGGCCCGTAGTGCCCGCGCATGCGGAGTGTCCAACAGCCGTCTCACGTCGGCCGCATCCGTCTGCTGCCTGACCCGCTTGAAAGACTGCTCCGCTGCCCGATGGTCTGTCCAGCCCTTGAGCTTGTGCAGTAAGACGAAAGCAAACGGCGCCAGTGGAAGTGCTGGGCTGTCTGCTGCGAAGCGGGCCCAAATGACGCGGTCCGGGGGTATGTACGGCGGGAGAGACATGTCGGGGGCACTGGTTGGGACGAGTATATCCACTTTGCTTTCTCGTCGGCCGTGCGAAGGGTCCTTGAACCATAGAATCTTGTATGTATTTGCAGGGTCGCGCGGGTTTTTGAGATAGAAGAAGCGCGGTGCATGGGAGACGATGAGGCGTTTCACGGCTTCGGCGTTTACGTCCGAGTGGGTAGGGTATACGATGATGTCCACGTCCTGTTCTTGGTGTCAATATATTATTGTCGGGCTGCTCGAGATTTAACACACACACATTGGGACAGCGACTATTGCCATACAACTTGCATGCCAGGCCACCGAATATCACCGTTGGGAAACCTTGGCGTTGCAGGATAGCGATGGTCGTTTGAGCGGCTCTCAATACGACAGCGAGGTGTGCGTCTTCGGCCGAGAGCTTGTCTGCCTTTGTTTTCTTTGGCTTTGGTTTGAATCTGCGAGCAGGAGATGCAGTGGCAGGTGCAGTGGGAGGGCGAGTCCGAAGGGCATTCCCAATCATGAGCGTCTTGGGTGAGAGTGCACGTGCCAAATTTACTCATCATCGCGACTTCGACCAGACCAAAAAATGGACGTTCTTTCTTCTGTCCACATCGTATGCACTTCCCAGCACCCCAAGGCGGCGCCTCTCTCCTGCTCTCATTCCGCTTGCAATCCCGGACAACGCTCATAATCGGCTCGAGCCCACTCGCCGCTTCTCGCGCCTTTGCTGCTCTCGAAGCCGACTCGACGGTCGTGGTTCTCGCAATCGGCGGTGTGGAAACTGCGTGTGCGGAGCTGCGATGGCGCGCTGAGCAGGGACAAGTGCAGCTGGTTGATTGTGCGGAAGAAACTGGGCTGGAACTTGAAAGCTACCTCACGGACGACATAAGCCTCGTCTGTGTAACCGACACCATGCTCAGCACCGATCGCGAGCGACCAAGACGGTCTCGGGACTCTGCAGCGAGCATTTATCATCTCTGTCGATCCCGGGGGATTCCTGTGAACACCACAGACATGCCGGATCTCTGCGACTTTACGTTCTGCGCAACACATCGGTTTGCCTCTTCCGGATCTGAAACACGATCAGCGCTGCAAATTGGTGTGACGACGAATGGACGCGGATGTCGACTTGCGAGTCGTGTCAAGCGCGAGGTGGTTGGGCTGCTTCCGAAGGAGATCGGTGCGGCGGTGGACAAGGTCGGGATCATGCGGGGGCTGGCATTGCCTGCAGACGACGAGACATACGACGCGACACCGAATACACCAGTCCAAGCACGAAGCACCAAAACAGATGAGACGGATGCAGAGGCAGCGACACGTCGGATGAAGTGGGTTGCGCAGGTCAGTGAGTATTGGCCGATTGCGCGGCTTGCGAGTATGGACGAGCAGGAGATGCGGGATGTTTTGGCTGGGGGATTCTCTGCAACCTCTCCCTCGACGGAACAAACCGTTCACAACCTCGGCCTCTCCCCTCCTCGCAGCCCTACCGGCCGAATATTCCTCATCGGATCTGGTCCAGGCCACCCCTCGCTTCTCACAGTCGCAGCCCACACTTTGCTCACCACCCTCCCCGATCTCGTGCTCTCAGACAAACTGGTCCCTGCCGCAGTACTCGCGCTCATTCCACCCAGTGTCCAAGTACGAATCGCGCGCAAGTTTCCTGGCAATGCAGATGGTGCTCAAATAGAGATGATGGAGGCCGCAGTAGATGCTGCCAGGCGGGGATTAACTGTCGTTCGAGTTCGTTTATGCTTCTTCATTTATTTGCACGAGCTAATAATATGCAACAGCTAAAACAAGGCGATCCTGTGCTCTACGGCCGCGCCGGCGAAGAGATCATGTACTTCCGTGCGCATGGATTCGAGCCTGTCGTCGTCCCAGGCGTATCGAGTGCCCTCGCCGGGCCGACCTTTGCCGGCATCCCGGTGACGCAGCGCGGGGTTGCCGATGCGCTGAGTGTGTGTACGGGCGTCGGGCGGGGCGGCAAGGCAGGAACGATACCGGGATACGTCCGAGGGACGACGGTGGTGGTGCTCATGGGTGTTGCGCGACTCGCAAGCATCGTCGAAGGGATGCTTACTGCACGCTATCCAGCACATACGCCCATCGCCATCGTCGAGCGCGCGTCGATGCCAGACCAGCGTGTCCTTGTGTCGACGTTGCAGAATGTCGTTGCGGCGTTGGAGAGTCTTGGGGAGCAGCGGCCGCCGGGAATCATGGTCGTCGGCTGGGCGGTGTTGGCGCTGTGGGGTGTTGGGGACGATACGGTTCTTGATGATGGTGTAGATGGAGAGGACGAGGCGCGCGTGAAAAGGTGGTTGGGCGAGGAGGTGGACTGGCGGGTCGTCGAAGGGTTGCCAGATGGATGGGATGTTCTTTAGAGGTAGATACAATCACTCTGATACTACATATGCTGACTTATGTGCCTTCCCATCCAGCTTGTTAACGAGGAGGTGGACTGGCGGGTCGTCGAAGGGTTTCCAGATGGATGGATTGCTCTTTAGAGGTAGATTTATTCTGCAATCACTCTGGTACTACATATGCTGGCCCACGCGCCTTCCCATCCACCTTGTTAACCTCAAACTCGCTCACATCCACTCCGTTCAACGTACGGACATTCAGCGCGCGCCTCGCTGGACTGAGGAAACTATGATCCTCCGGCCCAGCAAAGCGCGTGTAGACCAACACCCCACACGTCTTGCAGAACGTGTGTTGCCCTTGCTTCGTGTTGAACTCATACTCCGTCACCACGTCCGAGCCGGCACCACGCACGGTGAGGTCCTTGGTTGCGATGTACGCTAGGAGTACCCCGTTCCGCGAGCAGATGCTGCAGTTGCATTCCGTGACGGTGGAGATCTTGGCGGGCTGGACGAGCGTGTAGGCGACGGCGCCGCAGTGGCAGCTGCCGGTGTAGGTCACGTCGCCTGGCGCAGGCTGGGTAATAGGAAGAGGCGCGGTCGGTGGCTGGTATGCGGGTTCGAGCACGGACCCTTTGAAGTCTGTGTTGAGGGCGAGCGAGGCGAGGTCGATGTTCTCGATGGCACGGAGCTGGGTAGGGTTAGTGAGATCGTCTGAGATCGTAGAGCAGCGGAGCGTTCTTACGTTGACGAGTAGTACCGAGTCGTCGACTGCCTTGACGAGGATAGACGTGCCACAAATGGCGCAGAACTGTGTCCATAAGAATCAGATTTCGAACAGGACACAGAGAATAACCCACCTTATGCTGATAAGCATGCGTCCCAAAGGTGTACGTCGAGAGCGTCGAGTTTACATCGCCCTTCGTAACGACAAACTCTCCGTCTTTCGCGAAGAGATAGCCGTTTCTAGAACATATGCTGCAGTCGCAGGCAACCGCCTGCTTGAGCTCGGAGGCGGTGGTGAATGTGAACTTGAAGGCGCCACAGTGGCAGTTTCCGTGGTAAGAGACGAGCGACATGGTGGTTCTGGTCGGAGCCGACTGTGATGACTCGGACGTGATGGCCTCACGGGATCGCGTTACGGGATTGCGTAGTCAGCCGGCCAGTTGCGGTTAAGTAACCTTGACGGGCTGGCAGAACGAGAGCAGCGTGTTTGAGGGCGACAGAGAGCACTGTACAACAAGCAAGGATGTAAAAAAAAAAAGCTACAAAAAATAATCTGGCGGCGGTCTCTTGGCCGGAAGATTCCTCGGGCCAACGAGGGCTGCTGAGAAGACCTTATACTCCTGCCCCAAATACTCGTCCAGTTCCAATATCGAGGCGACATTGCCGCAACGATAGCAGTAATTGGGTGCGCTCCAGACGGTGACGATGGTACGGTCGAACATGAGCTTGTAGCCCTCCATCGCGAGCTGGTGGGCACGGGCGATGAGGTCGAGCGCGTTGTTATGTGCGAATTGTTTAGTGATGTCCCCGCCGAAGAGGTAGCCCGCGCCCCGTGGAGAAAGACCCCAGCCTTGGATATCGTCGGGGTCGGACCACAGAAGATCGCACATGGGACCATCGTGAGGGACTTCTTGTTTTCTGTCGATAGCGCGAATCTGCGTCGAGACGTAAGACGAATCAAGATTGCAATTGAAGGGGTGCACGTACCTGGTCAATACTATGTAGATTCGGACTGAGCCCGCCATGTACGCCAAAGACCCGACCATCGACGATAGCACCCAAAGCAAGGTAGTCGAATACCTCGCAACACCACCTCCAGACGTTGCTCCCGCCATATTTGCGCTGGCACTCATCGTAAAAGCCGTAGACCTGCGTTATCTGACGAGACTCGTGGTTTCCCCGGATGAGAGTTATTCGTTCCGGGTAGCGGACCTTGAACGCGAGGAGGAGGAGGAAGGTCTCGACGCTGAAGAAGCCTCGGTCTACAAAGTCGCCTACATGGATGAATGAATGCAAGCAAGCAGAAAGACGAGCACACGCACCCATGAAGAGGTAATTCGTATCCGGACAGAACCCTCCGACTTCAAACAGCTCCATAAGGTCCCAGAACTGGCCATGTATGTCGCCGCAGATGGTGACGGGAGAGTCGATGTGCTGGACATTGCCTTCCTCGAGGAGAATTTCGCGCGCTTTGAAACACAGTCGCTTTACTTGTTCCTCCGAGATAAGGTTGCAGCTCTTTAGTGTTTCTATCTGTCTGAGTGGGTTAGACGCCGAGTTGCGGTGTAGGGGAGGTGTATTACTCGTCGAGATCGCCGCGCATGAACACGAAGGGCGGCGCGAGATCGCAGTGGCAAAAAGTTCGCGTGTAACGCTGTGACCACTCTCGGTCCGATCTTGTTCTGACCACCACGTCCTTCATGGAAACTCATTCAGCAGCCCACCTTCGTCATCGTCTAGAAGAAATCGATGCAGAAACCGTCTCCCTCAACACCAAAATTACGGAGCTTGCTGACGCGCGTCGCGTTGTCGTTGAGCAGCTCAAACGCGTCCGATATCCCATTTTGCAGCTGCCTCCGGAGATTACCTGCAATATATTCCTCGAACACACACAAGATGAGGCTATCGACCTCAGCGCCGAACCGCTCAACGGCCCATTCGTAATAGCCAGCGTCTGTAAACGGTGGCGTGCACTTGCGCTGCGCCAGCACGAGCTATGGACGCGAATTTACGCCCGTTGCAACTTGTCGGTTGAAGTGTTCCACGAGCGACTGAAGCTCTGCCTGGAGCGTGCTGGGCCGCTCGCTGGCCTGGACCTCGACTTTGACGACCCCGAGGCACAGCAGGATGCTTTTCAGTTGCTCCTGCCCATAGCTTCACAATGGTCAAGGCTCGAGATGTACTAGGATGATCCAGAATATCTGGAAGATATTAGCCCCGACGGGAGCTTTATGCGTCTTCAAGTGCTAAAAGTCCACACCTTCTTCTGGGATGCGTCGCCGATCGTTGCATTCCAAAAGGCGCCCATGTTGCGAGAGGTGGAGCTGTTTTACCTTGACGCGACCAAGGTTTCCCTCCCATGGGCTCAATTGAGCAGCCTGTCCCTTCACACAAGTAACCGCCAGGTCCAATGCGACGCTTATGCCATGCTCCAGCAGACACCCAATCTCGAAAGCCTGCATCTACGGATCTCCGGAAGCATCCCTCCCACCAGCGCTATCCTGGAGATCCGTCTTGAACGTCTTCGACATCTCACATTCCACTGGTCTTCCGACGATCGACGTACGGCCATAACATTCGCAAACCTTCTTACGGTCCCAGCGCTCGTTGATCTCACAACTCCCATCGACGAAGAACCTGAATTTGCGAATGCTCTGCGGGATATGCTCACTCGTTCGAGACGCAGTGAGGAGATGCGATCTCTCACCTTGAACTTGCTTGGAAACCATCACTATATGGGGTACATCGACCATATTCTCGGTGGTCTCGCGCGCCTCGACGTGCTCACTGTTGCTGAGGTCGGGTGGAACCAGTTGGGACCTGTATTCGATGTACTCGGACACCCTCTACAACCCACACCCCCTCTTTCCACCAAAGTCCACGAGTTATCTATCGAACTGGATCAAGCATACATCCCATACTCCAACCTCGCCTGGCTCGTCTCCGAGCTTGAGGAGGACCGACCAGACTTTCGTCGCTTTAGATTATCCATTCCGCCAGAGCTCAATCCAAGAGTTGAAGGAGAGGAAGCCCAGATCTTTGCTGCCCTTGAAAGGCTGCGTCGTGTGCCTGGTGGGCCGAAACTCAGCTTTAAATTCAGCACACGTGAGTGTTCGGTTGCGACTGTTATCAACTCGGACAGTTATCTTCCGGTAAGAATCCTTTGTCGCTGTGTTCTTTTGAGCTCACTGCCTGCAGCCGCCTCTCTACACCCTCTGGGACTAAAAAGGTGGCAGAATTTCGTCGCTGTGAATCTTTTGAACGATGTATATTAGCTGCTGTCATTGAGTCCAGTTGCGCAAACTACACAGAAACTTTCATCGAGTTACCTTGGCTTGAAGGAAATATACACCGAGACCGCCTTCTTCCGCAGCAACACCGCGGGGCTCAGGCTGGTAGATATGTCATCGTGGCTTTTAGTACGCCTCGAAAACACGGACAATAGATACATGTATGTAGACTTTCCCAGCTCGTGTTAGAGCTCCTTCCGGGCCAACCAGCGCGGAACCATCTCAAGCGACTCCTTCGGCCGCGCGGCCTGTTGTACGGTGCTAGCGACGTTCTCAGCCGCCACACTGCACAAGGTAGTCAAAAGCATTTACCATATGCCTCATTTCTGGCAACAAGGGAGCTGGGTTCGAATGAGTTATTACAGCGGCAAGCGTATTGTGTGTGTATACCCTTATCTTCATCGCAAGTTGATTCGCAACGCACGACCTATGTTTCCTAAGGACGCAGTCGTGAATGCGAACAACCACTCACTGAATGTTCTGAACAGGAGGGACAGACGCGGGCGAGCGTTGCATTTTATATCTAGGCTATTTGAGTTTCGGAAACGTTGCGCTTGTTCAGCAACTTACCAACCGGTCATCACCGTGAGTACGTCGGTCATTCCGTTGCCTGCAAAAGGTTAACGAAAGCAAATGGATGCTACAGTACGCATGACGGAGGCCAGATTAATGGGCGGAATGTCCGCCTGGACGAGGTACACATTCTGGTCCTACACGGCGGCTGCAAAGGCAGGCACGTAACGGCCCCAAAATTCAATGTCAGGGAGAGGTTATTGACCTGGAAAGGACACCTATACTCCATACGATTCGCCGGCCATATGGAACCCTCTTCCTTGGAACTTCCTGAGATGAGCGAAGAAGATCGCGACAAAGGCAGCGATATCCTGGATTTATTAAATTAAATGTGCAC
The DNA here is from genome assembly GCA_029282125.1 of Mycena amicta. Lineage (NCBI taxonomy): Eukaryota > Fungi > Basidiomycota > Agaricomycetes > Agaricales > Mycenaceae > Mycena > Mycena amicta. Next base: position 181,669 of record JARIHP010000078.1, read on the forward strand.
TTCGAACACCATACGTACATGACTAGGATTCTGCAATGAACGTGTTAAGGGAATGGAATACGTCGGGGTCATCCACCTTTGCAGCCCAATCGTGAAAGCGCGCATCAAGCCTCTCCCGGTCCAGCATTGAGGAGGGCAGACACTCAAACAGCTCGAGCAGATCAAGCCAATGCGACCGCGAGTATCCCAATACCCGTCCGTCTTTGTTGGTGATACTCGTGTGGAGCTTAAGGAGCTGAGCCTTTTCAATCTCATCGTGCGTCCGACCATTGAGCAGCCAGCCAATTGTGCATCCGGACCGCGCATCCCAGGTGGGCAGCACACAAGCGCCCTCCCAATCGATAACAGCAACGATAGTTGGATCTTCACAAGACCGCACCAGGAGGTTCCCGCAGTTGAAGTCGGCGTGAGCCAGCCGGAATACAGTAGACTCGTCGGGAAGCTGGATGACGGCCTCTTGTAGAAGCTCAAGCCATCGTTCGTAATAAACACCTGATAGTGCGGACGACCCGCCGTTGTATTCACTCATTTTGGCACGCCGAACAAGCCAGGCTTCGGTTGCTTTCACTTGATTGAGTTCGTTGGAGATGTAGGCCGATAGAAAGGCCTTCGAGGACGAAAACGGGCCGCTGAACTGGGGGAAAGGTCCGACTCTGCCGTCTGCGTCTTCGAGACAGCCGATCGCAGGAAGGGGCGTGTCGCAGAGCTGTGCCTCAAAACCGGCTATCTGCGTAACAAGTTTCTCGCGAGCGTCGGGGGTGAGTTTCCGACCGAGGAAAATGCCCAAAACCTATGCAGGTGAGCGTTGGCCTAGCTAGTGAGTCGATGACCCACGCGCTCCATAATCATGTACGATGCTCCAACGGTGACAGAGTCAACCTCCCAATAATAGAGCTTTGGCACGGGTATTGAGGTTTTGGCTTCGAGAAAGCGAATAGTAGCGACCTTGGCTCGGGTATTCATTTTACACGATTCGCACAAAACTTGTCGCATACCTCGGAGCAAAAGGACGCGGAGAGAATGTCGGAGTTGGCATCAGGACGAGGGAGCCTGAGCCGCGCCAAAACATCCGTTTTATCCTCGAATGGGAGAAGGAACACCTAGGATGTTTACTCAAAGAGCGAGCGCGCGTGTATGACCTGGAACGAACAATATTGTATCCGCCGAGCCCAAAGAGATGCGCTCCAAGGCATCTTTTATTCATTATCCACAGAGCTGAAGGATTTCGAGGTCGAAGGATGCAATGATTTCTCGGATCTTGGGTGCCCGGGAACTCCTCATCGTCGTCGCCAGCTGTTTTATCGCCGCAGCAAGAGTAGGGTCCTGTAGAGCGGTGAGTGGAGGCTGCATAGTTCACTGTTCACTTGCCCACTCCAGGAGAAACTCGCGCGACGCTAACTCGGCGGGCGGGGTTTCGTCCACGTCTTCAACTTGCACCCAATTCGCCGGGTCCCAATCGTCATCGTCTTCCATCTCTACGCCTTCAGAATCGTCGATGGATGGACGAGTGTCTTCGTGCATTCGCAAGTCCCTCGTTCAAGTTACTGCAACTCACGAGATGGTCGCGGTCAATCACTGGCACTGTCAGACTCAGAGCCGATGCCGTCTGCAGCCTTCGGTTCGGTCGGCCTTGAGTACTTGAGTCGGCATCCAATTCGCGCGGTCAGACAATGGCCATTTGTTTCAAGGAGGAGGATGGCGAAGGAGCTCGGCTTGATGCTGAATCAGACTCCTGATGGCAGAATGTTGATTTCAAGCTCTCGCCACCGAGAAACAAGGAGTGCAGAAAGTTGGTGACATCCGTAAAGTACACAGAGAAATACACGACAACTGAGAAAATTACAGAAGCTTCAAGAGTTATGCGCAAGGTCGCGTCCGGGCCGGGAATCATCGACATCTCCCATCCTCAGGCTCGTTGCGCAGTAGAACGGGAGGTGGCGATGGGAGTGCCGGAACGGGCGGCACGTCCTCAGGCTCCCCACTTCCCTTCGTCCACATGAACGAGCTTGGTCTACTCCCTTCTACCAGTGTGGTCATGGTCCGCGAAGATACCGTCGACATTCGGGGTGCCGTCTTGATTTCGGATGTCGACTGCAACGACTGTCGCTGCCTCTCTAGCTCTGCGGCCTTCTTGTGCTGTTCTGCTCGACGCATCTGGTTTGAAATGTACAGCTGACGCGTCGAAGCCGTGTTTGACCTCCATAACGCGTCGTCGCGGTCTGTACGGCCCATGTCGGACTCAGACCTCCCAGTGATGAAGGAAGCCCATGAAGCGCGCTGTCTGTCTCTTGGGCGGCCGTCCCACGTCGACGTGGATCGTAGAGTTCGCGCGTCGTCTGCGAAATCGTCCTCCTTGGACTCGGAAGTAGTCAAGGTGCGTGCAAGCTTCCCTGCTCTCCACCGCAGGAGAAGCGCGATCCCGAGCGGTATCATGATACCCGGTATGATAACTAGCAGTACTCCGATAATAACGGGATCTGCGAATTCCATTCCACGCGCTGCAATGTCTCGGGCTTGGATTGGAGGACCTTCTGAATTCAAGTTCCTAAAGTCGAATTCAGCGACGACGGCGATCTATCCGGACGATGGCGCACCTCGACCGCGACATCGGTACTGCCGCCGCATAATCCACCTGGGACAATGTATATGCCACCGAACCAATCCACCTACACACAGTCAGCTCCCAATACAAAAGACGGCCAACCCAGCACACATTACAGGCAAACCCATGGCCCGCATGGTGCCGCGCTTTCAAAGTCGAGAGGACGAAGGCAACTTGAGGGTAGCGCAGCTTCCGGTTTGCGTGTCGATCCATGGCGAGTATAAGTATTGACCTATTCTTGGCGGTGAGAAGCAGATGCAGTTGCGTAGGCGGCGCCCGCTGTTCTACGTTGCGGAACGCAACCACTGTACCTGACGGAATGAGATCAGGCGTCGGCGCTAACCTTACACAAATGGTTCTGAGGAGCAGCGTCTTGTGCGGTTCGAGTAGTCCAGGGAGGCGCTGCTCACGAAGAGTAAAATCTGCATCGGTGACCGAAGGTTGATCGTCGTGAGATGCGGGAGACTCGGAAGCCTGGGAAGCGGTGTTTACGGACGCGCGCTGATTCGCCACTGCCATGAGCGGCAGCGCCTGAACATTTTCGGTCAATATAAGTACGCTTGCTCCGAGTCCAACATTAAACAATGTCATAGTATCCCGGGGATAGGTCACCCTAAGAAAACATAGAGGGAAAAAGGAACCGCGCCACGCGAATCCACTAATAGGTATGGGTCTGTCCATTTTGGCAGTCTGAAGCTGAATGATCAATGAGGATGAAGTGAATATAGGCAGACAATTTCCTGTATACAGCCACTTTGTGTAACCCTAAGAGCTAGGAACCTGAACCAAGGCGACACCGATAGCAAGGTATGTATCAACAGGCACTGGAGCAGGCATGGCGACAAGCACAGAGACTTGGATCCGGGAACCAGCGACTGACACCGGTTGAGGATGCAGTGGAACCGTGACAGCCGAGTCGCTGTGGTCCGCAAGTGTCTGGTCGGAAAGAGAACTTCCAGTGCGCTTTAGGGTGCGCCAGCGATGAGAGCTGGCGGGTTGTATTTGAGCGATAGTAAGGGGAGGTTCTTGGGCAATTTTAAGGGACAGTGGCTGCTTGAGAGCTCATCAAGGTGAATAATGAAAGACGGCGGGTGACGTACTTGAATTGTTTCCCACCGCGACGTCCGCGACACAGAGGCCAGATGTGCGGTTGTAGTGGGTGGGTTGAGAATGAAACGACAAGTTGGTTGCTGTTGCCAGGGCAAGACGACTAATACGGCTTTCACGTAGTCGAAATGCGACCACAAGTAGGGAAAAGACGAGAAAGAATGCTATTCCTATGTATCTGAGCAGATCTTTGAGTCCGAGTCAACAAGCAGTCCATAGCGCACAATGGAGTCCCTCCAATACCGGCGCTTGCCGGAAGGTTTCTTGCAGGTTCCGTCGGCTCAGACATGGAGTTTGAGCATATCAAGCCCTGCTGCCGGGATCGCGAAAGAAATAGCCAAAGTTATAGCCCGTCGAGCATAAGGAGGAGGAAATATGTTGACAAAATTAGAGTTGACATAGATACGGCCTGAAAGAAGTACACGTTGATCATGAATCATGAGTAAGACGGCAATGTGTTGTTGACTCGGAGACCGGGAGCATTCGTGCTAATTCAAGTTAGTTTGCAGGTTCATCGCATTCGCGTTGAGAGGATATCTTGGTGGTAGATTCGCCGAAGGGGAGTCGTGATAACTGGCGGCTCTGAGTTGGCAGTTGAGAGAAGACACTAGATGGCAGTTTGTCACATTTCACGACAGTCACTGTCACACTCCCATCCGACCTCCTTAAAACCTCGACATAGGCTGGATAGCTGGCCCTATTAAATTTTCTTCAAATTCCGATTGAATCAAGTAGAAACTGCGCCGAGTTCACGCTGGCGATCTTTCTTGTTCATCCGAGTCCAAGAAGCTGTCGCTGTGCCAGTGTACCACGCACTGGTCACTGGGTCAAGCGCGCAAATATATCCTCGACTGATAACAAGACTCGGATACTCAGGCTCAACAGCGCACTACCTCCTGCAGACTTTCATCAAGCTCTCTTTTTGGCAAAGCGACATCGCGACATTTTGTTCCCCTCCCTCTGCTACGTTCATAATTTTGGCCATCTCTATATCAGAGATGCGGAGCCTCCTAGCACAGGCAGGGCAGGATACGCTTGAACCAGCACTCCATGTCTAACTTGACCACATCTGCACAGTCCTCGAGCAGTCCTCGCTCGAGCGGCAACACTGGGATGCTACTACTGTGCGCCATCCTTCAATTTGACCGCTTGCGACTACTAACAAAAGCATTCCTCAGTTATTTGGCAGTCAGCTTCTTTCTCGTCTTCGCCACCCTGATGGCCGAATTCCAACGACGCCGACACCGGCATCGTCCAACGCCGGCAACCGATTCTTCGCTTTGTTCCCAATCCACTCGAGCTCCTTTGTACCACGACACCTGTCTAATCTCGGCGTTGCGGACTTCGTGCTGGGAAAAAATTCAAGTACATCGCAAGCTGTCTTTTTATCCAACCTCACACCTTACTGACACCAGAACAGCCATTCTCACTCCAAATTCTCCCCAAAAAAACCGTCCTCCAAATACAACCCACCAACCTTCAACGCTGGTCCACTCTGATGTGCACCGGAAGCTCGCTTTCGGATGTCCAAATGCCCGCGGACAGCAGCGATGTTTCCTTGGATCCTGAACTGGCGACCTTTGCTGGCTCGCAGGTCCATGTCGCTGTGCTCATCGTCATGCCTGGTTTGGTACCCGTTGATACGGACCTGGCCATTGGTGTGGCCCATTCATGCATTGGTTCGGTTTCATAGTTGTTATAAAATTGGTACTTGTAATACACAGGAAATTGCTGTCCTCGTTCGCCTAATATCTCAATATATATCGGGTTCAGACCTCGAAACAAACCAATAATTGTATGTAGGCACTAGTAGATCCTTTCACATTGCCGCGGTGCGCACTTTCCGTTTTGGCTTTTGTGGTTTATGTCTCGTTGTGAGCTCTGGTGAGGTTCGTTTATGGTGAATACCATGACTGCGTCGACCATTTCTTGAGTCCTGCGGCAGTATGGTGAATTTACAACAATGGTGTGATAGGACAAACCCAGGATATCCGTACCGTAGGTTTCGCAGATAGTAGTATCGCGCGATTGACACCACGATGTCCGTTGCCGCAGAGATGGAGAGTCCGAGGATGACCTAGCAGGTCAATAAAAGGTTCAGCCGCTTGGTAAACAACTTGGAACCGACACTAAATTGCTTGTTGAAATTGTCAAATGTCTTTGTGAGTATCCTGCCAGTGAGTGATAAAGACGAGGTTGAGAAAACAGTGTGCAAATAATGAGAGGAATGGCTCATCTCACTTGAGGATTGAACCTGCTACCACCACGGTCATTATCCAATGAAACGCCGGGCACCCTACTTGAACGCGCCGTTCGATGTTGTTGCTGTCATCTGTAACCGGTGCTGGATCTTGAGGGTGACTGAGATGAGTTCCGACTCGGAGCCATGATAGCAAACTGGGATCTTTCTTTCTCTCTTGACGGAGGGCTCTCGGTTCGGTTTTTTTTTGGAAAGAGCGTACGATGTCGATCATTGTCACCCCATTCGAGATTAGGCTCGACTCCAGCCTGTCTTATAGACAACGACAACCCACCTCGTAGACAGACCACGTCTGGTCTAATTCGAGATTTCTGCCACCGCGGTCGACGATCGGCGCGCGCCCAGTTAGAAGCTTGACAAGAGGGGGATTACAGAGGAGATCAGGTCACGACTACAGCCTGAGACGCAGCAATTCGAGTGGGGTTCTCAAGGCCTGTTCAAAGCCGTCGTTCCAAGACAGATCACATAAGATTACTGAGGAGCGAAGATCAAGTCCTAATACTGAGGGAGCGGAAACACATCGCATCATGAAAATATCTTGTTATCTTCGAAGGTATATTTGCGCGCTTACGCCGAAGCGGAGTCGGCCGGGGGGGGCGCGATTATACTCCCGTGGTCCAAATGCGTGAGCGGTAAAGAGAACCTTCGTCACACTAGCATCATGATCATGATGATCACATCACGCTCGTTACTCACTCACTGAGTCACTCCCATTCTCACTGGGTTGTAGCGAAAATTTCGTGTGTCTGAACTATAAAACAGCTCCCAACTTGGAGCTGTCAACAAGCCACTGCAGAAGATCTCGCCGCCAAGCATCTTACTAGTCGATGATACGACCAACTTAGACCATTCAACCAGGCAATCAACCTCCTCGGTGCGAAGTTGGGTCAGGTTCGGCTCTTGTATCCAAAGTTGGAGCCAATTACCACAGCGCGTATGATGATTGTCAATGTACATGATACTGTGCACCGGTAGGAATGATTCATATAATGGGAGCTCGTATCGATCCTCTTCGTCCATACTCTCATGGCTGAAGTAGTTGATGTCACGCAAGCGAAGATCGGCGCCGCATTAGCAGGCTGTCTGGCCTCTGTTGGGTGGGCCACTATTTGCATTCGCACCGATGATTCCTTTCATGACTCCATTTTAGCCTTTCCGCCGTTTTGGGATTCCAGACGTTCCTGTACTTTCAAATATTTCCAATGGACACGCTCAAGTACAAGCTCTTGGTACTTTTCAAAATCTTGTTCGGTGGCATACTTAACTTCGTGTCTGTCGGGTCAGGTTATCTGGATCTGGTGGGCTCGTCTCGCTCGACGGATAGTATGTTCACCTCACGATACCGCCAACAGGCTCAACGACACGGCACACACCATCTTGATCTGCGCCACTATATGGAACTACATCGTTCATCACCTGGGCAATATGGACAATATCCTACCGTGCGTGTCCCGCCGCCGCCACCACCTTAACTGAATCCAAAGCCCTCAGATCACTACCGGTGAGCCCGGCCCATTGCTCACCATGGTCCCGGGATTCAGAACTAACCCCAGGCAACGATTGCATTCACGGCTATCACGACGCTCTCGGTGAATATGTAAGCCTTTCTTTCATGAATATTCAAATAATCCTCTAACCTTCGAGGCAGTTTTTACACGTGGAGAATCCACAAGAGTTCGTACAAATCCGTACAAATCCGTGAAAGACGACACTATGATGATGTTCTGATATAGTGAGCGGTGGAAACCTGCTTCTCGTCGGTGTCCTCGCAAGTGGTTCATTTGTCGCCTCATGCTTCAATCGAATCGTCATCCAGGCACTGTTATGTCTTGCCCGAATCGGGTTGGCTTTTAGTAAGTGTTCGCCATGCTGTTTATGCTTACCCTAACCATCTCCGCCAGCAACGGCTGTGGAGATGTCAGCTATCCCTCCGTCATGCGCAAACTGCCTGCTTTTCTCATTTCACATGGCAGGTTACTGACAAAAACCTTCAATAATTTCAACAAGCGATTCAGTGTTCGTTCCAGTTTGTTTACTGAGCTACGAGATCTTATTTTACTTGGGTGCTAGTTCCTCATCGTCTGTGGACTCTCCGTTTCTGCAGCGACGGACATCGTGGTATCCATTGCACGGTACTACTATCTGCGTAACCTGAGGCAGGGCTATCCCGGGTGCGTTGCATTTTCGATGTGTTCTTGGTTGTCGTACATTGATGATTCTGGCGCAGCACGCAAGAAATGGTCGACGCAGTCGTCGTATTCACCATAAACGACGGATGTCTAACTTGTGCGTTACTTGATTTACTCGTGCTTCGCTCACTTGCTGCGATTTCTAGGCGCAGTCGTCATCGCCTCCATCGCTTGCGTCCGTAGATTCACCCCATCCACATTGATATCCATTCTGACCAAGAGTTTAGCTGTTGAGAATGCCAGATAACTTTATCTGGCTCGGAATTTACTTCACAATTGCTAAATGTAATCGCTTCCTCTGAACCTCGAGGTATTTGAAGCATTAATCCTCCCCACTTTAGTGTACTCCAACTCGGTACTCGCAACGTAATATGTTCCTCACGTTTCTATCACACTCTTTGCTCAAAGCCCCTCGCAGCTTAAACCTTCGAAATTGGTACCGGCATCGTCAGCGACCAATGGGCATACCCCTGGGGCAACGCCCACAGTTGCAAACGACTGCCGTGCGAAACACAGCAATCCGAACTGCGAGTCGCTCGCATAGCAAGTTTCCGGCCCCCAATGAGCTTTCTGACGTGAGGATTGGATATTCACGATTAAAAATCTGATTTCACGGATTTCACAGGCAATGGAAGTGTTCGTGGATCAACAGGTCGAATATAGTGTCGCAGTCGAAATCAACGATGACTCGCACTCTTCGAGGAAGTCCGAGTCTATGGATGTGGTTGCACATTAATTCCATGTACTGTGTTGGACGGAGTCAATATGAAACCAGTTACATTCAGAGGGACTGTGCGAGAATATAGCAAACTTGCATTCGTTCCAATGTACATCGATCTGTCCCAAAGCCCATGACGACCCTCCGGTGCGGCGAGAAAAGCTGCAGTGCCTGAATATTTCGGTCAATACACGCTTGCTCGTTAAGCAATGTCATAGTATCCCGGTGGGGGTACATCGGTCAGTCCCAACGCCCACGACGATCTGCGCTGCAACTCCATCTCTTCAATACGCGCGTTGAGCAGCGCAATCTGGCGGAATGTGTCGGCCAATCTGTCCTCCGAGTCTGCCTCGACCCTGGCGGTAACATCCTGCTCCTGGTCTGACAGAGGAAGGCTGCCACCTATGGGCAGGAGAGTACTAGCCGTCGTCGAACGGGATTCAGCTGTTGAAAGCCGCAAGCTTATGCCCTCCTCCAGCTCAGCCACCTTCTCCCTTGCTCGATGAACCTGATTCAAGATGTACATTTGCCGTGTAGTGATCGTGTTGGAGCGGTCAAGGTCCACTGGCACTGCGGGATCCGAATGAACGAATGAGGCCCAAGAGGACGGGCGCCAGCGGTTCCAGTCGTGCGGTGAATCGGATATCACCCTGTCGAGGAATGGATTAATGCCCGTCTCTGGCGAGTCCCTTCCTCGTGCCCGAGCTCGTGTGCCGCGTCTCCACCGGATATATGCTATCAGTGCGACCGCGACCAAGACGCCAACGACGATGAACACAATGACCACTGGAGAAAGCCTTTAAAAAAATCGGTGTTAGACTCTGCAAGTGATGAGTCCAGGAGGGACGAACCCTGTGGATGGTGGGGATGTACTGCTATTACTACTAGCACCATTCGTCGCGATTGGGCCCGTCACAACGGCCGCAGATGAGCCACTCGTGGCGACTGGTACCAGAGTAACATTCATGCTCGTCGCTATACCACGCGAGTATAATATACCCCCCCCCGGGATATGGAGGTCGAAACGGCTGAAGTAGTTGTGAAGAAGGGGGTGCTTGAGCTGAACAGCGTGGAGGCCTCAGGCTGTACTTGTGATATGGCGACCGTTCTCGGCGCGCGGGCCACCAAGGGCTTAGCGATGCCGTTCGAGGCAAGCAGCGTATCCATGACCGGCATGGTGGTTGAGGAGACGAAGAGGAGAACACCACCTCCACATCTAACATATTGTTGTCGAACATCGGTTTTGCGGAATTAGCAGGCCAGAAAGATGCAGAGATACATGCTACAGCTTCGCCTCTGTCAACAATCTTCAACAATTCGATGTCGTTCCATGAGTTGCGTTTCGGGAAGCCCTGGAGTGAATAGTCAACATAATTGTTAGATCTCCGTGTCCTGTTCACCGTCTGCGAATCTCGGAGGTCGAGCAAGGAACGCTACAAAAACAATAGTGACTTCACAGTCTGACTGCGGGAGACAACGGCAGGGTGTGAGATGAGGCGAGCATCCAGCGCGCGATGAGGCCTCATCGGCCTCATCGATGCATGATGATTGGATACTTATCCGTTTGATTCTGACCACATCTGACCATCTTATCGCCATCTTACCCAAAACTTGGTCCCCGCTTCCGTCGCGAACTGACCGCAACTGGAGAGCAAATCCCTCAAGGTGCGGCTGCCAGTGAGGTGCTGGTTGAGGACAGGACGCGTTTCGGTTAATATGCGAAGAACCGATGGCGGCGTCCGAGTCACACCTTACTGCAAGAGACTGCAAGCCGCTGTAGGGCTAACTAGTACTCGTCCGTGCGAGGCAGTTTCTTTTTATTCGTGGCTCTCACCGTGTATATATAGCGTCCGCCAGTGCCACCGCCGACTCGGAGCAACACTCCTGTCTCTAGCAACAGCTTGTGCACAACGTCCTTTGCAGCACCGGTACATACCACTCTCCCCAACAAAGCCGCCACGGGCTCTCGTTAGCCTCGACGTTTTCTCAAGACCGAAGATACGTCGGAATGACCGCGGCGCCTGCGTCAACATCCTCTGCTCCTCAGTGCTCAAAACTGGTCCCTGCGAACGACACTGAAACGGCCGACGAGTACAAGCGCCCAAAAGTACGATGAGGTCATCGACGCGTATTACACGCAAGCTATCGCTTTCGATCCACAAACGCCGTCTACGATTCGAGCCGAGCCGAGCCGCCTACAGTAGCAAGGGAGACCATATTGCTGCTGTTGGCGATCGCGACCGTCTCTGAATTCGTTAAGGGCTACCATCGTCTGGGTGTGTCGCATTGGGTTGACTCAGATAGCTATTTGCTTACTATGTACTTTAGGCATGCGCAATTTCTTTTGGAGGACGGCAGCACCGCCGTCAATGCGTTCGGACGCCGTCTCAAACTCGAGCCACCTGGACCTCAAATCGACGGAAATTCCGCATCGTGCCTTAGACTACTTTCGACGTCCGCGTCGAACAGCGCCGAATGCAGCAGTAAACTCAGGTCTTCTCCGCTAGCGATGGCCTCGCCCCGTTCCGTTTCGCCGTCTCCCCCAATCGGCACCGGTAGTTTGACCTGACCATCATCTTTGGGCCCAGCAGTACGTTGTTAACAGCCTGACTTGATTTTCTCGCTCACCCTCTTAGCCACAAATATCTACTACACGTAGTAACGCCGAAGACCAAGAACTCCGAGTCAAGATCCGCTTTCTCAAAGTCAAGCGCGCAGAAGACGCCTGTCAAGCTCGAAACGCGGTTGGCAAACCCGCACACGTTCGTCTCTCAAGCCGAAGTTCCAAGTCACTGGCAAGCTTCGCCGAAAACGGAGCCCATGCCCTACAACTCGCAGAACGCTTGGAGGGGCGGATACTCGACGCGCAGGAACAGATGGAGATGACGATGTTGGACAAAAACGTCGCGGAGGAACGGGCGGAAGCCGAGCGGTCGGCCATTGCGAAGGTTGAGCTGGAGGTGCTTAACATCGCGTAGTCGACCAATGCAGCAGAGCAGAAGACGAGGCCTGCATGGTTATGTTTGGGAGCACAAACAAGAGGCAGAGCGGTTGAGTCAACGGGTGATTAGGGCCACAAACCTTCATGATTTCTACATCTACATGCGACACTCTTTGGTTCTTTTTCGTGCTATCTGTCGCTCTACCCTCCATTGTCATTGTCCATACTATTAGCTATGTATTCTCGTCGTAGAGAACAGAAGCCATAGTATCTTCCTTCGGCGACGAGCACAAGGCTCGAAAAAAAAAACGCCGCCCAAGGGCTTGGCGCCTATCAGACCCATTTGGCAACCAGTGATTGGCGCCCCCACGACCTGCTCTCTTCCTCCATGTCGTCCCCGACGCGCTCAGCCTCTAATACCCCTGACGACGCGTCGCACGTGTTGTTTGTTTATACGAGGTATATATTGGCGTGACTCCCACCGTAACACTGCTTAACGGCTCTTTCTCGAACAACGATGTTGTTCGCCCAGCTCACCCAACTCTTCGTTCGATTCTACCACACCGTAGAGGCCCAGCTTCGCATCCCATACGGTGTAATAGCCTCCCTCAAAGTGCTCGTCACCTCTCCAGCAATCCTCTCCACTCCGCCCGTCCCCATCCTCCCTCCACCGACCAAGACCTTCCCCATCCTCATACAGGGAACGGCAGCCCTCGGGTCGGATCTCTACACACCGCCCCTGGCTTCGTTGCTTCTCTTCGTCTTCTGTCTGGTTATGTCAAGTGCACTGCTCTACGGCACAGCGAAGCGGCTCGGGCTGTTGGACGAAGTGGCAAAGGTCCTAGATGCTACGGTGAGTTCTCTGTCGATACTCCTTGCAATACAGTGCTAATTAAGTGATACAGGCAACGGAGGCTTCAACCAAGATCTGCACAAGTTCGCGCACCGTCGCAAGCAAGGCCGCAAACGCCAACGACCTCATCGCTCGGGGTGTATACAACCTTTATACATCGACTCTGTGAGTCTTCTCAGGTTATCCCTCACCAACTGTCGTCCGTACATATATATGTTTCTGGGCGATAGTTCCTTTTCGAGAATCTGGGCCAGCTCCTGCAAGCAAATTAGCCCGGTGCGGCGAAATGAAAGGCCCGAAACCCACCATGGCCACATAAAAATGCCTATCGTCACACCACACGCCCAGAACTTGCAGGCTCGCGCCATCGCCCTCCATGAGCAGAGGTATCTCTACCTCTGCCAGCAGATTGGTCCAAGCCGTCTTGCTTTTCGATTTTTGACGACGTCTGCCCGTCGTACGAGGTTTCTAAACTCTCTATAGCTGTGCGGGGTTCGCGCCCTCCACAGGAAGGGCATCATCCATTTAGATATCAAATCGGATAACCTCCTGCGCAAGGGCGGCAGACTGAAAATAATCGATTTTGGACTTTCGCAACGCCTCCACGCCGTTCAGCCGCACTTCTGGGCACACCATGAAGGCGGATATGACCGTCTCCAAGGCCCATCTGGAACCCCGGGCTTTATGTCCCCGCTTGTGCAATCGTCGTTCTATGCCTTCGACGCTGATCTATGGAGCGTCGGCGTAACGCTATATCAATGGATGACGAAGCGGGTGAGCATTGACTAGCGGGTGTCCTGCTGTTGCTGACTCGAGGCCTTCAGGATAGCCCACCGGAATTTGAGGAAACGACCGGCGTCCTGTCCGATTTCCGAGAAGACAATTTCACCGACGTCCAATACGACTTCTTTGACCGAATCTTCTCAACCACACCTCCGCACCGATTCCAGACATGGGAGGAGGTGCTCGGCCACAAGATTTGGCCCGAGTGAGTGTCGTTTTGTGTTTCCTTTGGGGCTCGCTAACGGTCCTTATTCTTCATAGACTCTTCTCAAAACCCCACTCCCCAACGCTATAACGCGCCAACGGACGGGCCGCCAGAAAACCTGCATGATGGATGGGGGGATAGCAAGATGGACACCGGCGTAGCGGGGACGCCTGCTGGTGGGTATGGCATGGCGAGGGACGCCGAGCTTTACCTTACTTTTCCACCGGACCTTTCGCTATTCCTTCCGCAGTAGTATCTGGGACCCGTTAGCGCGCGTTTGCTCATACTCTCTCTCTCTCTCCATCTCCCATAGATCTCTCTCTCCCTCTCTACGTATACCCCCATAGATTTCACTCTTTTCTCTTCAATGGATTGTCTTTCGGTTTTCGGTGGCTGGGGGATTTGGCGTATATGTACGCATGCCAGTGTGACTGACAACCATTCTTTGCTCTCAACGCTCCACTACAAAGCCACCCATAGACTGTTGACGTTCATTTTCAACGAGAGTCGCACACGCTCCCAACACGCTCCGCGATAGATATCTCGTCGAAAAATCAACATCCAGTGTTCCTCTCCCAGGAGGAAGCAGGCTTAAACATGCATCGCAAAGGCGCCGCAGCAGGACAAAGTTGAGACCCTCCGGAGATGCGCCGTATGTTGTTAAGTACTTCGAGCAGGCCGTGGACATGTGTTCAGTGACTCGGAGGAGCACTGCAAGAAGCTGTGATCCCGCACGTCCGTGGGCCGTCACTGTCCGCAATAATAGACCAACCAACGATCTTCTCGACCAGCACGTCCTAAATCACTTCCTTCATGGATCCGGAAACTCATTCGGCAGCCCACCTTCGTCGTCGTCTAGAAGAAATCGATGCAGAAACCGTCTTCCTCCACACCAAGATTGTCGAGCTTGCTTCTGCGCGTCGTGCTGTCGTTGAGCAGCTAAAACGCGTTCGCTATCCCATTTTGGAGCTTCCTCCGGAGATTACCTGCAAGATATTCCTCGAATACACACAGGATATCCATGAGGCTATCGACCTCGGCAACGAACAACTCAACGGCCCATTCGTAATAGCAAGCGTCTGTAAACGGTGGCGTACACTTGCGCTGAGCCAGCACGAGTTATGGACGCGAATTTACGCCCGTGGCGACTTGCCGGTTGAAGTGTTCCACGAGCGACTGAAGCTCTGCCTGGAGCGTGCTGGGCCGCTCGGTGGTCTGGACCTCGACTTTGGCGACGTCCAGGCACAGAGGGATGCTCTTCCGTTGCTCCTACCCATAGCTTCACAATGGTCCCGGCTCGAGATGTATTTGGATGATCCAGAACATCTGGAGGATATTAGCCCCGGCGGGAGCTTGACGCGTCTTCAAGTGCTAAAACTCCACACCTTCTGGGATGTGTCGCGGATCGTTGCATTCCAAAAGGCGCCCATGTTGCGAGAGGTGGAGCTGTTTGACCTCGACGCGACCAAGGTTTCCCTCCCATGGACCCAATTGAGCACCCTCTTCCTCCAAACCATGGTCCAATGCGACGCTTATGCCATGCTCCGGCAGACACACAACCTCGAAACGTTGCTTCTATCGATCTCTGAACGCATCCTCCCCAACCCCAGCGTTACCCTAGAGATCCGTCTTGAACGTCTTCGACATCTCACATTCCACTGGTCTTCCGACGATCGACGTACGGCCATAACATTCGCAAACCTTCTCACAGTCCCAGCGCTCGTTGATCTCACAACTGACATTGACGAAAAACATGAATTCGCGAATGTTCTCAGGAATATGCTCACTCGTTCGAGACGCGGTGAGGAGATGCGATCTCTCACTTTGAAGTTGCTCGGAAACCATCACGATACGGGGTACATCGACCATATTCTCGGTGGTCTCGCGCGCCTCGACTTGCTCACTGTTGCTGAGGTTGGGTGGAACCAGTTGGGACCTGTATTCGATCTACTCGGACGCCCTCCACAACTTACAGAAGTCCGCGAGTTATCTATCGAACTAGCTTCTGGTCATAGCACATACTCCAACCTCGCCTGGATCGTCTCCGAACTTCAGGAGGACCAATCAGACTTTCGCCGCCTTAGATTCTCCATTCCGCCGGAGCTCCAAGTCAATCAAAGAGCAGGAGACAAAGCAAAGATCCTTGCTGCCCTTGAAAGGCTGCGTCGTGTGGCTGGTGGGGCGAAAATCAGCATCAAATTTTGGGCACGTAGCGATTCGGTTGCGACCGTCATCGCTCTCAATGGTAACTCGGGCTATCCAGCTCCGGTAAGAATCCTTCCTCTATGTTCTTTTGAGCTCACTGCCTGCAGCCGCCTCTGTACACCCTCTGAAACTAAAAAGTTCGAAGAAGTGGGGGAGTTTCGTAACCGTGAATCGCCCATGTGTACATAACAGCTTTAGTCATTGCGTGTGTTGTTTGTTTCTTGCACTGTTTTTATCTGGATCCCCACTTGTGCAAACTACATGAAAGCATCCGCCAGTTCACCTTCGCCTGAAGGAAATAGACGCGAAGCTTACTACTGCGCGCCGCTGGTAACATGTATCATTCCGCGGCTTTTAATTATAATGCGCCGTGAAAACACGGAAAATAGACTTTCCCAGTTCATGTTAGAGCTCCTTCCCGGCCAACCAGCGCTGAACCATCTCAAGCGACTCCTTCGGCTTGTCGTATGGTGCCTAGCGACGTTGTCAGCCGCCACACTGCACAATGTGGTCAAAGCACTTACCATATGCCCCGCTCCATCGATGGTCGCGAACGTCAACGCACCCGCACTCCTCGTCTTCCCCGCACGCTTTCCGTCTACGGTCCACTCCCTCAGCGGCTGTTGCGCAAACTCTTCCTGCCCACTCCATTCCAACGCAAGTGTCCACAACTCGTTTCCGATCCAGTTGCACACAAAGTCATACGAGCCGGCATAGATGAGCACGCGTATACCACGTTCCAACAGGTTGGCGACGTATTCGGTAGAACCGTGCATAAGGTCGCCTTGGAGCCCGCCAAATGCGGCTACGACGTCCTGCGCGCATGCATCGAAGCGAGTTTGAGATGGGTCCACGCCGAGGGACTGCTGGATGTCTGTTCGGTTGAGGTACTTGACAATTTCGCTGCAGCGAACGTTCAAGAAGGAGGCGTGAGGTCAAGAATCAGAACGCACTCGATGATATCGTAGCACAAGGCAGATTCTCCGCATTTCTTCGAGATATCATACTGATTGCGTCCTAGCAGCATAAGCGTCAAGCATCGCGGGAAAGGAAAAAGTACCTAGCATGAGATAAGGCACTATAAGAGACTCAATGCAGAATCCCATAGCAGCGGAGCAGTTTATTGCATCGAAAACGTCTTGGCACGATTCTTTCAGCCATTTCTGGCAACGCGGGAGCTAGATTAACAGGTGAGCCGCAAGAGCGTGCCTGTGATTGGCGGGCATACTTTGGTCTTCATCGCAACACACGACCTGTACGATTGTTATTCGGAAACCGAGAAAAGCTGAACGACGACGTACTGGATGTTTTGAACCGGCAGAATGGATGCCGACGTACATTGTATATCGTAGCTGAGGGAAATTCTATTGAGTCTTCGCACAATGTCGGCTCAGAAACATACCAGCCGGTCATCATCGTGGGCACCTCGGTCATTCCATTGCCTACAGAGGTCAGCAAAGGTCTGCAGATACTCAGAATAAAAACGTACCAATCATGATTGAAGTAAGATTAATCGGGGCAATGCCTGCCTTGACGAGGTAAGCGTTCTGGTCGTAGATAGCGGCGGCGAATGCAGGCAGCATCCGGCCCTGGTTGATATGAGGTTGAGGTTGTATTTTCAATCCGACAGATACATACAGCATACGATTCGCCGGACATATGGAAGCCTCTTCCCTGGAACTTGCTGAAATGGGCGAAGAAGATCGCGACGAATGCAGCGACATCTTTCGCCGCCTCTTCCGTGGTGCTCTGAGTATTATTATTCGAGCGGCCAGTCCGGTAGATCGTGTTCGACGTACCACATACTCCCCGTAGTCCGCATAAGAGAACCCGGATCCGATAGGTTGGTCTATGAAGAAGATGTTTGCCTTGGAATTCCACGACTCCGGATGGTACACAGGCCCGTCATCTGCTTTATAAATTCGGCAAGGACCCAGCTCCATGAACAAACCCGTTGCAGACGAGCACGCAGGACCTGGTTGAATTAACTATGCGTCTTGGGCGAAGCAAATCACTTGCCTCCATTTGTCCAGAAGATCACATCGTCCTTGTCCGGGTCGCTGCGACTCTCGAAAAAGTAGAAAAACAAGTGGCGGGCCTCGATATCGATGTAGCCCGTGTATGAGCTGAATGAATACTCTCAGTTCGTCCTTGAACCAGAGCAGAAATTAAACCATACGCGACACCTCCATCGCAAATGTGGCTCTTTTTAACGCGGACACCGTAGTTGTGGAACGCGGGGTGCCCGAGTGTGGTGAATGCTGTCTCGGAGAGGACATTCAACGCGCCGAGGGGTGCAAAATCGGCAGTAGGTGCGTAGAAAGTGGCTTGCGATGCAAAGACTGGCGCAACAAGTGCCAGCGCTGAGATGCGGAAGAACATGGCGAGCAGAAGCAAGGAACGTCACCCGCGTCCAACCGGGTTCGACCTGGGTCCATCCCGCAGCTGCCGTACAATTGAACGAGGTGGCCACGGCAGGCCGTATGCCAAGTCAGCGCGTGACCCATAACCTCGTAACCCACCGGCATCTCAAGCTTGGACGACTCGTTGTTCACCGGTGGTCGTTGCCGCTCTTAGGGAAAGTGCAACGTTTGTGTAACAGTAACTATCCTCGTTCCATACTATACGACACGTATTTTGTTACATTTACAGTTACGCAGCAGACCAAGGGCCCAGCAGCGCATCGTAGTGTTCATTGATCTTTTCGAGATGATACTCTGCGCCGACCACGGTAAGCGTTGCGTTGGTTGTGTAAATATCCGACTACTCACGCATCAAAAGGGAGCTCCCCGAATGTGTGCGCATCGCGGTAAACCCATACTCAAACTCTCGACGCAGCTCATGATCCGTCTTGTTCATGCCCATGAGGTCCAGAAAGACGCGGCAGGCGGTAGCCCATATCGGCTGATGCAATGAGTGGAAGTTTTAACCAAAAGAAGACCTTGAACGTACCGCGATAATGGGACTGAAATACACCTGTTGCGCCGAGTCGTTTGTGGCGGCAGCGTTTCGCGCGAGATGCAAGATGGCTTGCGCGGCATCAACACATCTTCCCCGAGCCTGGGATTGTTCCTGAGCCGTCAGGTTCGTAAACGGCCGATGCAGCTGGATCGCCGCAGCGTGCGCCATGCTCCGTCCGAGAAAGTCGACTTGCTTATCAACCGCGGAAAGATCGCTATTGAGATAGCCATGCGAATTGCGAAGGCTTTCGATCCGCGCGTCGATTTCGAAAAATTGTCTGAAGAAGACTTGAGCTTCGACGGTGTCGTTCGGGGATCCTGTATGAGTGAGTGATATGTGAGAATGGTCGTGTTGATTGGCCCACTTACCAGGTTTCCAATCTGAACGAGTAATGAGCCCGCTGGCAGCCTCCCACAGTACAGCTGCCTTGGCCAGCAGATCCTTCGGCAAAGTCGCAGTATGGCCGTGGGCGATGAACTCTGCCACAGTGTCCGTTGAATTCGTATTTCGAGATGCCTAAGAGCAAGTTTTAGATATTCTTCGAGTGAATCGCCAACATACCGTGACGCCCGGCCAGGATGTCGCGATCGAGTCGGTCCAGTTGGGAAGACTATTCATCACGACAGCCCAAGTACGATCGAGCACAACGGTAGCCCAGCACGCATCGACGCGCTCCTGGTCCGACACCGCATCCACGTCCGCGGCAGTTTGCCCGTGATCATGGCTGGCAGCGAAAATACCACTCGTAACGCCAAGCGACACGGCAGTCGCAGCATGATACAGCCCTTCGACGAGCTTTCCCGCGCCATAGAAATACCACGCGAGGACGATCTCCGCTTGGAGCGCGTACAGCACGCGTTTGGGGTGCAGCCCAGCGAGGACACTGCTGACGGAAGACACAGCGCGCGCGCGAAAAGCGTTTTCGTGCATTTTGAGGGACGGGGACGGGGACATGGATATGCCTGCAAGGCATACTGCGGCTAGAAGAGCAGATGTCGGGCGTGCGGCGTGGTTCAGTGGTAGGGAAAGTAGCGCCGAGTTGCGAAAACGTTCGGGGTTGAGGAAGAAGCCAAATGCGGGGGCTGAAGCGAGAAAGATGTCGATCCTGTAACGACAAAGACTGAGTATGTAGAATACGACGACGTAATGATACTCACAGATTCTCGACCACATCCGCGGGCGGCTCTTCAGCGTTCCACAACGCGTCTGAAGTCAGAATACCGGGTTGCATCGAAACATCAGGGTGAAGCGTCGTAGAGGAGGAAGTGGCCGGCATCTGTGCATACCCCGCGGGCTGAGGACCCGCACCGTAGGGATGGTAGAGAACAACGTCCGCGTTGGCCTCTTCCGGATGCTCGAGCTGATGGATCCGGAACTGAATGCGACTGATATCCTCCTCGAGTATTTCTGCTTTCGAGCGGGAATAGTTGTCCGTATACTCACAGTCTTCTTCTCGGATTCGACATTGACCGCAAACAGGCCGTCTGAGAAAGCGCAATTCAGAAGGTGAATCATGAATGATACAAGTGACCACACGAACTGCCCGTCGCATCTCTAGATTCATGACTCGGGGTCAGGCGCCAGTTCAAACCCAAAATAAAAAACGAACGCACTATTTTACGATATCGGCAGTGATAGCATGCGTGATTGCGAGGTCGTTTGTTGGCTTCAGAGTTCTCTGCGTCCATTCACTTGCAGGAGGAGGTGTAGTTCCCCGCCCGCTGTGAGGCTCGCTATATAGCAGCAAGCACCATGGCCGAAGGAAAGCCGACTGTAAGCCATAGGCACTCTGCTTGTACCGACCCCGAGGTTCGTCAAAGGCAACCTGTAAGAAACAGTGGTGACGTCCGTCATGTCACGCACGGCACAAGTCGGACCGGACGGCCACGCTACGGGCTCGCTGGGATCTGCTGGGATTGGCGTCTATCCGTCGCTTCAACTCCGCGGGTGCCTTTCATTCGTCGGCAGTCGGCCACTCTCACAACCGAAGTCTTACGTCTATAATTCAGTATTCCGCCCTATTCCGCCAAGCCAACCCAGAAACTTCAGGAAAGGCAGCGAAGTCTTGAAAATACGCGCGGCCTCAAGCGGTCTCCGCGATACTATAGCGCTGTCGAGACGATACCGTAACAAATAGATAATATCTCGGATACACAACACCAACTTACAAAGTTTTATACAGCGGCCGCGGAAACGGTGCTCCCCTTGGTTTTCCACGTCTCGACCATCGTCCCCCCACTGCCAGTGGCACTGGCGGCGGTCCGCGCGCTAATCGCGTGGCCAAGACCAACACGCACGATGATCATGGTAGGCTAAAGAAGCGGTGAGCATGGTCAATCCACACAACGCAAAAAAACGTACCACGATGTTCTGCAGAAAACACAAGGAGGTGAGCATTCCATTCACCCAAGGAGCAAGCATGGATGAACGTACCAGCAATTGCGGCAGACCACCGCGGAACGCGCGCCAGATCGTCTTTATAAACGGCGTCAGCTTCAAGATGGGGGAGTGCATTGGCATTGAAGGTGCTTACGGGCGCTACGTTCATCGAGCGCAAGATCACGTAGATGATTACCCAGAGACAGATAATCGCCCCCGACTCCAAGCTGTTTGTTCGTTCAGTGAGTGTAGGACTGCAGTGGATCCGAACGCACATCATGGCGGTCGCGTTATTGTAGCGACGCATGACCTCGGCCTGAATCCCTAGATGCTTGGCACGACGGCGGGTGAACAGGATCCTCCCCGCTGCAAATCGCCTCAACAATCGAGTCAATGGAAGACTGTCACGCACCTGTGAGCCCAACAAGGACCATGTTCGTCAATACTCCAAGCACGAAGCCGATACGAAGATCGACGGTGGGTCCGCCGGGTTGAGGATAGTCGCCTTGTACTGCAGATAGGAAGCTGAGGACTGGGAGGTGTGGTTAGCGTCTCTCCACGAGGGGTGTGTGTCGCTTACTCGTGGTGAGGAGCAGCATGAGACTCGGTGCGGCGATAACGTAGTAGTTGCGTCCCCACTGCGCGTAGGTGAGCTTTACCCTCGTCCACGCAGTTGAAAGAAATGAAACGCACGATGAGGTAGCAGCGGTATATCTTCAGAATCAGAACTGGTCAGCTACATCCAACCCGATTAAACGCACAATAACGCACCAAGACTCCATCTGTAACAAGTCTAGCAGCCTCTCAGCACCAAAGCAGCCAAGCGACAAGAAAGGACCACGCACTCATTGATAACAAGCGCGATATCCTCCAAGAAATTCCACATAACATTCCGCGCATGAACGCTGTTCACCGCGCTAGCACTCCCATTCCCCTGCTCAACGCGCGCGTAAAGCAGTTCCGTCGCCGTATACGCCCCGCCGAACCGGAAGAACAGCTGTAGTGTCGCAAGCGTGAGCATCAGGACCGTGGCGGTGACGAGGATGGTGGAGCGTTCCTGCCCGGCCTGCCGCCGGAGCAGAATGTTCATGGCGAAGGCGGAGAGAACGACGAGGATGCCGTAGAAGAGTATCTCGGTCTGTACTTACCGGTTAGCTACATTACGGATTAACAAAGAGAGACGCAACGAATGTGCAGACAATCTCCGCGGCTGCCGATTGCCAGAAATCGGCGAATACGGTCGCGGGTACACTGTACTCCAGGCCCGACATGATGTTTTGAATAAAAGAGCGAGCCGCGCTGCGAAGCTGCGAAAGAAGGAAAAGCGAATGAGGGAGAAGGAAGAAGAGAAAGGTGCCAAGCCTGGAGCCGTTGACCCTAATGTGACTATGCAGTGCTCATCCAAGATATTGCCGTCGTCGACCGTCGCCCGTCGCCCTGCAGCTACGGGCCGCATCAGTGTCTTGCTGATTCCGTTGCAATGTGCATTCCTATTGAGAGGTCGAGACTCGGGTTGCTGATTGTCAGCCAGTCAATAAAAACTTGGAGGCGGCAGTGAAGGTCCTGGGAGGAGCGAAGGGATGATTCTGATGTCGATCTCTGACGCGTTAGAGTGGACGTTTCACGGTGTCATCCCCAGCTCGTAAGCATTCAGGCACATTGAGGCATAAAATATAGCTTGCATTCAACGAAACGGCCAAGCTGGGCACAAATAATGATAGAACGAAGTGCGTAGTTCACGTCCGCGCGACGAAATCTGCCTCAGAACACCCCCGAGAGAGGTCTAGGTCGGCCAGCAGGAGGCGGAAGCGTCCCACTACGAGTCGGTCGTGAGCGCGGAGCCTGAGGACCAGGAACGGACGCGTACTCCTCCGCCTGGACTGATCCAGGTGCGGGGAAGAAATACGGCGCCTCGTAGGGACGTGTGCGCAGTTTGTTGGGCCTTGCAAGCGGGTGCTCGTCTGGAGAACTTGAATTAGGGCTCACGTCTTCCTCGTCTTGATCCACCGAGGACGCAAACGATATGCCCGACCATCGCCGTGTATCTAATGACTTGCGTTTGTGCAGCAGCGGGGCAAAGAGCTGGCCATGGGAACGCCGTTTCTCGATGACATTGGAGTCGGAGGAGATGACTATGAACGCGAAAGGGTGAGTAAGAAGTAAATCGTCAGGACGACGGGCGAACGCACCACTAGTTGAACGCTGCAGTTTCTTGGGAAGGTGCAGGAACGACAGATGGCCCCCGTGCGCGTGCGAGTCCATCGACGGAGTGCGCTCATGATGGAAAGATGATCGTCTTTCTTTTTCCGAGTGTTCTGGCGCGCGAATCTGCTCCTGCGAGAACGCCCACTGCCGCGGCGAGGGCGTCGGCGGGGTAGATTCCGAACGACGTCTGCCGTTGCGCTGTTCCGAACCCCGGAAATCCGGTCGTCCGAGTCCGACGCCAAGGCGCTCGGAGGCGTTCCGACTGTGGACTGCACGCTCGAGGCTGCGGGACCGAGCCCGGCGCGCGGTGGATTGAGATTTAGATTTAATGATTGTAGGATGTGAGGCGGACGCGGTTGACTCCTCCGAGCTCGAGCTCGAGGTACTGGCATAGCTCGAGATGCTTAGATTCGTTAATGTCGAAGGGGCGGCACTCCTCCGTCTGTGCTTTGAAAGGCCCGCGATGGGCCGGGGTCGTCGACGTATCGATATCGCAGACGAAACAGCCTCTGCGCCACGGGTTCCATAGACGAAGGGAAATAAAAGACGAAGAAGTGTTGACAAGACGCTCTTTCGGGGCAACTCGTCAGCCGGGGTTCGTGCGGAGACGAGTGGCAAGGGAACGCACCAGCGTGAATCCAATTGAAGCATACAACAAGCCAGCAGCAGAAGTCAAGAGCGTTCCTCGAGAGCGGACATCCATGGTTGGTGGCGGCGACTGTCAAAGCCAACAGCGGGCCCGAGTCTGGGAGTTGCCCTCGTCTATATAGTGGTCCAAGGGCATCAACGGCGGTCGTCAACCGTCTGACGAGAGAATGTATCACGGAGCGGCATCGATTTATTCTTGGACCGGTGTGTTTGAGGGTACCCCATATACCCTAGGCCGTAAACGGAGCAGCGCTGGGCGGCAAAGATATGGAAGGTGGACAAGCACGGTTTGATGGTTTGACTGGCGAAACACGACCACGTGCGATAATTCCTCCGTAACGCGTATCTGAGTCTGCTCAAATTCGCAAGTCTTTCGGCCAACCCCAGTCGCAAGTCTTTTCGCCCAGCGGTATAACCATGTTTTCGGCGGACCTGATTGATGGTGTAAATATTTAAATTTAGGCTCGAAGCCGCTGAGCGCTGATTGGAGTCACTCGAAACTCAGCGCTTCTTCTTACTTTCATCATGGTCGTAGAGCTCAACAAATCAGCCTTCAATCATCGCGTGCAGTGCATATACCAGGGCTGGCGTGTATGCTATTCCTCTCTTCCTTCTCGGACTCGTTTTTATTCAAGTGCCTTGCCTCAGGACGCCTCGAATAACGACGACTACAGCTCTATCGACGGGTCAGATGCTCTCCTTCTCATTGCTGGCGACCCAGCACCACAGGATGAACCGACACGTCTGGGAACATCAATCCAAGTGAGGTTTTTGTGTGCAGCACTAGTACGCATTCGATAATAATAAATGACTCCCCAGCAATGGCTCCTCGGCTACGAGTTCCCCTCAACGCTGATATTATTCGCAAAGGACAAAATATCCATCCTCTGTTCGGCCTCCAAGGGTGTGTCGCTCTTGTGTCGCCTACCGAGGCGCATTTTAAATTGTCCCAGCCAAAATCCTTTCTCAATTACAAGACGCATCGGAGACGGTTCCGATCGAGATCCTCACGACGTCGACCGCAACCCCCAACAATGCTTTACAGCTCTTCTTTTCGCTATACACGTCGAAAAAAACGCGTCGGCGTCATTGAAAAGGAAGTCCATCGAGGAAAACTCATCGACGAATGGAGAAATTTGGCCGCCAATGCGGAAGGAAAGCGGGCAATTGTGGACATGAGCCAGGCGTTTTTAGCTTTCATGGCGATTGAGGATGAGGAAGAGGAAGAGATGAGTTCTGTATCACTGGCAGATTAGGCAGGGAAGGGAGCATTGGCACGACCACGTGCCCACTTGTTGTACTTGAACGTGTGTCAATTAACGCGTATCTGCCACTCGGAAGATAAGATCCGAACTAAAACCATCGCAAAAAGTCAATTCAGACATGGACTACGTAGTAATCTAGGTTAAGCATATCCGAAGCAAGCCCCGGGCCGTGTCGAACTCGGAGCTTGGAGCCAAAAAGCATCTGGGGTTTCTCCTTCTGAGCAGCTCGGGCAATGTAAGTGCTCACTGTCAGCAGGCACCGGATGTGAGAAGCTTGAAGGGGATGAGCCTGAGGCAATTAATGGAGCCGAGGCATTTTAAGAATGAGCTTGAAGGAGATGAGCTTGAGGCAATTAATGGAGCCGAGGCATTTTGAGAATGAGCCATTTATCGGAGAGAGCCCAGCCGTGGCACGTATAAAAGGCGTGCGGATCCAGCCTGACCGCATTCAAGTTGACCCCAACAAGTCTGCTCCAAGTCTCCAAGCCTCTAAATTCAATCCACAATGATTGCTGTGCGTCCCTTTCCCGTTCCTTGACTCGTCGAGGCCAACTGCAATTTACGTGTTCCTCCTAGACCACCCAGACCACCCCCGTCTCGCATGCATGCAACAAGCCAAGCTGCACCTGCGGCGCCAGGTGCGGCGCCTCTTCTATCTTTACCCTTTAACTTGTCTTGATGCTACCCTGCTTTCGTATAGCTGCGCGTGCAAGGAGGGCGAGTGCAAATGCTGATTGATTATCGAATGCACGAGGCCATATCGTAGATTTTCTGTGTTGTCGTTGAGCCTACAGTGATATTTTCGAGCGATACGCGTTGCGCGATCGAAGCGAATTTCTTGATTCCAATGGTGCCATAAATATAAGAAACGCTCACCGCACTTTCCTCCATAAAAGTCACCTCTCACGGAGTCTCACCAAGATAGCCCTCCGTCTAGCAGATCGTGCGGCTTCGTAACGTCGTGCTGGGCGGCAGCGCAGAAACAGGACACCGAACAACACAGTGGCGGCCAGCCGATGACTGAGGCGGTGAAGACGACTTTAAATTGTTGGCGCCTATGGGCTACAATAAGTGACTGGCACAGTCCGCCAGGCGTGAAGTAAAAGGCGATTCAGACGATGACGACTCGGATGCCGATCATGATGAATCCTGCGAGGCCCTAACAAGAAGAGCCGGGAGGCTAATGAGGCTAGCTGAGGCAACGCAACGAACTTGAGACTGGCACTAGCAGTTATATCATGACGAGGATTAGTGTGTAAATCAGAGCGCAAGACGACCGACTCGGACTCACGACAGCGATTGGTATATCTGGCGATTGACCGCAGTCATACCCAATTGGACCGCTCTAAGAATATGAAGGAATATGAAAGCCCAACCAGGATGCCACCAAATCGTCCCATTAGAAAGGAAGTCCGAAGGCGCCTGCACTTGCCTTAACCCGCGAAGAGAAGCGGCCAGCCGCATGAGTGCTTGTCGAAGTCGACACGGATTGAGCGACACAGTACTCGGAGTGGGAGAGAAGACTCAGAAGAGGAGGGAGAGGAACAATGGATGTTGATTTTTCGACGAGATCGCATGATGCGCTTCGCATCGCAGAACTGCCGCTGATTCGGTGGACAGAGCCTCTGAACCGGTGGACAGATTTTGCGGGAGTCTATCGCGGAGTGTTTGCAACTTGATGAAACAGTCTATGAATCTCTTTGCACAATGGGAGATACGACGTTGCCGTTGAGAGCAAAGAATGATCGTCAGTCACACTGGCACGCGTATACGCAAGATCACCCAGCCACCGAAACCGGAAAAAACAATCTATTGAAGAGAAAAAGAGTGAAATCTATGGGGTATACGTAGAGAGAGAGAGAGAGAGAGAGAAATCTATGGGGGAGAGGGAGAGAGTATAACAAACGCGCGCTAACGGGTACCAGATACTACTGCGGAAGGAATAGCGAAAGGTCCGGTGGAAAAGTAAGGTAAAGCTCAGCGTCCCTCGCCATACCTACCCTCCAGCAGGCGTCCCCGCTACGCCGGTGTCCATCTTGCTATCCCCCCATCCATCATGCAGGTTTTCTGGCGGCCCGTCCGTTAGCGCGTTACAAGGTTCGGGAGTGGCGCTTTGAGAAGAGTCTATGAAGAAGAACAAGGACTGTTAGCGAGCCCCAAAGGAAACACAAAACGACACTCACTCGGGCCAAATCTTGTGGCCGAGCACCTCCTCCCATGTCTGGAATCGGTGCGGAGGTGTGGTTGAGAAGATTCGGTCAAAGAAATCGTATTGGACGTCGGTGAAATTGTCTTCGCGGAAATCGGACAGGACGCCGGTCGTTTCCTCGAATTCCGGAGGGCTATCCTGAAGGCCTCGAGTCAGCAACAGCAGGAGGACACACGATAGTCAATGCTCACCCGCTTCGTCATCCATTGATATAGCGTTACGCCCACGCTCCATAGATCAGCGTCGAAGGCATAGAACGACGATTGCACAAGCGGGGACATAAAGCCCGGGGTTCCAGATGGGCCTTGGAGACGGTCATATCCGCCTTCATGGTGTGCCCAGAAGTGCGGCTGAACGGCGTGGAGGCGTTGCGAAAGGCCAAAATCGATTATTTTCAGTCTGCCGCCCTTGCGCAGGAGATTATCCGGTTTGATATCTAAATGGATGATGCCCATCCTGTGGAGGGCGCGAACCCCACACAGCTATAGAGAGTTTAGAAACCTCGTACGACGATGAAGGGAGAGACGCACCAACTGTCGTCCGTACATATATATGCCCCTGGGCGATAGTTCCTTTTCGAGAAGCTGGGCCAGCTCCTGCAAGCAAATTAGCCCGGTGCGGCGAAATGAAAGGCCCGAAACCCACCATGGCCACATAAAAATGCCTGTCGTCACACCACACGCCTAGAACTTGCAGGCTCGCGCTATCGCCCTCCATGAGCAGAGGTATCTCTACTTCTGCCAGCAGATTGGTCCAAGCCGTCTTGATTTTCGTTTTTTGACGACGTCTGCCCGCAGGCCGTTTGTTGATGCGCTTTATAGCGACGCGCATCCCCTTCTTCGTCTCGGCTTCCATTACGAGTCCAAATGTGCCTTGGCCGAGGGGTTGAATTGCTCGGAGGCCGCTAGCTTTGATTTTAGGAACGAAGCCAAGTGAATTGACGATCTTCCACGACGAACAACCCCATAGTTCTCCGTCGGTCGGTATCTTTCGAGGTACGGTTGACTGAGGGAGGCGGCCGTCCCAGAACAGCGGAATCCCCGGAACGAAGGTGTGAGACGTGCGCGAGCGGTGACGTGACAGTCGTAGCTGGCGCCAATGTATTGCGGCAAGTTGCTGGATGAGTGTAAAGGCAGAGACGTTGAAGGTGACGACGAGGAAGACGAGGTCCAGATAAAGGATAAGCTCTTCAGAATCGAGGACCTTGAGCGTAACGTTGGCAGATGTTGTCCAAACCGTTGTAGCTGTTTGAATCGGATTGCGTGCGAAATGCTTCACGGCCCTCGCTGGGTCTGCTGCTTCTATAGGAGCGAGACGTCTAGTTCCTCCAATCAGCAAGGGCTCGAGGGACAACCCGAGAAGACTCACAGAGTCGATGTATACAGGTCGTATGCACCCCGAGCAAGGAGGTCGTTGGCGTTTGCGGCCTTGCTTGTGACGGTGCGGGAACTTGTGCAGATCTTGGTTGAAGCCTCCGTTGCCTGTATCACTTGATTAGCACTGTATTGCAACGAGTATCGACAGAGAACTCACCATAGCATCGAGGACCTTCGCCACTTCGTCCAACAGCCCGAGCCGCTTCGCTGTGCCGTAGAGCAGTGCACTTGACATAACCAGACAGAAGACGAAGAGAAGCAACGAAGCCAGGGGCGGTGTGTAGAGATCCGACCCGAGCGCTGCCGTTCCCTGTATGAGGATGGGGAAGGTCTTGGTCGGTGGAGGGAGGATGGGGACGGGCGGAGTGGAGAGGATTGCTGGAGAGGTGACGAGCACTTTGAGGGAGGCTATTACACGGTAGGGAATCCGAAGCTGGGCCTCTGCGGTGTTGTAGAGTCGCACGAAGATTTGGGTGAGCTGGGCGAACAACATCGTGGTACGAGGAAGAGCCGTTAAGCAGCGTTACGATTGCCAGTCACGGCAATATATACCTCGTATAAACAAACAACACGTGCGACGCGTCGTCAGGGGTATTAGAGGCTGAGCGCGTCGGGGACGACATGGAGGAAGAGAGCAGGTCATGATGGGCGCCAATCACTGGTTGCCAAATGGGTCTGATAGGCGCCAAGCCCTTCGACGGGAAAACATCATTTATTTTGTGCTCACTGCTCGTCGCCGAAGAAGATATAGCATTCGTTCTCTACACCGAGAATACATAGCACGTATGGACGATGCAGGGTAGAGCGACAGACAGCATGAAAAAGAACGACAAAGAGTAGATGTAGAAATAATCCAGGTTTGTGGCCCTAATCACCCAACCGCTCCGCCTCTTGCTTGCCCTCCAAACATAATCATGTAGCGTCGCCTTCTGCTCTGCTGCATTGGTCGACCACGCGATGTTAAGCACCTCCAGCTCAACCTTCGCAATGGCCGACCGCTCGGCTTCCGCCGTTTCTGCCCATTTCTCCGCGACGTCTTTGTCCAACATCGTCATCTCCATCTGTTCCTGCGCGTCGAGTATCCGCCCCTCCAACCGTCCTGCGCGTTGTAGGGCATGGGCTCCGTTTTCATCGAACTGAGCTTGCGTTGGGGCTTCGCGTTGAGAGAGACGACCGTCTGCGGGTTTGCCAACCGCGTTTCGAGCTTGACGGGTGTCTTCTGCGCGCTTGACTTTGAGAAAGCGGATCTTGACTCGGAGATTGTTGGTCTTCGGCGTTACTACGTGTAGTAGATATTTGTGGCTAAGAGGTGAGCGAGAAAATCAATTCGGAGTGTAAGCAACGTACTGCTGAGCCCAAAGATGATGGACAGGTACCGGTGCCGATTGTGGGGAGACGGGGCCATCGATAGCGGAGAAGATAATCTGAGTCCTCAGTTTACTGCCGCATTGGGCGCTGTTTGACGCGGATGTCGAAAGCACTAGTCGAAGGCACGAAGCGGAATTTGCGTTGTTCCAGGAGCATTTGAGGCCCGGGTTAAATTTTGAGACCGCGTTCGAGCGCATTGGCGGCGGCGCTGTTGCAGGTCTAAAGTAAGTACAGCTATATTCAGTCAGTACAAAGGTGACGGACAACAGGCGACGGCTGATAGCGCTTTACTTACGAATTCAGTGTCGGTTGTGAACAATCCAATCCAATCCAACGGCAGCAAGATGGTCTCCCTTGCTACTTGTCGTCTCGAACAGTAGACAGCGTTTGTGGCATCGAAAGCGATAGCTTGCGCGTACGCGTCGATAACCTGATCGTATTTTTTGGTGCCACCTTGAGCTCGTCGGCCGTTTTGGTGTCTTTCGCAGGGATCGATTTTGAGCACGGAGGAGCAGAGAATGTTGACGCAGGCGCCGCGGTCATGCCGACGTATCTTCGGTCTTGAGAAAACGTCGAGGATGACGAGAGCTCGTGGCGGCTTTGTTGTGGAGAGTGGTATGTACCGGTGCTGCAAAGGACGATGTATTGGTGCACAAACTGTTGCCAGAGACGACCGACTTGTCACCGGAGGAGTGTTGCTCCCAGTCGACGGTGGCACTGGCAGACGCTATACACACGGTGAGAGCCATGAATAGAAAGAAACTGCCTGGCACCACGGACGAGTATCCCTACAGCGGCTTGCAGTAAGGTATGTCGACTGTCCCGTCGTTCTTCACATAACCAAGCTGTGCCAAAACGCGTCCGGTCTCAACCAGCACCTCACTGGCAGCCGCACCTTGAGGGATTTGGGTTATTCCTGCTTCTGCACATCTGTCCAGTTTGCGGTTAGATAACTCTGGTTCATCCTGATTGTTCACTGGTTATGAGATCATTTTTCGCTGTTTAACGAGCGGGAAGGTCGAACTTTCAAGTTTGATGGAAGATCAAACTCCGAAGGTGGAACTTTCGAGCTATCCCAAAGTCAGAAGGCTGAAAATGGCCAAAAGTGTGAAGTGAACGGTCGTGGAGGTTATGATGATACAAACCATAAAGTAACATTAAAACTTGAACCTTGAACTCACAACTCCCGGTGCACACTATTAGCTTGGAATACTGACAATATAATAGTGAGTGAAGCTCTCAGGTCTTAGGACCTACAGCCCTATGTCCCGCAGCTCATGTATGAAAATTTTCATGAGTGATTTTTCTCGAGTTGGTTTGATGAAAATTTGATTTCAATCTAACGGCTTCCTGCACAGTTTTTGCTCAACAAATGCTCAAAGAATAGAAAGACCAAATGACAGATACACCCGTCAATTTTTTTTCGAGAGCCCCGTGAAAGTATGGAGCTATTTAGAATTAATTCTGCGGTGCCAGGTGCTGTGATTTTTTTTGGCCTGGGTATACGAGAGTCAAGAGGCGCGGGGAGACAAGAGCCTTGACAAGAGCTATATTGGGCGGGTCCTTGAGCATCGTTAAGCCTGAACTGGCGCACCCAGTTCCCATGGGTGGACGAAAGCAGAAGCCATCACGATCAACACAAGCACGAATGGGGCGCTGGCAGCAGCAAATTTCTTCCATCACACATTGGGGATCTATAACTAGAACCAGGAACCCTCACTTATGACTTCCAAGTTGCCTCTGGAGAGTTTGTGCAACATCAACAAAAAGTTCATACTTCCGCCTTCCAACTTTGATGCGAGCGCTCGATTAAACACGATAAATGCCTTCATAACTGGTTCACGAGAACGGAAGGAAGCAGGGAACAAGTTTGGGGTCTCAACAATGAATTGCCAGTGGTCGGATGCCAGTGGTCGGAAGGAAGCGGTCAGAATCCAACAGCATCATGATGGCCGCCGCGGCAGTCACGCGGCGACTTAAAACCTCCGTCCCACCTCGTTCAATTGTGAGAAATCCACCGAGGCGACTGCGGAATGCCAGTGGACGCGGGTTGGACGTTGGACCCGGGTGACGTTCCTTGCTTCTGCTCGCCATGTTCTTCCGCATCTCAGCGCTGGCACTTCTTGCACCAGTCTTTGCATCGCAAGCCACTTTCTACGCACCTACTGGCGACTTTGCACCTGTTGGCACGTTGAATGTCCTCTCCGAGACAGCATTCACCACACTCGGGCACCCCGCGTTCCCCAACTACGGTGTCCGCGTTAAGAAGAGCCAATTTTGCGATAAAAGTGTCGCGTATGTTTTCTGCTATGCGGCTTCAAGGACGAACTGAGAGTATTCATTCAGCTCATACACGGGCTACATCGATATCGAGGCTCGCCACTTGTTCTTCTACTTTTTCGAAAGTCGCAGCAACCCGGACAAGGACGATGTGATCTTCTGGACAAATGGAGGCAAGTGATTTGCTTCGCTCAAGGCGCATAGTTGATCAAACCAGGTCCTGCATGCTCGTCTGCAACGGGTTTGTTCATGGAGCTGGGTCCTTGCCGAGTCTACAATGCAGATGACGGGCCTGTTTACCATCCCGAGTCGTGGAATTCCAAGGCAAACATCTTCTTCATAGACCAACCTATTGGATCTGGGTTCTCTTATGCGGACTACGGGGAGTATGTGGTACGTCCAACACGATTTGGCTCTGCCCGGCCGCTCAAATAATAATACTCAGAGCACCACGGAAGAGGCGGCGAAAGATGTCGCTGCCTTCGTCGCGATCTTCTTCGCCCACTTCAGCAAGTTCCAGGGAAGAGGTTTCCATCTGTCCGGTGAATCGTATGCTGTATGTATCTGTCGTCCTGAAAGAAACACCCTCAACCTCATATCAACCAGGGCCGGATGCTGCCTGCATTCGGCGCTGCCATCTACGACCAGAATGCTTACCTCGTCAAGGCGGGCATTCCACCGATTAATCTTACTTCAATCATGATCGGTAGATTGCCTTGCTAGTATCTTTAGACCTTTGCTGACGTTCGTAGGCAATGGATTTACCGATGTGCCCACAATGATGACTGGCTGGTATGTTTCTAATGCATCGTTGCGCAAAGACTCAATCGCACTCCCTCAGGCATGAGATTCAATGCACATCGGCGTCCATTCTCCCGGTTCAAACTGTCCAGTAAGTCGTCGTCAAGCTTTTCTCGGTTTCCGAATAATAAGCGTCCACTGGCAGGTCGTGTGTTGCGATGAAGACCCGAGTATGCCCGCCAATCGCAGGCACGCTCTTGCAGCTCACCTGTTAACCTAGCTCCCACGTTGCCAGAAATGGCTGAAAGAATCGTGCCAAGACGTTTTCGATGCAATAAACTGCTCAGCTGCTATGACATTCTGCTTGGAACATATTCTATTGCCTTATCTCAGCCTAGGTACTCTCTTCCTTTCCTGTGATGTTTGACGCTTATGCTAGTAGGACGCAATACCTACGATATCTCGCAGAAATGTGGTGGATCCATCGCGTGCTACGATATCACTGAGTGCGTTTTGATTCTCGATCCCTCATACCCTCATCGCTCAACACACTGCAGCGAAATCGTCAAATATCTCAATCGACCGGACATCCAACGGTCCCTCGGCGTCGACCCATCGCAAACCCGTTTCGTCGAGTGCGCGGACGATGTCATCGCTGACTTTGGCGGAGTCCGAGGCGACCTCATGCACGGCTCTACTGAATACGTCGCCAACCTGTTGGAACGCGGTATCCGCGTGCTCATCTATGCCGGCTCGTATGACTTTGTGTGCAACTGGATCGGAAACGAGTTGTGGACACTTGCGTTGGAATGGAGTGGGCAGGAAGAGTTTGCACAGCAACCACTGAGGGAGTGGACGGTAGATGGAAAGCGCGCCGGGAAGACGAGGAGTGCGGGTGCGTTTACGTTCGCGACCATCGATGGAGCGGGGCATATGGTAAATGCTTTGATTGCATTGCGCAGTGCGGCGGCTGACAGCGTCGATAGGCACCGTACGACAAACCGAAAGAGTCGCTTGAGATGGTTCAGCGCTGGTTGGCCGGGAAGGCGCTCTAACACCAGCTGGGAAAGTCGGTTTATTGTCAGTCTTTTCGAGGCGTGCTCCTACTGCCCGCTGTCCGCAGATTTGTGTATTTCCCCCCAGAATCCTTCTGTGTTCGTTTGGTAAATCCTTGCTCGCCCAACGCTCATTTTCAGTCATATCTTCCGCCAGGATTTCATCTTATTATGGCGAGTCCTTCATGTCCGTCGATGCGCAAAAATCTCTTAATTCCCCTCTTCCTTTGCTCTTTCTTCGCTGCTTTACTCGTTTCCTGCCTAATACTTGATCTTGCACGCTAGCGGAGCTAATTTAGCAACATGTCTCTCGAGTCATCTCTTGTCATTTTCTGCATCGCCCTCAAATTTCAACACGGCGTCAATCTATAAAATGCGTCGTCTTTCCTCGTCACCAAGAACAAAGTACAATATGTTCCACCCCAACCACCAGCTCCATCCTTTGGAAATCCACCCAACCACCGGTGAACCGATCCTCCGTCTGCGCGGACCGGGGCACGAAAACATCGTGCTGACGCCTCCGCGCCTCAGCGATGCACCGCATATCGTCCCGCTACTGAACGACGAGCGAGTGTATCCCTGGCTCACCAGCGTACCGCATCCATATCATCTAGGTGAATTTGAACGCGAGTAACTTGAATTACTTTACCTAAACAAGAAATACTCGCAGAACACGCTGAATGGTGGCTAAACCAAGTCATCCCGCCCTGCGACGCGCTCCTTGCGCAGCTCGACGCGGCACAACCCAATGCAGACAAGATCATCGTCGACGGATGTCCGGTCCGCATTATCCGCGAGCTAAATGCCGACGGCAGTGATATATTCCTGGGCGACATCGGAATCGACCTCGCAGCGGAGTGGTGGGAGCTCGAGGGGAGTGGGTTGACGAAGCAGGATACTCCAAAACGCGCGGAGGACCCGGATATCTGGACTATCGGGGGTATGTTCATTCCGATTTACCGTAATTTGCAGGTATTCATTGATGTTCTTCCAAAAGACTACATCGCACCAAGTCACCATCGCCGCGGAATCATGTCCGACGCGCTGCAGACGCTCATGGACCAATGGGCGATTCCGCGTATGGGCGTGAGCCGGATGGTCGTGACAACACTCAAGGGCAACCAGGGTAGTGTGCGGGTGTTCGAAAAGTGTGGGTTTGCGTTTCGCAAGACGATCGAGGAGGCAGCAGATGTGAGGGGAACGATGACGGGCGTGCATGTACTAGAGTGGAACTTGCCTGCGTAGAGTATTGATAAAATCTGTGTAGTGTAGCGCTAGCAGCGATGCCAAGCATTTCGAAAACAGCATTTCGAGTCAAGATAACAATCTGACGCTTCGAGTCATAAACGCGCCGATAAAATGCTTTCAGTTGGAGGAACTCACCACAATCACAACACTATGGACGCCCTCCATCCGCTCGAACGCAACACTACCACGAACGAACCGTTCCTTCGCCTTCTCTCGCATCCAAACATCATCCTCACCCCGCCGCGGCTCGTCGACGCCCCAGCGATCGTCCGAATTTTGAATGACGAACGCGTCTACCCGTGGTTGAAGGCGACGCCGTTTCCGTATACGCTAGGTGAGAAATAAGGTTGAGCAAGGGATAGCGATTAAAAATTCCGCAGCGGACGCAGAGGGGTGGCTCGGAGTGAGGAAAGCAGAAACGGATCAACAGATCGCCCAGTTGGAATCGGAGACCACGGAAGAGTTGAAGAAGGTAGATTTTTGCCCGGTACGCATCCTTCATGAGGTGCGCGACGATGGAACGGAGGTGTATCTCGGAGACATAACCATCCGACGGGCAGACCAAGACGAGCGAAGATTGCTCGGGGCCACCACTGACGAAGAAGAAATTTGGGCTATTGCCGGTCAGTCGTTTCTTTCGTCTTCGATGTTCACCGTTCAAGTTCGCGCAGACTTCCTGGCGCCAACACATCACAGACAAGGCATCATGACAGACGCCATCGGCACCCTCCTCACGAAATGGGCCGTCCCGCGGATGGGCGTCCGTTGGGTGGTGGTTACCCCGCTCGTCGGGAACGAAGGGAGTGTGCGTGTGTTTGAGAAGAATGGGTTCCGTCTGGTAAGAACTGTGGAGAAGGCGCTGGATGCGAGAGGTGTTGTGCATGCGGCGAATGTGCTCGAGTGGAAGTTGGAGGACCAGTCGTGATAGTAGACAAAGATCAACCATGAGCATTTGATTCGCTCGAGTCACATCAAACTCTCTTCGCAGGAAGCGTCCATGGTGAACCAGCTACACCCACTTGAAGTGAACCAAGACACGGGGGAATCGTTCCTGCGCTTGCAGCACCACAAGAACATAATTATAACGCCGCCCCGCGTAGTCGACGCACCAGCCATTCCACCGATTTGAACGACGACCGTGTGTACAAGTGGTTGAGCAATCCACCGCATCCATATCTCCTGGGTGCGTTTCCTCGCATTGATGTCCCCAGCTCAGGCTTGATTGTAATGAAACAGAGCACGCCGAGAGTTGGCTTCGCCGGAAGAAGGCGGAAACAGACAAGATATTTGCTCAGCTGCATGCCGCTGGTGACCAAGGAGAGCTCATCAGCGTCGATGCATGCCCAGCGCGGAGTATTCACGAAGTCAAAGACGACGGAACGGAGGTGTACCTCGGAGACATTACGATTTGTCTTGCAGACGAGCCTTGGCAGCTAGAAGGTACCAGCATATCGGTTCAGACAACGCCGCTTCGAAATCCTGAGGAGCCAGACATATGGAACATCGGAGGTTCGTCCCAGTCTCGCAGAAGCCTGACAAGTCCCAGCTTGATATGGACGATTAGATTACCTGGCGCCGAGTCACCAAGGGCAGGGAATCATGACAGACGCCATCGGGACTCTGCTGAGCCAGTGGGCCGTCCCGCGGATGCGTGTGCAGAGGGTCGTGTCGACGGTGTTCGTTGGAAACGTGGGCAGCGTACGGGTGTTTGAGAAGAATGGATTCCGGTTACGCAAGACAATCCAAGATGCGATTGAGGTTCAGGGATCGATTCACGGGTTGCATGTACTGGAGTGGGGGTTCGAGTAGAAAAGAGAAAGAAAGTCGAACAGTAACGTGAAGCATTGATTGATCCCATCATGGTCCGTGCGCCTGAGCAGCCTTAAAAGGCGCGCTTCATCTTCTGGCTCCCCATCTCTTGTGCTCGGGCACGTACCATCGGAAGTGAGGTTAACACCGATCCGTGGTCTTTTGCTGATTGCAAATTACATCCGAACCGTTCGTTTGCTTCGGCTTACGACAATTTTTGGAAACCCTTCTTCCTCGTGAGGATGCTTTGTGCGTCTGAAGGAAGCTTCGTAGCTACTTGTAGATGTAGACCCGCAATATATTTGTTTTGTCATATACTTGGTCCGTCGGCCCACAACGGTTGAGACCAGCCTGGCAGACGATTGACACCAAACTATCCCGCGCGCTCGCTTCTGGCAGCCAGCCTTCTTACGACGTCGGCACAATACTCAACTGTCCTTGGGGCGATGGATCTTGCTATGGAATTGTCTCTCTCTTCTCGCGTTGCTTCTCCTTGCCGCTGTCACGGTTGTCTTCCTCGGTATCAAGCGAAGGCCCGTCTCTAAAAACCCTTCGCCGTCTTGGATCTACAGTGCGTCTCATCCATCAACGAACCCCACTTAGTTCCGACGAATTAAGCCAGAAAACATGCTCGAGCTGGACTTTGCACCCAGCCTGAGCTATGTCAATGCGAGTTTGCGTATATCAGCAAGCCGCTCTACAGTACATCATGAACAATCGCACCTTCATCCGCGCGGCGGCACAATGGAAGCCCGATTTTCGGAGAGGGGATGTGCTGAAGGTATGGGTCTCTCGGAGTCCAATTGAGGAACTCGGCTGACTTTGTTGCAGGTTAAAAATCACTGTCGCATCCGGCCTGCGCCGGCTCCCCGCCTTCGTCACTCGTACCTGTGTTTTCTGAGATCGTGCAGCGGGTTCGTGCGCATTCCTCCCTTGGCCATCGGTCTCATGTTCGTCAAGATTATTCGCGAACGGAGCAAAATTTGCACCGCTGGACCCACGACAGCCTGAGTGAATGTGTGCGAACTCATCGACCGTGGGACGCTGGACATTATCAGCGAAGGTTCATTCCCGCGCCTAACTGTCGAATTCACCTTTTCGCGTAGCTGCCCTTGGCTCCCTGCTCGACACCGTCACGAATCCCGATCGCCCACTCGCACAGAGTCATCTGAACGTACCGTGAGCACGCCTACTTGTTCTCAAACGCATCAAAGCTAACCTCAAGATAGTGAACTTCATCGTCGAGCACACCGCTTTTCCTTCTTCGACCCGCCGCATACCGTCTCCAAGTTGAACATCGCATCACGTGTAATGTTCAATTTTAGATACAAGATTTTGTTCCATGTAAACAATGTCAATAGTACTTGAGTGGATTCTATCTTGTAGTCTTATTCTATCATTATAGCTCAGTGCCCCGTCCGCAGTCACTGATACGCAAGCGCCAAAATCAAATTAGCAGTCGTTACTTATCATCTTCGTCGCACTTCTGCTTCGCAATCATGCTGATTGCGAGCGCCAGACATTTCTTTGTCGCCCATATCATCCTAACTTTACTTATTATATTGTAGTGGCGTCCCATCGTGATCTAGATGGACGTCGACAGAAATACCGTTGACTAGGATGTTCCGTCTACTACAGTTCTTGATCTGAAAACAGTCTACACACAACAACCCACCCTAAAGATCCTCAGCCGGCGCCGGGTGTGGATCTATAACGCACCGGATGCTAACCGCGTCTCATCTTCCGATGGTTGCATCCTGCGGCTGGCGCGCAGTGCCCGCCCTCCCTAGTATATAGTAAGTACATTCACCTGTTATCACTTCCCAGCAAAAGTCTGGCCCTCCGGAGAACGTCCCTGTCATGCCGGCCATGACTCCTTCCTGTCCGAGTCTGCGGTTCGTCGTACATCCGAGCCTGATAGTTATTACCTGACCTTGAAATTCTATAACTCTATCAGACTCTTGACACTGGCGATTTATTTCGTTTCGCAGGCCGAATGGACTACATCCGCTGTACTTCCCGAGTCAAGGCGAGCTCATCGATTAATCGCGCAGCTTTCTGTCGTTATAACTTGCCCCGTCAGAGCCAGGCTCACCGAACGCCAGTTTAGCAGTGGCGCGGAAGATATTGGTGTCAACATCCTCATTGGGGTCGCGGTCGCGTTTGTGTTGCTCGCTATTGCTGGCGGTATGTTGCATTACGCTGTGCGACAAGCAGAGAGAATACTACCGGATTCAAATGGAGATGCGCAGGGGAGAAAGTCCCCGAGTTGACTTGAAGTCTCTTGAATGTAGTTTCAGCGCAGCCTGGCATGTACTCGGATCGCGATCTACCTCTCGTTATAATTTGAAGATACCGAGAACAAACAACCAGGCTCGCAGGATGGAGGTAGAAATTGCGCCAGACTCGGAACGCTAAGCGCCGGGCTTGCTCCTCGTTTTCACGTCGAAGTTGCATCCAAGAACAGTCGTTGACTTGAATCATGCTTCAGAGACGTAGGTTCGAAGCGAAAACGTTTATGGGTTTGTTAGGACGGGTTTGGACTGCCGTTGGCTGTCCGTGGTCCTGTGGGCTATGATGACGAAGGAAGAATGAATGTACGCATGATGGTCGTGAACAAGGACGCATAGCGCTAGCTGATTATCCGGAGTTCGGAACCCGAACAGAACTAGAGATCCCGTATGGGAATTTAAGAGAACGCCGCCGCCGTCCTCACAAGATGCCGGCTTCTCGCGAGTCGGAAATGCTTTGAGTAGCATCATGATCGAGGGGTTGATTCGGGACTTCACTCATAGTGCTGTTCTATACCGACGAGCACTAGCTAGTTAGCAAAGGGCCACGGATTAAATCACACCACCTGAGATTCATCGTCAACGGCCACGATGAAGGAATGCGGTGGCTTGCACGTTGAATGTGGTAGCCGTAGACACCTGCTACGAGCGCACAACCGCCGGCGCCCTCACCCTCAACGGTAGCTGATTCCCCTTCTTCGCCTCACTCAGCACAATCGGGCGCTGCACCAGCACCGTCGCCTGCGTCCCAATCTCCTCCGCCGGCACGCCCAAATCGAACTCTAGCCCGCGGACGAGTGTGAACAGGATCGCCTTCATCCTGGGGGAAAGAATTGAGAAAATTATACTGTACTTATCGAGGGATTAAAGCAAGCACTCACTCGACTAGGGCAAAGCGATACCCAATGCATGCGCGCGGGCCGCCGATGAACGTCATGAGGTCACCCCACACCCCGGGGATCGACAAGGACACGGGGCTACTCCCCGTTTTGGTGTCCCAGCGTTCCGGACTGTCCTCGTATATTAGCGGCCAGGATACAGCCAGATGATCATGAAGGCAAAAAATTGAAGCACCGGAATTTTAGCGCGTCAGGGCCCCAGAGTTGCGGGTCGCGGTTTAGCTGGACGATGGGTATTACGATGGGCTGGCCTTTTAGTATCCTTGCGTTGAGATGATTGTATTAGAGCGGGCAGGGCGGGGAGGTCACGACGTACCGGAAGCTCGAGTGGGAGACCCCGTGGATGTCGACATAGGGAGTGCTCAGCGGGATTACATCGTCCTGCATCGCGACGCGGGCTACACACATATTATTACCACCGAGATTATCCCCAACACCATACAGTGCAACTCACCGCTAGCCGGGACAGGCGCATACAACCTCAGAGTTTCGCGCACGACGTAGTCGAGATAGGTCAGCGCATTCAGCTCGTCCATCGTCGGGCTCTCGGTGTCCACAGAAAGAAGCTCGGTACGGAGTTTGCTTTGCACGGCGGTATTGTTGGCGAGCCCGAAGAGGGCCCATACGGCGCCGCTCGCGATTGTCTCGTGCCCTGCCACGAGGAAGTTGGATACCTCTGATCATGAAGAGGCAGCCTCAGCACCAAAAGTCGAAGCTTTATAAGGGAAACAACGTACGCGCGAGGACATCGTCGTCCGACAGGCGCTGGCTCTCCTGGACGTCTTTCGCCGTGTTTGCGCGTACGAGCAGCGAGAGCAAGTCACGCCCGCCTCCGAAACCACTGGCAGGGTCAGCCAGATCCTTCTTGCTGTTTTCCAGCAATGCTCGTGATATGCGGGTTATGATTTTCTGGGATTCCCGAACGATCCTGTCGACTGGCGTGGGCTGGTTGGGGGATGATTATTCTGTGTGAAAAAGAGAAGATTGAGAACGCACTATGGGGCGCAGGACGGGGATGAGACCCTTGAGGATGGTTATGAGGCCGACGGAGGCTAGGGCGGTCGCCAGCGCTTCGTCGAGCTCGTCGCGTACGGCACTGCTAGCACCCAGCGCGTTGAATTTGTGGTTGAACCCTGTGTCTGAATTAATGATTGTATTTTGTTACGGGGACAACACAACGTGCCTGCGAGGCCGATAATGTCGAGGGTGGCCTTGTCGAGCCATGGGATGATGTTGATGTGCGCCTCCCCGCCGGAGCTGGCCGCTTGGGCGGCCCATATATCGCGCAACTGGGGTTTGGGTGAATGATGACCGCAGTAGAATGCGATAGGCGTACCTGTACGGACTTGTCCACAAAGATGCTGGTCAGGTCGCGGACTTGCGCAGGCCCAAAAGCAGGATTCTGGACTTGATGAGATCGCAGCGGGTCGCATGTTCGTAATCTTACTCACCATGATCTTTCGCTGTTTCTTGTGCACTTCCTCCTCGACGAGAAGAAGGCCTAAGAGAGTGATCTCAAAATCCCGACGAAATGAACTCGTAAAGCTCACCTGGCCCAATGATCTTTGCAAGGATGTATCGCGAGATCTCCGACTTCTGGTAGGTATATGCATTGGAGAGGATGTGATTCAGCGCCTTGGGATCCAGCGTGAAAAGCTGCCCAAACTGCCCTTCTTCATTCAGTAGCTTTCCTACACGTACAAGCTACAATACTTACGCCAAAAAAGCCGTTGAATCGAGTAATGCGGCCATACTCGCGGGTCCAGCGTTCCTGCGGGAGGTCGGTGTCCAGCGGGCGTACCTCATCGGGCATGATCTCCGTGAGGTTCCCGAGGAGCCAACTGCTCGACTTGGGCCCTGGGAGCGCGTTCATGGCCGATGTGCGCTCGTTGTAGAAGGCGCGGGCGATGGTGTAGACTGCATATGCAACGAGGGTGCTTGCAACAGACCCAACGAGCTTGAGGAGAACCATGGCCGGTAGGAGTGTCGTCGTCGAGAGTGCGAATTACATCGTCTCGGCCTGACGACAGGCTGAATCTCAATCATGTCCACATCTGTTGAGTTGAGTTAGAGAATGGAGAACACAGTTGCGGGCGCCGCTGATCCGCCACTGACTGTCACCGGCGTGACTCATCTCTTTGTTGCAAACGTTCACCTTCCAACACAGATGGACTCGACTGCACTCCCACCGTAGCAGCGGCCGTCCTGGCGGACCGATGAATACCTCCGATGGATGGACGAATAACACGACCCTTTTTTTGCCGGTTGAATCGCCGTGACTACGTTCTCGTTCGCCCTTCTAAGTATTCGTTTGGTCGAATCGCGCAAGACCAGTACGCTTCTCCTGCCACTGATTCTTCCAAGCCGCTTCTTGAAAGCTGGGAATCAACACTCGAAGAAACCGAATTCATTTTCTGAGGTAACGTGGAATAATTTATCCAAAACATCTTAACGATGGTGTAGCGATGAATAAATATTGAAATACAACATTGCCGCATCCCAGCTGCAGCTTAACTGTCAACCTTCCTCTATATGTCCCTGACACCCGCTACGCCTTCATTCGCCGCCTAATGACCATCGTGGCATCTGTCGGCACAACTTGCATGTCTGCAAACTCGGTCATCACGGATCGAGTAACGCCGAGGGCTCGAACATACCCGAGAACCAAGGGTTT
The DNA here is from genome assembly GCA_029282125.1 of Mycena amicta. Classification (NCBI taxonomy): domain Eukaryota; kingdom Fungi; phylum Basidiomycota; class Agaricomycetes; order Agaricales; family Mycenaceae; genus Mycena; species Mycena amicta. The sequence goes on from JARIHP010000078.1 coordinate 224,940, forward strand.
GGGGGCCGCACAGCGAAGGGCTGGATCTCGTAGTTGATGAGAAGGTGCGCGAGAATGAGTTTGACGTTGTTCGAGGCGAAAAATCTACCCGAGCTACGTCTCGGCATCAGCGATCAAGCGCACAAGCGATTCACGACGGGACGTACCACGCATGGATACCATGCCCAAAGGCCAGCCATTGGACAGATGTGGTAACGAGGTCCTCGTTTGCATGCAGTTTCTCCGATTTCAACGCCTCCTCGCGCGGACGCGAGAACCGGAAAGCATCGTAGGTGTGCGCCGACGGGTAATTATCCTCGTCGAAGTGGATACCGTGCATGGAAACGCCGACGCAGTTGTCCTTCAGATACTCAGCAGACTGTTGGGTGCGAGGAGGAAACAATACCTTGGGAATGACGACGCCATTGGGAAGTGTTACATCACATTTGGTGCGACGCGCTATGCTGGCTCCGCCGATGCACGATACTCGGGTGCTCTCGCGGATCGCGCTATCGAGGCGGACAAGCTGCGCGATGGCGGCCTTGGTCCATTGACCCTTGTGCTCCGCGTAAACGCGCAAGGCCTCCTCGCGCAGGATCTCAACGACGTTCTGTGAAGGCGGCGAGCTCCAGATATCGAAAACCGCGTTGGTGACGGTCACGCTCGTGGTAGTAATGGCGGCGAAGTTGAGGAGGACCATCCGGTAAGCGAGTGCGTAGTCTGAAGTTTCCGCCTCGGTCTTGCGTTTGAACGATTCGCGGACCATCCAAGTGACAAAATCGTTGGGCTCCTGGAACGGGTACGTCGGGTCAGCTTCTTTGTTCTTCATGTCCATGATGCGCTGTTTAACGAGTGGTTGCAGATGCTTCATCGATATTCTGGTTGCCCGACGGTTGGGAATCGTCAGGAACCACGCAACTGCACTGTGGAGGACAAGATCAGGAGGGAAAGTGGAGTGCGTGTTCGAAGCTCACGGCCGCATGAACTTGGGAAAGAAGTGGAGCAAGACACCGCTGACGCCGACCGCCGTGGCAAAGTCGTTTGCAGAGTCCAGATATTCGTCGACCGCACCTAACGCCCGGGCCGATCAGTTAGCTCTAATCCGGAACCGGGAGTGAATCTCGCTCACAGAGTTCCTTCCCCACAAAAGTGCGATTCGTAACGCGTGCCACGACGCGCGACATCTGGTCGTGCACGATACGGGTCCGCCACTCCCCGTCCGTGCCAAACAACTGCGCCAACGAGTCTTCGACATCCTCCAACAATTCTCGGTTCATCGTCCCCGCGGTGCGCGTGAGCTCGCGGCGGATGATGAGATCGAGAATGTCGTTGTTATAAATTTCGGGGTGAGCGACCGTGTGCTTGAACTGAACTGGTTGATCAAGTGAGTATAGGTTGGCATTATTGAAGAGACTACAGATACCGTTGTAGAAGGTGCAATTCTTAGCGTTCAAGACCTCGTCCGGCATCTGGGAAAGCCAATGTCCCATAGATGGAGGCAGCATGATTTGCGGCCCGCGAGCTATTGGAGATGAGCCGGAATAAACGGTTCTAAGGATCGTGTTTTCGCGCACCCCATGTAGGAACAACATGGATGACATCCGACTTGGTGAACTATTATGCAGAGATGAGAAGCGGATCCACAGGGTGAAGGACAGTGCACACCTTGCCGTAGCCCTCTATATACAGAGCGAATGAGTTCCACAGTGCGCGCCAGTTCGCGATGAAGGACCGGAATACAACATCCCCGTCCTTCTGACCCACCCAGGGCAGATGTGCAGGGACGCGAGAATGTTCCGTGTACGCTTTAATGCTGGCAACGAGAAAAAGGAAAAGAACGAAGGAGGCTAACGAGCCAGCTAGAACCACGGGAACGAGTGCGAGGCGATAGAGAATGGAAGACGGAAGGTAATCCATCGTTGAAGGAAAATGGGGTCTAGTCCGTGGTTTATTATGCAGCCTCTATGTATCTCCGCATCGAAGGACCGCGAGATACAAAAACCAACATTTCTGCGTCCATCAAAGAAGCTACTTAATGCAGTCATACTGTGCGCATCGCAGATGTCGTTGCGACGGTTTTCCATCATGGAGGGACAGGATTCAATTATATATATTAGTTGGGAGTCTGAGCATGCGGCTCTTTGAAGTGCCTTAAATCTACGACCGGATTCGGGTGGCGGTCCGCAATAATGATCTGATCTCGCCATCAGTGAGTACCCACAAGTCGTCGACGGTTGCACACTTACGCACCGAAAGATTCCGTGTCTATACATATCTCTATATCAGGGTGCTTCAGATGCATCGACGGTCGACCGGGAACCTGAGAACTTGAAGCAGTTTACGAGCTTTGGTATCGCTGTTCTGTAGCAATCAAGTATATTGAAACTCCCGTTCCACTGTTGCCATTCAGCGCAGCAGGACGAAATAATTTCGAGCGGGTTCACTCACCTTTCACATTTAAATTTACTCCCGCAAAGCGGCGCCCACAGATAGATAAATCCGAGAATACCAGTACCAACCCCATAATAAAAGGTCCGAGTCGGCGAGTTGTTCTCACACAGACAAGGCTTCAAGTTGACTGCCGCGGATTTTCCGTAAAGCGCCTAGAGCCAAAAATATCAACTCCATTTTGAGTGTCCTCAAACATTGCCCGTTTCTTAGACACTCAGTTACGGCCTGAGATCTTCTTGCATGGGGGTTTGTTGGCTTAGGCACCGTTACTGTCGTGCTCTCAACTTATCTGCTGGATGCATTTCTATTGTCACTGCCTCGCGCGCGATTGAACTGACTGTGCTTACCACGCTATCATTGTTGAGCTCCACTTCCAGCTCAGAGGCGCCAACGTTATCACGCTGCGGCGGTTGGGAGGCCCTGATGTATTGAAACGGCGTGCCAGATATAGCCGTGGATTGGATTGGTACTGAAATCAACTGAGATTAGCTAGCAGCCAGGACGATATACCAGTCGAACTATCAAGCCGGTAGATGATCTTCCGAGGCATCCTCATCATCCCACAACGGCCTTCGATCGACTCGCAAACCAAGTACCTCCGGCCGCTTATAATGTCCTGCAGCGTCAATCCAAACCTTGACTTCTTTCAATTGCCCGAGATCTATCTCCGCTTCGACAAGCCGTTCTTCCTCACCCTCGTGTGGACCGGCCAAGATCGCACAAAACGGATGTATGATCGCAGACCACCCGCCCCCGGCCTTGACTAGATCTTGCGGACCGAGGTTAGTGTTCATCCAGCCGAGGCACGTTTCGTCGATGTAGTTGGAGGCGCAGACGACGAAGGTTTGACACATTATGGCGTGGCTCTGCGCTAGTGCGGCGATTTGAACATTGGCAGAGGCTTCGAAGCCGGCCATGGTGCTGAGGGCGGGCCAGGCTGCGGCGTGGATATGTTCGTGTTGTTCGATGAGGGCCTGTCGTGCGAGGTGCATTGTGTTTTCCCAACAGCACAGGCCTAGGATGGTCAGTCTGAATCTTACGAGTACGGATAGTAAAGACCATACCCCCGAGGTTGTAGCCATCGCTGAATGCATATGTCTTGAGCGTCGAACCGTTCCCTTGTGCCCACACTGCGCGCTCGACGTAGGTTGGCTGCAGCTTGCGGTCCACTCCGAGAAGGTCGCCGTTTGAATCGATGTTGACTTGGCTGTTGAAGAGAGTGTAGCCGCCCGCGACGCGTTCAGAAACGCCGAGGCTGATTGCGACACGAGCATCTCGACACGCGTTGCGAATGGCTGCAATTTCGTCGCCCGAGATCACAACCGATTGCAGGGGAGATATTAGTGGGTATTATACAGCAGCCAGCAGCCCCACCTCTGCGTATTGTACGATTGCAGAGACTAGCTTGAGGGGTGGGTAGCACTCGATGAAGTAGGGGTAACCAGGGATGAAGGCTTCAGGTAGGACGGCCAGATTAATCCCGCGAGAGCCTGCTTGCTGAATTATGTGGATAACTTTGGCTGTCGTTGCGAGCTAGACTTTCTCTGAGACCTCGCTGGTTGGGTATTTGGAGTTGGAAACCTTGTCCATGTAAACTGGTGCAGCATGAACGGCGGCGGCTCTGATTTTTGCGTTGCTCATGGCGAAGAGGTACTTATCGGCTCAAGACCGCAGTGCCGAGAAAATTGCGGAGCACAGGGATTGTCACGTGGAGCCTGAGGCAGTCCAAGCCAGTGACGACGGCCGCCCTTGCCTTTCTTCTCCTTCCTTCACCCAGCTACAGGATCGATGGGCTGTATTAGACCAGCGACTCCAGGCTTCATCCTGACCACTCTCGCGACCGCCCTCCTCGCCGTCGTCTCGTTCTGTGTCCCTTTCTTCAAGTCCGTTTTCTTTCTCCAGGCCGACATCACCTCGAATGGAGTCACCGGAACGATTACCTTTGGAACGCTGGGATATTGCGTAGAACTGAACGGAAATACGACGTGCTCGAAGCCAGCCATAGGATATGAGCTTGGTGCGTAGATCGTTGATCGTCCGGCGACGCTTTCTTATAACTCTGGCTAGATATCAATAGTCTCGTCGGGAACAAGCTACCTGTCGAGATTCCCACCGTGGTCGTGAAATGGCTCACCTATGTTCTCTTCCTCCATGTCGTCGCCCTCATTCTTGCGGCAGGAGCAGCCGTTTTCGGCCTCCTAGCCCACGTTCGGGAGATGTCGATGGCCTATTGCAGTACCTGCATATCCGGTTTCGCTGCAGTCGTGGCCCTCGTCGCATTCGTCTTTGATCTCGTCCTCTTCTTCGTCGCCAAATCCCGCATTAATGCCGTTGGCAAGGCCACCATGGGGAACGCCATCTGGCTCACTCTCGCCGCTTGGATCCTCCTCTTCTTCAGCGGATGTTTCTATACACTTGGAAGATGTTGCATCTCCAACCGGAGCAAGCGCAAGCCCGGGGAGGACTGGCAAAATCGCAAGAACCCGGACCCTCATAGCGACTACCATGCACAGGAAGCACTTCGGCTCGATGCTGTCAAGGCAGAAGCGGACCGGAAAGCGCGCCAGAAGGCAAGCGAGGAGGGTGGGCTTCCCGCTTTCCACGAGAGGCAGCCCCTCAACACGACCGCTTATGATGACGGCTCGAATGTCTACATGGACAAACCGCATACGCCTGGTGGCTACGTGCCAGCTGTTGCTGGAACACGAACCGTCGACGAGTACTACGACAACGCCAATACTTCCGTTTACCCGCCTGCGCCTCAGCGTATCTATCCGCCCTCGACCTATGCACCTTCGACCTACAGCTATAATGCTCCTCCCCAACGACAAGCCACATACCCTGTTCAACAATACCAGTCGACTCCGCCTCTGCCGCAGGCTTACCAGTCTACTCAACCGTACCACTCATCCCCACCACCGCAGCAGTCGCTGTCGCCGCCGCCAGGCGGTTTTGCCGCCCTTGGGGCTATCCGAACGGCTTCCCCAGCGCAACAACATAATCCCTACCTCGACCCGAATCCCAATCCGTACATGGGTCATGCGGCCCGCGGAACGTCCTACCACTCTGCTGCCTCCCATGGAGGAGAGTATTCGCAGTATGATCCATACCCTCCTGGAATGTCGGCGAATGCACAGGCGCGCGGTGCCGAGTACTTTTCTGGCGCTGGTCAGTCGGCATACACAACCCAATACAACACTCCCCAGGGCCAGTCTCAGTACACTGGGACGTCACATTCGCACACGCCTGACCACGACGATCCATATGAAGGCTATAGCCAGCCTGAGGACCCATACGGCGGCCATAGCCAGCCTCAGGGTCACGGATATGGTGCGAATAGCGTACCGCCGCTGGATACTGGCTATTTCCAGGCTGGGCCGTCAGCGGACGGTTCACGATCACCAACATCGCCCAAAGGTCCTCGGAAAAACCGACAATCATTGCACGCGGTGAACGTTGCGAGTGCGGACGAGGATAGTCCGCCGCAGTATGAGCAGGGATCGGAGCATGTACCTGGTGCTTGGGGGAAGAGCTAGTCGAGGCCATATTTTACCAGTATTTAATGCACTCTCTTGTTGACGCTAGCACGAACTGTATCATGGACATTTACATCTTTTCTGCATCCTTCGACCTTGCGTGATGACTGTCACAATTGTTACGACGCGGTTTGTCGTCCTCCATGTCAGGCGAATCGTCCAAACGGTCCAACCTCGTTGACGTGTATGTCGGTCCACCTACTCTACTCCAGCGTGTAGCTCTCAACACCCTCCAGATCCTATGGCCAACTTCACCAGGCGCTCTCAGGCCGATTCGAGGGCACAACCATCGACCAACTTATAGAATACATCACCCCTCGCCTCGACACCCTCCGAAACATCGCAGAGCCTTTTGGAAAACCGTCTGACGCGTCGAAGAAGAAGATTGACGGCGGGGTAGCGGTTCTGAACGACGGAGTGACTCTGCGAATCGACGACGCCGACAAAGAATACGTGCTGGCCGTCAGCCGCAAGTTCCAAATCGACCAGGTGCACGCGCTGGTGCTTTTGCGGTCGTTCCTGTACAACAAGGGTCTGCCGACGACGTCGACGGAAGGTGGAGGGTCGTTTGTCGAGGAGCTGCTGGAGTGGATTACGCCGTTCTACTTTTCCGAGAGGCTGGCGGTGTTGCGGGTCCTGCTACCGCTCTTTCGCGCCAAGGGAGACCCGGACGACCCGTTGTACGACTTTGCCACCACGTTCCTCCCGAAAATCATTCCCGACGGACCGACATTCGTAGGACTTGTCCTCGCTGAGTTCACGCGTCGAACACGCACGCGTGTCGCCGACACCGTCAAGTCACCGAAGGATGCTTCGAGGGAGGCGAAACAGAGCTGTGCGGAACAGCTGGTCCTGCTGGAGGTGCTGTTTGCGACGATGTGGGACTATGTCAAGCGCGATGGGACGATGGTCAGCAAAATCTATGAGACGGCGTATGAAACGGGTATTGGGATGATGCAGGCGAATGCGGCGTTGCTGTTGGACAACGAGTCGAAGCAGTTGCTGCAGGACATTGCGACGCTGTGGACGGTCATCATGGTCGAGGTTTTGGAGCTCGAGGCACTGGCGGATCCGGCCGGGACGATTGAAATTTCCGCAAATCCGACGGACACCAGCGTGTATACCGCTTCCGCAACGGCCTTGCAGCGCATACACGAGCTCGTCACGACGAACGACGATGGGCAGTATGTTATTGTCTACCTCGCGTGGGCGTTCGTGCTGTCCAGGCTGGCGGAAGCGGTGGCCAAATTCGACGAAATTCCTGACGCCTACCGACCGTTTTTCGAGACCATTTTACCACATCTACAACGGCATTCGAAGGATCGAGAGCCGGCACATTTGATGATGACGCGGACAGCTCTTACACCAAGTGCTGGATTGTTTGGGTTGCTGTTTAGCTTCTTGACAGACTCCCCGTTGTTCGTCGCCTCTGTAGCTTGGAAGCGGGCGTCTGCAGTAACGGATCCAAATGCCACTGCTTACCGCTCAGTCATCAAAGGTATGTACCATTCGATGGAGACGCCTGCGCTAATCATTTGAAGGCCTGATTATCGCTATTGTCGAGCTCACACCCGTCGAGCATATTCCGGATTCCGACGCGTTTATTGATGTGTGGATAGCACTGTTTGGTCGCAGCGAAAGCAAAGTACGTCTTCCCGTTATTTTTTCATCAATACTGAGAGTTTTCAGTCCGTTGCGTTGATATGCGCTCAATACTGGGAGTCCGATTGGCATGCATCCTCCGCTCGCCGTGCAGTCTTCGATGTCGCTCGCTCCCGCTTCCCCATCAACTTCCAAGCCCTCGTTCGTCTCCTGCGTGCAATGACCGGGACTGGATTCCTCGATACCGACCCGCTCTGCTCGACCCAAGAGGGACCTCAAACGCGTCCAGCTTCTCAAGCTGCCGCTCGGGACTCGTGCGCCCGGCACGTGTTCTATTACCTCCAGAGCCTAACGACCTACTCCCAAGTCGTGCCTATCAACTCGTCGACGGGACCACACGCACTTATTGAGCGAAATCCAGAGCGCTATGGCCATCCGAATACACCAATCGGTTTGAGCTACGCAAATCAACGCCAGATCCGCCTCCCAGGCGGCTCGATTTTGGCTGTTGGGACGCCAGGTCGACTGCTCAACAGCGATGGTGCAGAGTGGCTCATTGTGTGCTGGCAGCATCAGCACTCGGGTTGGAAGCTTATCCTGGAGGTCCTAACGGACTACGTCAACAAACGGCAGATGCAGTCGGGAGGATATTCAGACGTGTCGTTTGCGCCGCGAGGTGGTGCTGGTCAACCCGTAACGCTCCGCATCGAAGATATAGGTGTCGAGACCAACTCGGGCGGGCTGAACGAGACCGTCATAACCCATGCGTTGGATTTGGTGCAGAGCCTGATTCAAGACAACCCCGCGCAAGCGGAGCAATTGATGCAAGCATTCGAGGCGGGCGACCCGGTTGTATCGCATACCATGACGGAGGCGCGACCACCGGATTTGGTGCAGCTCACGACGATGATTCTGGAGGATGCATTAACCTCTTCTGCGCATCAGAACAGCGGATATCGCACGCAGCTCATAACGTCCGCTATGAACGTGTTGTCTGCGATTTTGGCGCTGCCTCGATACGCCCATCGGGTTTGGTTGTATGTTCGCTCGACCGCAGCGTTGTTTGGAGAACGGAGTGTCGGATTCGGGTCAGTGGCGTTGGCCGCTGAGCGGGTGAGCGGGCGATATACCATGACGTTGGGGCTGCTGCATCTTGTCCAGCAGTTGGCGATTGAGGCGTTTGCATCGGTACTTCCGGATAATCCGAAGCTTCAACAGCTCAAAGAGGAGGTGCTAATGCGCGGTATTCGGTTTGTTCATACCGAAGTTTGGGCGGAGCATTTGGGATGGAAGTATGCTCAGAAGGCGGAGCGGTATGATATTGGGAGACAGGTCATGGCCTTGTACGGAAACATCCTGGAACACGCGCCTCCGGTATTGGATGATTCTGCTACGGTATGTGTGCTTATATATCGTTCGGTCGCTATCCTGACATGCTTTAGAATTATCCGTTTGCGGAGCTCTTGCGAACAATTCTTGACCTTATGCTTTTCAAAGCAACGACCTCCACCATCAACCCATTAGTATCGACCATTACCTCCGGCCTTTCTGTTCTCGAGTCCTTATACGACTCTCGACTTCATTCCGACGTCCGTCGTTTGGTCTTCTCCCTTGAAGCACACCTCCATCTTGCCCGCATCGTCCTCAACCTCAAAATCAATACCCATTCGTCCAAACCATGTCTGCTGGAGCAGTCGCTGTGTACGCGCATCACCGGTGGCGCATTCTCGCGCGATTCACATACCTTCGTCAAGGCTGAACCTATCGACGTCCTTGCCCTCTACGTTAAACAGCGCGGCATGGGGAACATTGTTCCTGTCGAAGCTATGCGATTATTGTGCGCATTATGCGCATCGTTTGCCATGGTGTCGCCGTCAGCGCCAACTATCATCGCGCATCTGAACAATCCCGAGACCACCGTTGCTTCCCTTGTCCAGATCATCCAACATCCATACGAAGACATGGCACTCCGCAGCGCCGTCTGGAACTTCCTCTCTCTTGCTGTTGCGTCCGAGTCTGCGCTCGGCGGTCTCTTCGTTCTCGGGCAGTTTCGGACCCCAGCGCAGCTGAAAGGCAAAGCCAAAGCGATTTCGGATCAACCTGCCGACGACAAGCATGAGAGCGCACTAGATGTCGCGACCGACATGTTGGCTGGATGGGGCGAGATGTGGGACATGAACCCGCAGCTGTTGTCTTCCGTGTTGCGCTTCTTGGAGGTAGTCTGGCAGCACGGTCTCGAGCATCGCAGTGTCCTTCAATCATTCCGCGACAGTCCCGAGTTCTGGGAGCGTATCACAAAGTTGGCTTGCTCCGAACTTGGACCGGTTCCGGAATACGAGACGGGTGTGTTCGAGATGGTTGACGGGATTCGGCGGTCGGCACACCATGAGGTCGTCTCAATGCATGCGTACCGTACGCTGGTGAAGTCCTACGCGCTCAAGATCATTGCGCACGATGTGGGCATGCACTTCTTTATCACCAAGGATGCGGCCAAGGCGAAACCCATTAGCTTTACGAAGATCGAGCCGCGATTCCGTTCGGCCGACGAGCTGAGCGAGCTCCTCTCGGAAGCGACGCCCAGCTCGTATGACCCTATATTATACGACGAACTGTCCCAGCAACTGAAGGACAGCTTCCCATCTCTGTCCCTTGAGCAAGTGCGATCTTTCGAGTCTGCTGACGAACGGGAATTCGGCGATGACTTTGTCTTCTCCGCATCTCTGTTCCGGACCCGCCTCAACGCGTATCGGAGTAAATTCCCAGAAGACCCTCGAGATTCCTTGATGACTCACGTCCACCTGATCAACATGAACTTGTCCTTGACGCAGTCGCAAACCGCACTGGCGGAGTCGTGGCAGCTGTTGCTTCAGAAAACGGTTCCTTACTTGCGAGGGGATACCACCGTAGGCCCATTGCTCATGGCGAGCGCCGCGTCCATGTCGTACGACATTGCCGCAGAAAAACGTTCTGGTGATATGATGGCGACAATCCACGGGACAAGACTCGCGTTGCTCTTGGCCGTCTCCGAGGTCGTGTGGTTTGCAACGACGGAGAAAAAGGCCGAAGTGGAATCATTTGTGGAGCTCGTACACAACGTCCATAACATCATCCTCAACGAGGCCCAACCTCCGTCAAAGTCGTTCATTGGCGCCGTCTCGGTACCTTTCCATCGGACCCTCCTACTTATCCTCTACTTCTGCGCCAGAAACTGCGGGATCTTGGCACGACGGCCAAAAGGCTTGAATGCGGAGCAGCGACTCAAGATAGCCTCCATGATCGATGCCGCGCTCGTCATGGTCATTGACGCGCTTCGTGTCGTGTTTGAGGCCGCGCGGAGTCGGCTGGACATTGAGCTTGACCGAGATATGGAATTCCTGGTTTCGCTGTTCGAGCAGTGTACACGGTCCGAGGTCAACCCGTCAACAACGCTCTGGCTGGTTCGGTGCCAAGAAACTGACATCATTCGCGCCAGTTTGGATCTCTACGTCCACATTGATCTTGCTGGCCTCTCTGACCTTCCATCACTTCTGGCAAGAAAGCAGCCGCTCTATGCGCCACACATCCTCCTCTTCCACATGGCCCTCGCATCAATACCTTCCGCTGCGGAGCGTTTCGCCAGCCAAGGCGTTCTTGCTGCCTATAGCAACAACTCGCTCAGTGCGGCCATCAGCGCCGGCATGATTGACGTCACATTGCCGGAGCTGCCCGCCCATCGCAGTCCCGCACATACTGGCTATTGCGCAATGCTCGCGATAGTTTCTGGCGTCGTCACGGCACTAGGTCGTCAGAACCATTACTTTGACGCTGAGGCCAGTGGGCTGATCCAGTTGTATGGCGAGCAAATTATCCGGGCGTTGTCTTGGACCATCGGTGACCCCATATCGCTACCGCTAGTGGAAGAGTTGGAGCAGGTTGTTAACGTGTTCTACTCCATCGCAGAAGGCGCGCCGCTGTCACAAGCAAACGTCAGCCCGGCAGTCGAGAAGGTCCTGCATGCCTTCCCTCTACCAGCGCTTCGGCTTCTCCAGCAGCTCAATTACGCGCTGACGCATCCCAATCACCTCGCCAGTCTCTTTGAGCCCGTCACTGCCGAGGAACGAACGTTGCTGGAGAAGGACGCGCCGTCAACGGACCCGCTCAAACGACCACTCATCGCACACTTGGTGCATCGGCTGTTCCGTCTCTCGAGCAACATTCTCTCCACCCTCGTCACCATTAACCGAGCGTACTCTGTTCTTATGAGTGACAAGGACGACTGGCCTGTCCATGAAGCCCTTGTTCAGCCTGTACGTGAAACAGAGTCTTCGTTTAGCGCTCCAACTAAACTCTTTTTGTTTTGTAGCACTCGAAAGTCGTCCTTGGCGAGCCCGCTTCGATGGGGACACTCCTTGAGCTGGGGAACTGTACGCTGGACGTGCTGCGCGACCTGGTCAACCGACCTGCGGGCCAGAGCCTTGCGGATGTCGGTGCGATTCCGGGTACATTCCCATTGGACGTGCGGCAGGGCGTTAGCACAGCTCGTCGGAATCTGGAAGCGCTCCTCATCTACGCGGTCACGCAACTTGTCATGTCGTTGTCGAAACCAGATGCCGCGGAGGGCGGGGTGAGCGGGGAGATGGATATGGACTCGGAGCATGTTGCCGAGAGCCACCATGCGCATGGACGGGAGGAGCGACGAGCGCCGAGAGCGTCGTTGTCCCTTGCGGACCGACTGAGGCGCGGTGTGACGGGCGAGATGGCGGCGGATCTGCAGTCGCTGTTGACCAAATCCAAGCCGGTGGTGGCAAAGTGCGATGCGGTGGTGGGAGGAGCGCAGGGAGTCGATCTGACGGGCGTATTGGTCAATTTCTTGCAGGAACGGGTAATAGCGCCAGGGCAATAGCCACAAAAAGTACGAGTATAATGTATATTGGTAGTTTTCGTCTCGCTGTCTATGTTATCGAGTAAGCACTTCGGCTCCGTTTTTGGTGATGAGGACCATATGTTCGGTTTGAGCGCTTCGTGAACAGTCCTGTCGCAAGTTAATATGGGGAACGTAGATGTAGACAGAGCAGACCTCCGTCGACGCTGTCCATCCGTCGGGAAATATCCAACATGTTGGCGTCTTGCCCTGTATTATACAAGGCTGGAAGCGGATGAGCAGTCGCCTCTTCAAAACTTTCTAAGAAAGACCGACCTCAATCGTGAAACAATGCCCTGGTTGCATAACCTCGACCTCCGCATTTATCGTATGGAATATCCACGGCTGACGATGAAATTCGGTGCCGATTCCATGGCCATTAAACATCGGAGACGCAGAAAAGTCCTTGTCGCGGAGGAGGTCATGGATCGCTTTGCCGATACCACGGAAGGGTCGGCCAGGTCCACAAGCGGAGATGCCTGCTTCGACGGCTTGATTGGCTATCTCGAGGGTTTCTCGTCCTGGGGTGTCCTGTGCGCGGTCAGACGAGGGAGATGCTGGTTATGTAGCGGGGGTTGAGGCGCACAACGTCTCCGACGAGGAAGGTTTCGGCGGTGTCGCCGTGGTAGCCGTCGAGGTAGATGGTTATATCTATGCAGACCATGTCGCCGTCCTGAAGCGCGCGACTTTGTGGGCGTCAGAATATTGCTCAAAACGGTGGGACAGGACATACTCGTCGGGAATTCCATGTGTAATGATGTTGTTCACGCTGCAAAGTCGATAGTGAGCAAAGAAGTACGGATTGACGCATAAACAAACCTCGTACAGCAGGAACGAGGAAAGCCGGAGTAGCCTAATGGCGATGGATAAGCAGACCGCTTGATGATACGGTCGTGTACAGCTGCGTCTATTTCGTTGGTCGTTATACCGGGCTTTGAACGAGTTATCATTCGGGAAAAAGGAAAACATAAATTGTTACCTTGACGAGCGTTCCAGCGAACTTGCGGACATCGCGTGCAAAGTTTGCAGCCGCGCGCAGACGTTTTTCTGCCTCTCCACCCAGCGCTACCTTGCCAGCCACGTCTCCGTTTGCCGTGGGCGGGCCGCCAGCGTAGTGTGGTCGAGGGATATGATTTGGGACGCTCCGGGGTTCAATATGGCTGACGCCGAAGACGAAGGGCTCGGGAGGAAGAATAATGGAGTAGTTGCCAAAGTTCTGGAAGGATCTGGAGAGAGCTGGTACAACCCGTGCTGGTGGAAGACGAGACCAGAGCATTTCTACCTGGTCACACTGCCAGTGGCCGCGGCACTGTGATGATGACACCCATACCCGACCTCTGCTCGGACTGCGAGATACAAACCTGCGCTCTGACAGATCTAGAATCCGCCTCAACAACCTCCTCGTACGGGCTCGACTCGACTCACCTGCAAATGCATCCGCAGGATATCCCGACGGAAGTCATTCGTCATATGCAGCGTACATCACGCGGAAGCCACGGCCCAGCCCTTCTTCTTCAAGTTCTCCCATGTCCACGTACAGCGCCTGGCTCGCCATCCGAAGGGGTGAACCCGCCGACGCAATCCAGCTTGCTACAGATCTTGTCATCCCTACAACAATCCCCAAGAACCATGTTCTAGTCAAGGTCCTGGCTACTGCGTTCAACCCCGTGTATGCAATTTGCCGTTTATATGCCACAATCTCTAGCACTGAACTCGTCCTTCAGTGGCTACAAACTCCTTCGCTTCCTGCCTCACTTCATCCTGGGCCGCCACGCGATGGAGCAGGACCTCGCAGGACTCGTAGCCGACCCAAATGGCTCGGAATTCAAGGTCGGGGACAGAGTATTCGGTATCAGTCCCAGTCCGAAGATCGGAACCCTTGCGGAATACGCCGTCATTCCAGCGGACCACCTCGCACTCATACCGCCCACGACTTCTGCCGTCGAGGCCGCGGGTCTGGCCGCTGTAATGGTGACGGCGGGGCAAGCGCTCAAAGACCTGCGCATTGAGAAGGGGCAGACGGTGTTCATCAACGGAGGGAGTTCTGGGGTCGGGTTGAGTGCGATCCAGATTGCCAAGGCAAAGGGGTGCAGGGTCGTCGCGACAGCCAGTGGGAAGAACAAAGACGTACTTCTCGGGCTGGGTGTTGACGAGGTATGTGTGTGTCTTGCTCGCTGGGACATTCATAAAATTGACCTATTAGTTCATCGACTATACGGAGGCACCTCTCGCGCAGCGACTCAAGTCTAATCCACCGGCGCCTCCGTTCGATGGGATACTGGACGCAGTCGGGCTCACCGACCCTGCCCTCTATCTAAACTGCGCGGCATACCTCGCCCCAGGTGGCCGATTCATCACAGCCGGGACGCTCCCCCACGGGCGTACGGAGTGGTTGGGTATGCTGCGACAGGCCGTAGAAGGGGTATTGCGCCCGACGTGGCTGGGCGGTGTACCCCGGAAGTTTGGGTGAGTGTCCGTCCACTGGCAATGAGTTTATTTCGCATTTACATGTAATGCGTCCCAGAGCCGTTACTGTCAAGTTCACAAAGCAACAGTTTGAAGATATCCGAGAACTGGTGGCCAACGGTCAGTTGTCATTCCCTTCCTTCCTCAACCACTCGATCCGACCATGAACCTAGGTTCGGTCAAGTGTATTGTCGACTCAGTGCACAACTTTGACCGCGACGGTGTGATGCGCGCGTATGAGAGACAGATGTCGAAGCGCGCGGTGGGGAAGGTTGTGGTTAAAGTTGCAGAAGAGTTGTGATTTTGTTATTATGCTCTACCCCATGCATGATTATTGTGTCTCAATAATGAATCGGTGTGTCTTTCGGATGCGACGCCCAGAAAGGTATGCAGGTTTATATATCGAGTAGATGACTGCATCCCCTCGGAGCGACTTCTGGCCCTGGCTCTGTTCCAGTGAGCATTGACACCCAGTTTGCTGGCCTTGAGTCACTGGCGCCGGCAGTTTTCTCCACCGTATCCCGGTCCGTGTAATTCTGTTCCCATTCCTCGCTAATTCCATCGCTTTCTCTTCCGCGGCATGTATATATATGTATGTCCTGGTCCTGGTCCTCTGTATCCACCAAGTATATCTCAATGCGCGTTCGCGTCTTAAGTACCTTCTGATCCACTTTCTGGAGCAAAGCACAGCAACTCGCTGCATTACTGCCGTCTTCCAGTGATGCTAGGGACTGTGGCACCCGACATATGTGCATGAGATGCCAGTGGACTTTACGACGCAAGCGCCCGGCATAGAGCACTTATTTCGCCATATATTTCAGCATTGAAAAGGAATTAGATACGAGAAATAGAACCAAAGATTCAGGTTCGAACGACACGGAAAACCTCCGTGCTAGGCTATAGCTACCTACCAGTTGCCAGCGAACGGTCAAGCTTGAGGCGCAGGCGCCATCCATCGCGAGATTGCAATTTGGCAGCCAACAGCTAACATAATCCCGAAAAA
Organism: Mycena amicta; assembly: GCA_029282125.1. Lineage (NCBI taxonomy): Eukaryota > Fungi > Basidiomycota > Agaricomycetes > Agaricales > Mycenaceae > Mycena > Mycena amicta. The sequence continues at coordinate 240,877 of JARIHP010000078.1, forward strand.
GGAAACCAGGTTGGACGCGGCCGGCCAGCGGTAACACTGCCAGGGACAGTTTACTTCCCACCCAAATCCCTCACTCAGCCAAACCCTTCCTGTCACCCAGTCCAGTCTCCTTCGTTGTTGCTCACCGCAGAAACGAATGTCATCCCCACGCGCCGAAGATCCCCCGTCCGAAGTAGCCGCAGCCGCAGCCGCAGAGGGTATTGATCCCAGAGTGCCGCATGAAGAGGAAGAGGAAAGCGACGAGTATGATGATGAGGAGCTTGACGAAGATGCCCAGGGCGACGGCGCAGAGGCGAGTGTTTGCGTTGCGCTGTCGGGTTGTCTCTGACTGGAAGTGTTTTCAGGAAGACGAGGAGGAGGACGGAGTCCAGCAGGTGTGTCCGCTTGCTGCTTATGGTCTCATTAATCGTTGTCGCAGAAAACAAGCCAGCAGCCTGACGGCGCTCTTGCTGGAGAACGTGCGTCTGTCGTTCGTTCGTAGTCCTTGTATCGATTGCTCACTCTGTGTTAACAGCCCAACGCGGTTGTCAGCGCAGAGCAGGACGGCAATGATGAAGAAGAAGAAGAGGAATTCGATGAGGTGGACGGGGACGACGACGACGACGGAGATTATGATGAAGACGCGGACAAGTACGCCAACCCCGCCCCAGTCTCCAAGAAACGTTCTTTTGAGGACGTCGCGGGCGACGACGACGAGGAGGGAGGAAACAAGAAGGTCAAAGCGTGACGCCCGTCGGCAAAAACACGCAAAGAAAGAAAAGAACATATCTTTATACGCTCGTATTTACATTGTTTGTTGTGCTGCTTGCTTGTCGTGTCCACCGCTCTGTTGTACAGAAATATAGAAACTCGTGTATCTCAAGGAACGAGTCCCTCATCCTTCCACACCCCGTCCTTCGTCCGCCAGTACCTCGTCCTCAAATTCGGCACGGGCGTCAGCTCAACATGGTCCACCTCACTCGGCTCGATAACCACCAGCGCGAAATTCGCCAACGACATTGCCCAGAATCTCTGCCCTTCCTCGTCACCCTCCGCAGGCTCCTCGATCTCCACCGGCCACCGCCGCGCTCCCTCTTGCCCGCCCGCATCCTCGAGCCGGCTGCCCGGGACGGGCCGACACCAGCTGGCTTTCATGTACGGGCTCATGCTGCGGAATACAGAGAGCCGCTTGGCTTCCCAGTCGAACGATTTGGCCGAGGATTCGGATCTCAGCTCGACGAGGGAGTGCATGAAATGTTTGTGGAGTGCCTGCGAAGGCGCGGGGATGACCCGCGCGGTCCCTGTGAAGCGGGTACTGCTCCTGGGCGCCCTCGATCCACCAGGCCACCTGCACATGCGGGTTGGCAATGAGCTGCGCGGTTTTCGGGGTCCGAATATCTTTTATTCATTCATTTCCCTAGCACGAAGATAGGGCGAATTCGAACTCACCAGTGGTAGCAAGCAACAACGGATGTGTCTCGTCGTGGGTAGGCGAGACGAACGAGCGGAATATGAGCGACCGGAACGTGCGGGACAGGCGTATTCACGTCAATCGACGCGAGTTGAAAGACTGTGAGGAGAATATTGTATCGTCCGCTTGCGCTGTCGGAGTGCATACCAGTTGCCTTGGGGGACGCGGCCAACGCCTTGTCCAGGGCGAGTTTCCAGCGGGGGAGTGGCCATTGACAGTCCTTGGGAGCGCTAGCCCGGTTTGGTGGCGAAACAGGCTAAAGGTTGTTCGACGTGCGTTATATTCTTGCTGTCTGTAACTTGCGATTTGCTGCCGAGGCCAAGGAGCGAGATGGTGGTCAAAGGCAAGTCGTCATGATGATGTGTTCCTTTTATTTTCTTATTTTTTTGGAGCATTTGGTGTAATGCAATTCAGTCGGCAGAAGCATTCTAAATAACAGCTGGGTTCACTGGGAAATTAACCAGTATATGCCAGGAAAATAAATCAGCTCAAGAGGAAATGCCTTTATGCACGTTTATACCAGTGTGGGCCTCCTGCTGTGTCGTCTATCGAACTCTATCCGACACCTAGCTTCAAGGGCAGTATACCCACTAAAACCCCTCTCTTTTTAGTCCAATTGTCCAGCAAGGAGTCTTCGTCCAGCAGTAGCCCACAGGACAACTTGCTTATCGAGAGCAAATTTAAATTTATCTGTCAAAATGTGCTCTCTTTGTAAGGTTCCGTTGATGGTCTTCAACCATTTATTGTGAATTTCCCTTTTTTTCAAACTGCTTGCCTGGAGTATGTATTTGCCGTTCGACTCGCATGTTCCAAATCATAGACCAGGCTATAGAAGCAACACCCACAGATCTTTCGCTTTGGTAGCAAACAGGATCCATCTCCATTGCCTGCTATCGCGACTCTCGATGTCGTCCACCGCAGGGTCTCCAGATCCAGTCACGGTGGTCGTCGCAATAATGATGCTCTTTCCAAGACCCAAAGCGCGATACTCGGGCAGAATGAAGACATCCGCGAGATACGTGAATCTTTCCCCATCCCCGACTACACGTGTAAATCCAACCAGCATTGGTCCGTTTTCTAGTCCGTTTAAGTCCGTTTAAGTCGTCGGATCATATTGTCGCACAAACACACCTTGTTTAAACATGCCGAAACATATTGTCGCCCGGTCGATTTGGCGGTCAATAACAGTTTGCGAACGTCCGTGCCCCCAATATACCTCGGGGGGTACTGAGAAACACGTGCACAATGCTTCGGACCTCTGCTGTTCGGAAGAGTGTAGGCGAATCGCGTGAATTGCACAGTGCAAACCCTTGCCAAGTTCCGGGAGTGGGTCAGCGTAGATCGGCGTTCCGCGCTTTCTGTTCCGCAGCGATGGTGATTGTTCGGCAGTAGATTTCGCCAGGCAGTGGTAATATACAAGTGTATCAAAGGAAAGCATACTGGTTCTCCTTCATGATCAATGGTCGTACGCTTTGTATGCAGTTTCTTGGATCAACCCTCTGGCAATTTCTGAGCGCGGGGTAATCGAGCACTCGAATGGCTCGGGATGGCTAAAACACAAGTTTAGTGACGAGATGCGAAGAGGGAGGAATATGTACACTATCAGCCCGTCAGAGAAGCCGCCGGGAATGTCAACCTCCTTGCCAGACACGTCCTTGGCCTTGGCAACATCGAATGTACTCAGAATCGAAACGATGGCTGCCCATACAGTCTCTTCAGCCATATACCGACCCGCACAAACCCGACGACCGTGTCTATATGAGATGAGCGCGTGGTGCCTGTCAAGGCTCTAATAAGCGCACCCATATGCTAGGACGTCCATTGGATTGTTGGTGAGTTGGCCGTCTGCATCCAAGAATCTCTCTGGCTTGAACTTCTCGGGTTCCGGGTAGATGGATTCATCGTAACACATCGCCCTACGGAGCTCAGGGAATTGCAATCTGAGCAAGGAACACCGCGTACCAAATGTTTGCAACAACCGTGGCTCCTAGAACATCCGGTTACTTGTGTCCCATAATCAAGAGAAGGTGTACCTTTCGGAATGAAGTAGCCGTCGTAGATATCGTTCTCCGTTGTCGCGTGGCTGACGCTCAGCGGCGCTACCTCGAGAAATCATTAGTCGTCGCTGCCCAGTATTGACGACGACGCAACTGGTTTCCAGCGTAGCACCTCCCGATAGATCGCCTCGATATACGGAAGCTTATCTTTGTCCGAAAATTCCGGCAGTCGCTGGGACCCAACCACGCCGTCGATCTCCGCTTGTGCTTTGCGTTGGATGTCGGGGTACGTCGCCATAGCCAAAACGAACGTGGATATGGCCGAAACAGTCTATAAAGCTTATGTCGAAGAAGAAACGCAGGAGCGAAGGCTACCCACAGTATCAGCACCAGCTGACGAGACCATGTCAGCGTCATCCAAGACAGAGTTAACAGATTACCAGCATAAGCAAGACCAGTGACTGCTTGCACCATCTCAATGTCCCGTTGCCCTGTCTGAATGATTTTGGCAACCACTGATCTTGAATCATTTCCTTCGAGCTGAGTATTCAACGCATGAGTGAAATATTGGATGCTTCCGAATAGCGACACACCGCGTTCCGTTTGGCGAATTCATAAGGCTCTTCTTTCATTCGGGCCGTAAGCAGTCTTGTATCTGAAGAACAGATCAGCTAGACGAACAGAACGTCCAGAACCTTTCGTACCAGCGCAGAATTGCTGGAACCCGCATCCAGGCAGCCATCCCGGCAGGTGTCGAAGCCACGGGAACATGTTCACCGCTACCGCGCCAGGGAAAACAGACTCTCCCAGCTTTTGGACTGCATTTTCTGCCAACATTACGAAGCTGTCGTTCATCGGCTCGATATCGTAGCTTCGTTAGACAATTGTATGATTAGATTTATTAATGATTAGATCAACGTAGCGCACCCATAAACAGTCGAAAGAATGATCGCAGCAGCCACCCTAGTCACAATTCAGATTGCATGAATGGGAGATAGAATCAGACGCACGTCCGGATGTGTGCACGAAATTCATTTGGGCTGGACAGCAGACCGCGAAGCATATCGTGTATTTTGTTCAAATGAGTGGGACGATAGGTTAGAGCGGCCTCCCGACGGAAATACTGATGCATCATCCGGCGATACGCCCGCCATTTGTCGCCGTATCTCATGAAGCCGAGGTTGAAATCCCATCCCATGCTATGGAGCGGTCAGCCAGATAAATGGATAAAAGGCATGCAATTCTGACAGCGCAAGCATAGGAATAACGGGACGGTCCGAGTAGACATGTGATCGCTTCTCGAGCAAGTCGTCCGCGATTTTGGCCGAGTTTATAATGACAATGTGGTCGCTGAAAGCCTTGACGTGCATGATGGGACCTTGAATTGTCGCTCAGCGTTAGTGAACAACCTCCCGATTGACGCTCACCGTACTGGCGTCCCCACTCTTGATAGGTCAGCCACGGGAACGACGACGGAAACTGCCGGATGTTGCCCAGAAGCGGGAGCGGGCGTGGTCCGGGAGGGTAAGGCAAGCTAGATGGGTTCTCTCGCCAGGCTTTCAACGCCTTATTCACCCAGTACGCGAACAACAAGCCCGCAGATGAGTAGAGGGCCAGCGAGCGAATATCGGGAGGATCCATGGTGAGGGAGGCGGTTTGACTCGGACTCTGAGAGTCGACGTCTTATTTAAACCGGAGAGTCGGGTGGCCCTCACTCAGACGAGGACATGACATCTTCTAGAGCTTCTAGACGCTGTTGAATGTCGCGAATAGTGTTGCCGCGAGCCGACGTCGAGCCCGCCGCGAGGTGACAAATGCGGCAACTCACCTCGGCTCACCTCGGACCTCATCAACACCTCATCACTGACCGCCGTGTTCTACTGGATTGGTTGGCGGTGGGACGCAAAACGGCAGCGACGTGATGAGGTCGGTGATGAGGTGCGAGGCGATGTGAGCCGAGTTGCCTTTTTCGGTCCATCACCTCACCTCAGCTCGCCTCGGCACTGAGCCGCCTTGACCTCGCGGCAACACTAACCTTACGGCTGGCTTACGACCTTTGTTGCACGAGGGTTTGCCTGCGGCGGACGCGTGAGACTCTTAAAGGGAGCTTGAGGGGGATTGTCGTGTTGGTGAGAAGAGGAAGCCTTGAAGTTGACCAGGGCGAAGCAGATAGTGGAAAAGCATAGTATTGAGGTGAGGATATTTTGAGGCATAGGTTTGCCTCTGTGGGTCCGGAATTGTGTGAGGTTGCAGCCGAGGACCAGTCCCCACGTAATTCTCGGCCAGTCGTCAAATTTCATTTTCCAGAGAAGCTCTGTGAGTAGCCAAATTAACTCCTTCTCTGGTGTGCTACATTCTAGCATGATATGTTCCAGTGTCTCAGGCACTTTGCAGATGGGGCATTCCCCAAGTATCTCCAATGTCGGGATGTGTTCCCAGAAATTACCAACTCTGAACGTGTTATGGAGGGTCTTCCATAAAAGATCTTGAATTTTAACAGAAAAAGTTCTGGAGCAGATTGTTGTGTTGGATGGGTCATATTTGGCCATATCGGTGATTGTGCCTCGGAATCTCTCTACATTGACAAAGGAAGATTGTCGATGGGGTAGAGAATATGAGAATTCTAGAAAATACTCACTATGAGCCTGTCCAGAGGAGTATTCCAGGATTGTAGAACATATGATGATGTGTTCCAGTGGACAAACCCCACCCTAAAGAGTACACAGCGTAAGATGTAGCAAGAACATAGCAGCACGACAAATCAAATGGTCTACAAGATGTCCACCATTTCGTTAATCCAGCCCATGAGGACCTCGTCCCCGAGGTGCACCTCCTCCATGAGCCGCCGCACCGCAAAGAACGCCTTCCGCCCCCGCATCTCCCCTTCGCGCGCCTTGTCAGCAGACATATGGTCATCCAGCTCCGGCTCGTCCGGACTGTCTGAAAACCCCGGGAACCCAAAATGCTCTGCATCCGCCCGCGGTGCAGCCTCCAGCGACGAAAACGCCCCGCTGAACAGGATCCGAATGCACAGCAGGGCGGTTAGCGAGTTGGACGACGGGGTTGGGGTCGGGGTCCGCACTGTGAGCGTCGTACGGAGCGGGGCGGGCACGCGCGTCGTGGGGTTCTTCATCGGATACGACTCTTCCGGGGACGATATCGTGATGTAGTCGTTCTGCGATGTAGGTGTTTGCGGAACGTGCGGACTCGGAAGGTGCGTGAGGAGGTGTTGTCGGAGCGCCGCCTTGGGCAACGCTGGGTGGCTGCAAGCTCCCCATAGACATGGAGACTCGGCAGACTGGAGTTGGGCAAGATGCCCGAGGATGTGGTCGAAGAGATCGCCGAGGGACGAGAATGCCGTTTCGGCGCACCCGGCGCGATCCCAGAGGCAGGGGAACTTGGCCGCATTAGCAGACACCTTCCGTCTATCAACCCCGCGAACGATGAACTTCCCGTTCTCGACCATGGGTTGTGCACTCGGGAAAATGATGCTAACGTTCTTGATTACATCCGACGCCACCAGCAACGGGTACTCGCGCTCGTATGGTCCAAAGGCGTTTTTTGTAGTGAGTCCAGAACTCGACTTGGGTGAGTTCACTGTACTTCTTTTCGACGAACATGAGCTTGATCCTTGTGTTTGCTGGTCAGAAAGGTCCGCGGGGCCAGGTCGAATATCAACGCACCAATTATAACACCGTTGGGGCTCTGGTTGTCTGAGCACAATCTCCCGATCCTCCTTCGTCAGCTCGTAGTCTCGGGCAAATGCTGCTTCAGTCGGGATCGTGTGCACTGGGTCCGAAACCTCCTTCTCCTCCAGTTCCTCAACCTGCTCATTCAACAGTACGTTCACGAGCAGTCTGACCGTCGCGGGCATCTGGGGATGCAAGTAGAAACTCCTTCACCATCGCCGGATGTGAGAGGTGGGTGTATAGGTAGTTGAGACAGGCCTCAATAAGCGACTTGTCCATGACAAGGGGGAGATATCGCAGCGCAGCTTCGAGCGCGGGGGAGTTGGGTGTGATGAGTGGCATGTTTATGGAGTTGTTGAGGAATATGGTGAGCGATAGCAGCGATGAGATGATGAGGGAACGGTTGTTGCTGGTCGCTGCGATATGGCAAAGCGGCGGAATGGGGTTCCAGATGGTCGCGACGATAGGCGAGCGGATTTCGTACAGAGAGGAAAAGCAGTACGCAAAGTCCATGATATTGAGAAGGAATTCGGCATGGTCGTCGATCGCCGGGTTCAGGTTGACCAAAGCCAAGCAAACGAGAGGCATGGGCCGCGGATGGTAGACCAACATTTGGGCATTGGACTCGAAAAACGCGGCGTTTCGTAGGATCGCAAGCGAGTCGAGTGCATGCCGCCCGCTTTTGCGCGAAATCGGGGGAGGGAGAGAAAAGCATATAGTCTTCATCCAGCTGCTTGTATCCCTCCTTGACATACCACTCGGGCCAGTCAACAAGGCTTCGATGAGTCCCGCTGTTTTGGCAAAGTAAAAGACGTCGTTGAAGCTCAGCCGAAGGAGGCGTTCCAGGGCCCAATGCACCTCCTGGTGTATTTCTGAGCGAAGAGCCAGAATCATCCGGTTGAACGGGGAGTTCTCGGTGTACCAGCCTTGCACAGACGCGTCGAGCAGAGTTTTTTTGAGGGCTTGTAATTCACTCACGTTCATAGCCATCGGTTGTCGTCGCGCGCGGAGGAGGCTGCTGTATCGGTTGCTGGGGTTGCTGGAGTAATTGTTGTTGGGGCGCGTAGGGTGGTCGGTAGAGCGTGCTCTGTGGTGTTTGCATGAGATGCGAAAGGTCACGTCACAGTCACGGTCGCCCCTTTTGCAGCCCACAGACAAGGATATCTATTCCGACACCCCTTCACGCTCGACGGCCGTTGCAGCCTCATGCTATGTAAATACTTGAATCTCCTGCCACTATGCTTGCTCACTCGAAGTCATCCAGTCTCCACAGAGCTCCATAGCACACTCAACCTCTATGGCGCGTTCGCTCTAATCCTCCCCAAAAATGTTTTGGTGACCTTGTCTATGGAGCTCGCCCGTTGTAATGTGGATTGGGACGATCGTTATGTCGAGGATCGTAATGCTGCGCGAGATCTCGATGTGAGTTTCTTTTTTTCGGCCCACGCAGGTTTCTTACTATCTTTACAAGATGACATCGGAAACATCCCT